>OY997262.1:457941048-458339155 GCA_963921465.1 Triticum timopheevii | reverse complement strand
GCGCTCTCTCACATACTTATATTTAGGAACGGAGGGAGTAGCAGATTGTTCTAAAAATCATAATTCTGCACAGTGGAAAATAAACTCAAACATGCGTAAAATTGGCCATAAGTGTCACAACTGAATATCACTAGCAAAGTTTTCCTATGTGCATATGACAGAGAAGAAACACATGCATGCATCCACTACAATGGTAGGAAAAGAATACGCACACAAGAAATATTACTGTTCTGTTACATGAAATAAACGGCTCAGCCCTGGAACCTTTGAGTAGCATGCCGCATAACAATAGCAGTCCCATTGCTTCATCAAGCTGACCATCTTTAATCTCACTAAGTTTCCCGGTGCCAATGTTGTATGACAAAAGTTTTTTTTGTCTCCTTACTGAAGAGGACGAGAACCTCTCTTTCCAAGTCAAGAGCAACAATCCAATAATAACGTAACCAGGACCAATACTCTCCATTGAGAAGGGAGTTTTCCATTCCAAACACATCTCTCATACAAAGACGATGCTTTAGAGACCACTTGCAAGGACGATAAGCATCAAGGCTGAAAACTACAATTGTGCCACCATCCTTCTCTGGAAATGCACACTGCAAGAACCCTGCTGATTGGCCAAAGCAACCATCCCGACAGTCACCCGGTAGCTTGATAGTGTGATGATAGGGCGACTTGCCAGAACTCATTGCCTCCAAGCCTTCAAACACAACAATCTCATCACACATAGTCTGCACATGCAACACTCCCTTTGTAAAATTGTGTCGTTCATTGACAAATATCCAATGATTCCCACTCCATGTATCATCCACAAGCCACGTGGATAGGTCAGACGAGAACACCTCAAGCTTGTTGACAACGCGTGAAGTGTTGCCAAGCTTCTGCTGAAAGTTGAAGACATAGAACTGCGCTGACCATGATGGATCGTAAGCCAAAAAGTTTGTATAGCGGGAGACATTTGGGCCATATGGAGTATTGAGAACAGGAAGCTCCATCCACTCTTCGGTTGCCGGGTTGCACACAATGAAGCGGCGAGTACCTTGCGAAGTAAACCAGCTCTTGTACCGGCAAAGGACTAGGCCATTGCAGCAGTCCACAAGTTCTAATTTCTTGTACTGTGGAATGAACCTAAGTGCTGCATCGATTTCCTCATCGTTTCCGGACATGCTAATAAGATGGATACGTGACCCATATTGGCCATGGTACAAAAGTCCAGTGGGTTTCTTTGGCAGCTTTTGATGGTAGTGAGGATCAGAGGAGAAGGCAAGCCAGGCCTTACAGACATATTTGAAGCGGCAAAAAGACTTGAATGGCACTCGAGAGAGGATTTCCACCGTCAAATCATCCGGTAGACTAGCAGTAATAATCTTCTTCTTTGAGTTCATCTTTTATGGCAGTTTTCTGAAATGAAAATTTGACAAGATCAACATGGAAAAAAGAAATTATTCTTTGACACAGTAACAAATAAGTTTAAAGGAATTCAACCAATTTATTTGAAAATATCAGCTACGTTATTGCCTGCGTCGATATTACATACGTGCGGCATAAGATGAAAAAAAATTAGGTTTACAGATCATGGGACTTTTAAGGCCAAATCAAAGCGCTTAACTTACGATTGAGGTTGCCCGGGACATGCTACCCATGAAGAAATCAAATCGACGAGGCCTAGATTGAGTTGTGAGGACATGTAGACTTACCTTGTTGTCGTGCTGTATATGCAGTGGTGGTGCTGTAGTCTGCAGCAGCGTGAACCGTGAAGCAAGGAACCACCGAGGAAGAGGAGGGATGGCGCGGTTGGCAGAGACGACTTCGAGCGGACGCAGTCGTCAACGAACGGGCGGCGACACCCACGAGGTAGGAGGTGATCCAGCACGGTGGAGAGGCCCGCGCCAACACCGGAAAAAGATCGATACGGCGGGGAGGCCCGCGCCAACGCCGGAGAAAGATCGATACGGTGGCGACTGCTCGATGTCGATGTTGCTCTCCAGTCGTCGTCCCAGGTATTTTAGGATCGATGATCGTGAGCCAGAACCGGAATCGAAAATGATCGTGGCTACTGGCTTCAGTCGGGCTGATGGGCTAAACAAGCATGCTTTGGGCTGATCCCCCCCCCCCCCCCCCCCCCCCCCCCCGCGTCGCTCTCCCGAGGGCAACCTAGGGTTCCCTCGCGCCGCCACCCTCCCCCTTCCCCTCCTCCTCGCCGCTGCCGGAGGCGGTCGCCGGGGCCCCGTGCGGCTGCCTGTGAGGGCGGCGGCGAGGCCTCTGGCTGCTCCCTCTCGGTGGTGAGGGCCCGGATCTGAGGCGGCGGCCTCGCTGGTGCGGACGGCGCTCCTCCGGCGGCGGGGAGCGGTGAGGTTGGCCGGGTCCCCTCGGCTGCGCGGGCAGCGAGGTCCCGATGGGCGCTGGTCCATGGCACGGGGAGGCCCCGGGCTCCCCCGTCAGATCTGAGGCATTCTGGTCCGCTCATGACGCATGTCCTCCGGCCGGCTTAGATCTCCGGCGTGCACGCGCCTGCTGATGCTGTGGCTGGTTCGGAGGTGGCGGCAGGGTGCTTGGCCGGGGGAAACCCTTGGCCGCCGGTGGCGGTCACGGCGTCGATGGCGTACTGGACACCATTCCCTCCTTGGTGGCGGCGCCAAGGCTCAACTTCCCCTGCCCCCCCCCCCCCCCCTTCCCCTGCGCCCGGGTGAAAAACCCTAGCCCCGGTGGCTAAGCGGCGGTGGCGCCACAGCGTTGTCACCTTCTTGAAGGCGCCGTCTTGGGCATGGGGATGTTGGGCGTGTATGGCGAGCTTGTCTAGTTCCTCGTGGCGCGGCCCGTCCGGGCGTGTCTCTGATGGGGACCTCACCCTTCCCTACCTTGTACCTGCCTTCGTGGAGCGGTACTTCATCTCACACATTGATGGCGGCGGAGATCGGCGGCATGGCGCTGTGGAGGCTCAACGTCCGATGCGCGGAGATGGACTCGCGCAGGAGGAGGTAGCTGTCTGGCATCATGGTGACGTCGATGGCAGAGTGGCCAGACAAGGTAGAAGCCTCAATATAATCTGAAGACGGACATGTGGAAGATGGTTGCGATGACACACGAGTGCGTCTGACCAGATTGTGCCCCAGACCCGGTATGTGGCTTGGCTGGGGCTTCCGGCTTTTGATGTTAGGTTTAGGTGAGTGGTTTGGGTAGTGGGCCAGCTAGTATCCCTTCATCATATGAATAGGAGTAGCGGCATATGTTGCCAAAATGGTGGATTCAGACATATTGTTTGTAATACTTTGTAAGGTCCTCGAGAATAATCAATAAAGTGGCCGTATGCATCTACCAGATGCAGAGGCCGGGGGTCATCCTCCTTTTCTAAAAAGAAAATGCCAATCCACATAAATGGATCTGTGTCTCAAAAAAAAAAACATATAATTGATCCTTGTGTCCAATGGCGTTATTTGAAAATTTTATAATGTTTGATCAATAGCTATTATGTGGCATCTTCTTCAGATAAAATAATAGTTGCGACAATTAATGTCGTCAAAGAGTATAAACTTTCCAGGAGAGGACAACTCTTGGTGTTGCCATTCCTTCCTCCACGATTGTCAGTTTGTCACTAGCCACTGGAGCAATCAAACACCAAGTTACAGGAGTATTACTACTGATTAAAGTGCCCCATGCATGTATCGTAGAACAGGAGGATCGAGAGGAGAAGGGAGATGTCTGCTGGTATAATCGACATGTTCTTGTGTTTCTTCTGTCTCTGATTTTTCTTTTAAATGGTCAATCTCTCTGGCAACATACGCTTCCCCAAAAGAAAAGGGTGGAAGTTGTTGCAAATGAAGTGAGCAATTGCGTAGCTGCTGTTCCGTTCAGAGTAAAAGATAAAAGAAAAGAAACAATAATGCTATTGGACAACATTATGGGTGACAACATGAGTTATGCTCAACCATGACAACAGCAGCCAATTTGCTTACTCAGAATGTTCGTCAGGAAGTTGAGCCCGTTTGCAACGATGCTATTACCAACACAATTCTTTACGGCGGAAATCGAACTCAAAACTTGGGACATGGGTGTCACAACTGGAACATGAATACTTAAAAGTGTACTGCATAGGTCTGACAGAGGAGAAACAGAGGATGCAGCCTCTGAATGAGAAGTGAAGATGCAGTAGACAAAATGCATACAAGAGATGCTACTACTAACTACTTCGGATACATGGCTCATCAGCCAGCGAGCTTTGAGTAACATGCCACATAAGAATAATAGTCCCCAAACCAGTTGAGCCAGCCATCTTTGATCACACTAACTTTCCCACTGTTGATGTTGTATGACAAAAGCTTCCGTGCCTCCATATCGAAAATGAAGATAACCTCTCGTTCCAAGTCAATTGCGGCGATCCGGAAGTCATACAAATACCCTTCTCTGCAAGAAAAGATGTCTCTCCCAAATGCATCTCGCATACAAAGTCGATGCTTCAGTGACCACTTGCAAGGACGATGTGAATCAAGACTGGAAACAGCAATTGTACGACCACCATCCTCTGGAGACGCGTAATGCAAGAACCCCGCTGATTCGCCAAAGCAACCATCCCAACGGTCATTTGGAAGCTTAATAGTATAATGATTGGGAGGCATGCCATTTATTGCCTCCAAGCCTTCAACCACAAGAATACCACGACTAATGGTCTGCACATGCAACACTCCACCAATAAAATTGTGTGGTTTATTAAGTCTCCTAGGATGAAAACTCCATGTATCATCCACAAGCCACGTGGATAGTTCAGAAGAGAACACCTCAAGTTTGAGACTAACTGGCGAACCGTTGGCATTCTCTTGAATGTTGATGATATAGAATTGTGCCGACCATGACGGATCGAAGGCCAAAAAAGTTCTACAGTGGGAGCCATCTGAGTCAAGTGGGTGAGGGTGAGATTCAGGAGCACGGACTGTCGTCCACGCTCGTGTTGCCGGGTTGCAGACAATGAAGTGGCCCATCTCTAGAGAAGTATAGTCACTCGTGTACCGACAAAGAATCAAGCCATTGCAACAGTCTACAAGCTCTAAGTGCTTGTAGTGCGGCGCGAACGTAAGAGCTGCATCAATTTCCTCATCTTTCCCAGAGAGGCTAACAAGCTGGAGATCAGAGATCCAGTGTGGTTGGTGCAAAAGACCAGTGGGAACTTTCACCAGCTTCTGTTGGTAATGTGGATCAGAGGAGAATGCAAGCCAGGCCTTGCAGACACATTTGAAGCGGCAAGAAGATTTGAACGGCACCCGGGAGAGGATTTCCACCACAAGATCATCGGTTAGACTCGCAACAGCGAACACCTTCTTGGAATCCATCTCTTTATGGCAGTTTACTCTACTGGAAGGAAAATTCAACTACATTAGAACGAAAACAGAAACCATTCTTTGAACGTGGTAACAGATAAGTCATAATGCAATCCAATCCACTGAATATATGTTTTATCTAGAACAAAGCAGTTGCTAGCAAAACTGATCTACAGTTTATAGAAATGCAGAAGATAAATAAATGGTCTAAAACATGCAGTACACAAGAAAGTGTATGTTCATAATATCTACATTCACATGTATATAGCTTAACTGCATGTGTTCGAAAACGACGTGATTCCCTATCTAAATCAAGTATGCATGATAAATTAACCAAGTATTCTATTTTTAGAACGACAGATATATTTGTAAGTACGCGCACACGAGATGTTCCAAACACAGCCGGAATGCAAATCTTTATGCACCAAGCCATCCGATTTTTGATATTGCCTATCGATCCCCATCTCCATCCTATCAATTTCAAGTTCCTAACTATCTGAAACTCTGAACTGCTATGGCAGATGGCGAACTCGTCACCTAGTTCCATACAAGTTTATTTTTTCTCTTACACGATTTTTCTCTCAGATCTCTCTAGGTGTATGCGCTCACTCCAAACAGGAAAACCATGAGCAATTGACAGTGCCCATAGATCTATAGGTTAGGGATCATCACGGACCGGAATGGGGGCTAAAATAGAGTTGCTTGGTCTGAAGTGGATCTGCTAGGGTTTGGATGGAATGGCGAGCGACCAGAGCCCAGGTCCGTTGGGGCAGAGTGGAGAGGCGGGCGAATACATGTGTAGGGTCGAGCTGCCGCGGTGAAGACGGCGGGCGTGGCGGAATTGGAGCAGCGCGTCCACCGGTGGATGCGCTCCGGCGACGACGGGGAGAGCGAAGACGTGCCACCGTGCACTGGTTGGAGGCACTGGGCCGAGGGCAGCTATGCCCTACGGGCTGAGATGGTGCTTGGATACGTTTTAGTCCCATGACTAAAAGTAGTGGGACTAAAACTTGCTAGTCTCACCCATGCTTGGATCCAAATACTAAAGAGACTAAAATCAAGTTATTGAGCATTTATTATCCTCCAAACCCTTCAATCCAGAACTCGCATGTGTTAAAGGAGAGGAATTAAATGAGGAGAGATAGGGCTAATACATATTTTAGTAGGTTTCCTATGACTAAAAAATTTTAGCCTCAAGATTAGTCCTAGCCTCTTTTTAGTCAGGGGTGCTTGGAACTTTAGCCTCTAAAAGAGACTATTTTTAGTCAGACTAAAAATAGTCCCTTGGATCCAAGCACCCTCTGAGGGTAGCTCTATTTTTCTTTTGCTTTCTCATTTTTGTTAGAGGATCTCGAACAGACGCGCTACGGCGGGCATGCAAAAAAGAAATTTTATTGAGTCGAAATAGCCCTTTTGCGCACCGTACCACACAGTTGCTTCACCAGACGCTGAAAAAATTTAGGGCGCCAGAGCGCCACTTCAGCAAACGCGGCACAATAGAGCGTGCGCCCAACACAAACAATATTTTACATTCAGTGTGAAACAAAGAAGATCAAACACACAAAAAATAAATCTGCAAAAATGATGTTAGAAATAATATATGTCTTGCAAGCCTTTTGTCAAACACCTTGTGGGCGCCGATATGCAAACCCCCGTCGGGCACTGTTCGTCAGCAGAACAGGGCGCTCAAGGAGCGGCCGCAGCGGAGGAAGCAGCAACGGCCACCGGGGAAGAGGGGGAAGCGGGGCGCGCGGTGGGGAACGGCGGGGGGAAGCACCGACGGGGCGCCGGAGAGGATGGGGCAGTCGCGCGCGCAAGTGGATATTTCAGATTCGGCGGTTGGTGGAAATTCGCGCGGGCGAGTCGTTGTACATCACGCGGTAGTGCGCTCGAGAAAAGAAACGCGCGATGCAGTTATGTTCGGCGGGTGGAGTGGTTTTTAGCGCGCGCGATTTTTACGCGTCCGCGGGAGCTGCCGATTCGGTCGCACGCTCTAGAAAATCGTTTTTTCAGGCGCGTGACTTATTTCGCGCCTCTGTTAGAGATGCTCTTAGGCCTGTCTTCATTTCCCTTCATCATCTGTTTTTCTTCCAATTTCTCAAAGAAAAAAAGTCTGTTTAGCTTCCAACGCCCCAAAAAATCTGTTTAGCTTCCAGCCCTAAATTAAAATATTTTTAACTTCAGTCCCCTTGAAAAAATAACTGTTCATATCCTAAGGTTTTCCTAAAAATAAAAATTCAGAGACGCATTAAATCAATGCAGAAAGGATTTAAAAAAAACTCGTCAATGCATATACTGTTCCTACTCATTTAGTGGTTGCGCATGCATGCGCTACTGTGAATGCATATTAGTGCATCAGTTTAATTGGGATACTTTTACAAACTAAGAAATTCATTCCATCACTTACCGTTTGCCTTGGTTGAGTAGGTTTTTAAGTTAGACCCTTTATTTATTTATTTATTTATTTGCAAAAAAAATTCAACATATTCATCTTTAATCATGGCAGTACAAAGAACAAGAGAGGTAGGGATGGGCGTTCGTTTTATATGGTTCATTTGGTTCAGTTTATTCGGGTTTTTGATTTTTTTTTTTTGGTTTCTTTAAAAATGAGCACTGAAAAAATTGAAATTAAAACAGAAACCGAACCTTAGTAACCGAAATTGTTCAGTTTGGTTTGTTCGGTTAACCAAAAAAAAAAAGTCTAGTAAGAGACATGGCCGCCGCCACACAACCCCAACCATCTGAATCTAACAAGAACAAGAATGGGGGTGAACCAACCTGTGGTTGGATGGTTAGAGGGACTGTGGTATCCCCAGCCCGCCAGGGTTCAAATCCTTGTGCTCGCATTTATTTCTGAATTTATTTTAGGATTTTCAGCGATGCGCATTCAGTGGGAGGAGACGTTCCCGTCGACGACGAGGTGCCTACGGTGACTTCGTAAATTTGAAGATGATATGTCGGCTCAGTCTTTCGGATGTGCCCATAGGGGTAGGGTGTGCGTGTGTGCATTCATAGAGGTGAGTGTATGCGCGTGTATATGAGCACTTGCGTTTGTACTGTGTTCAAAAAAACAAGAACGGGTCCTCCCGCCGACGGGGGCGAGATCCTCGCACCTCCATGGCCATTTAAACCAGAATTAGGGAGGGGGGAGTATGAAAGTTACAAATGGTAAAGAGTAAATCTCAGTTTCTACCTCTTCTTTGGGCATTTTTCCTTATCGTTTGATGAAAAAAAAACGCACGCCTTTCCATTTAGTAAGTTCTAGCGATGCCAGATTCACTCTGGAGTATCTTGTGTGTGCTTATGACTTTGTTTGTCCTTCTTTTAGTGTAAAAGATGTGCTCTATGGTTGTAGATCTTAGAGCATCTCCAACGCTAACCCTCAGATCCTATATTTGTTCGGACCCTGCGGTCTGGACATGTTTTGCTATCCAACGCGGTCATGCGCTCGTAGACCCGTCCAGACATTCATTTCCCCGTAAACCGGAACCAAGTGGGGAGAGGGGCTTTGTGGGCGTTCGGACCGCTGGCACGCACGCGTCTGCCAACCTGACACCACCCAGAACCCTGTCAAACATTTTTCTCTGCAATGTGTCCCTACCCGCACTGCCTTCATGTCGGCAGCGGTCACCACTGATGTCGCATGATCTGATCGCGGGGGAGGGGGGAGGGTGGGCGCTTACCGACGCGCCACACTTGGGTGACGCCGCTTCAATGTGGACACGCCATACGAAGAAACCAACTTTGGTCGTTGCATCGCATTGAAGCGGGTTGACCACCCGTTCGTCTGGTTGTGGCTATTTAAACATGGCGCCGACACCATCCACGTCCACAACGCACTCTCCACTCCACATTTCCACGCACCTCTGCCACTCCCCTCTTTCTCCACTCACCTACAACAGGCAAGTCCTGGGCCTCGGCGTCGACGACTCTGGATTGCGGCGCCGTCGCCCTCATTCTCCAGGGCCGTCTTGCTCCTCGGCGGAGGGCTCCTCCATTAAGGGGGAGATCGTTATCTCCTCCTGCGACGGGGGGGACCAGCGACCGCTGATGCCCGGAGGTGGCCTACCCCCCGCGATTGCGGCGGAGGTGTGCGGGCGCATACATCACCACCACGGTAGCGGCCACGAAGACAACGGCGGTGTCGGCTTGTCCTCCCATAGCGCCATGACAGTGCAGGAGTACGATGAAAGGGAGCGGGGGCGGGACAAGCATAACGTGGCGCGCCGGGCAGAGTTTGCAGACTACAATGCCCCGCCACCATAAATCCTCACGAAACTAGAGCTCACATAGGCCTGAGCCCTCGACTGCTTAAAGACCATGGCGGAGACGAGCAAGCATCATTTCCTCCGGCTCGGCAAGGAGATGGTGAAGTGCGGTGAGGAGTGGTCTCTCCGCGAGACCACTGCCACAGCCGCCTCCGACAACTCCCGCCGCCCGTCTCCTCCCCCGCCCACGTCCGTGGTGGCCTCAGCCGCATTGCACGTGACGTAGGAGGAAAGGAAGAAGATCATCCGTGAATGCTAGGTGGCGGCCTGGAAGCCCTGCTGCAACCCCACGCCCTACTGCCGCTTGAAGCCCGACGACGACAACTCCGACGATTGTGGCGGCGGTGCCTCCTGCCAGCCCCGCATGGCGTACGAGGTGGCCATCAAGTGTAGTGTAGTTTAGGTTCTTTTTTTGTTCTAGTTTACCCAACAAAATATCGTCCGGTGATGTAAAAAGTATCCAAGTATGAATGGAAATCATCCGGTTTGTTTAAATTTGCATCAAATTTGTTTAATTTCTGTATATTCCGTTCAAAATGTGACCGAACTTTTACGGCTAGCTTTGGATAGCCGGCTCACGCATCATTCGTCCGTGGACTGGCCTCCACTCATCCACGGACGAATTTGGCATTCAATTTTGGAGGTCGGCGTTGGAAATATACTTATAAGTTGCGGCGGTGCTTTTGATGAAAAGGGGTTCCCCTGCTTTATATATAAAGCAACCATCACCGCATACAACCAAGACACCGATACAAACACACCCCAACACCACACTACCCCACCGACAACCAAGCAAACTACAGATGAACGAAGAAGACCGCTAGGAGCCAACGGGGACCTCCACCATGAGAAAACCACAACGGAGAAGTGAAGCGGACCACTGCGAAGTCAGGACTCCAAAACGGTGCCTCCTAGAAGGGTACGACCACAGGTAGCCGCCACCGTCCGATCCAGAGATCAGGTTTTCACCCGGAGCAAGACAGAGGGGGAGGGAACCCCGCGATGGAGCCTTCAGGAAGGATACGATGTCACCCGAAGCCGCCACCGTCAGCTAGAACACATCTGGACAGGTGATATACCCCGGTGCTAACCTCCCTCCGCCGCACCCTAGCTTTGCCAACCACCTACATCTGCTGTTGCTGCATGAAATGTTCAGTTTTTTTATGTTCGCCTTTTGAACTATTCAGTTCAGAGAAGGTGAAAGAAAGAAAGGAAATAATAATGCTATTGGTTAACATTCTGGGTAGGCCATAAAGTTGTACTCAACCATGAACAACATCAGCCGATTTGATGCAAAAATGCTAGACATACAAAGATTTGTAAAAGCCTGTAAACTATTTCCATCTAACAACCAATCACAAACCTCTCCCCCCTGATTTTCAGGGGGGTGGGCCGTCGCACTCACCTGTTGGCCATTGAAAACTAACCCATCCTGTAAAAGCCCGTAAACTGTTTGTACGTGTAGCATTGCCGGATTTGATGTATCAGAATGTTCATCAAACACTTAATCTCATGTCATTTCTCCAGTTCTATTTTTCCCTTGAGGTTACAAACATTATTTTTTACGGTGGAAAACAAAATCATACATACTTGCGTATGTGAATCACACAAGGAACATGAATATTAATTAACGTTCCGCAAAAAAAATTACTTAACAAGTTTCTTGTCTATGTCTGACAAAGGAGAAACAGAGGCATGTAGCCACGCCAAAGGACAAAAAAATGAAAAAATGGTGCAGCAAACATAATGCAGATAATGTGATGTTACTCAGTTCATCACATAATTGCCTCAGGCCGGAAGCTTTGAGTAGCACGCCACATAAGAGTAGTACTCACATGAATGGCTGAACCGACCATTCTTTATCTCATTAAGCTTTCCAGTACTGATGTTGTACCACAAAAGCTTTTTTTGGTACTTCTCAAAGAGGAAGATAACATCCCTTTCAAAGTCAAGAGCAACAATCTCAAAACCACATAACCACAGTAGGTACTCTTCAATGGGAACAAAGTCGTCCCTTTCAAATGCATCCCGTATGCGAAGACGATGCTTAAGAGACCACTTGCAAGGGCGATAAGCATCAAGATGGAAAATTTTAATTACGTGGCCACTCTCTATTGAGTATAATGTTTATTAGGAAAGATGAGATAGACTAGGATTTGTTCTGGCTTGTCTTGTACTCCAAGTAGATCATTGTACTCCTATATATATGCCCACGAGGCTCAAGCAGTACAAAAACTATTCCACCAAATCCCTCTCTCTCTCTTCTAACATGGTATCTATCGCAAGTCGATCCTAAACCCTAGCCGCCGCCGCTTCCGCACCTGCGCGCCGCCCCTGGGGCGGTCGGCCTTCATGACCGCCGCCGGGGGCCGCGCCGCCCGTACCTAGGGTTCGTCCGCCGACCGTGTTGGCCGGCTGCCCTAGAGAGTCTTTTTTCCCGATCCTTTGATCCGGGTTTTCTCTCTCTCGCCAGTCGCTTTGATCGGCGTCTACTTTTTGGTTTTCCGGTCTATGTGATCCGATTTGCGTCGCCCACCGCCGCCGTCGACCCCGTGCGCCTCTACTCCAACACCGGCGCGATTGGCCAGCTTCTTCACCGACCCGGCGGCCTCGCGCGTCGTCCGCGCGTCTACCCGTCGGTCGCCCCGACACGGCGGGCTCGCGCGTCGTCCGCGCATCGGCCCGCCAGTCGCCCCGACCCGGCGGCCTCGCGGCATGCAGCGGCCCATCACCGCCGCCGTTCGCGCGACGGCCCGCCCGTCGATCTACGTCGGCCGTCACTGCCCTGCTCCGACCGGGACTCCTGCATCACCCCGACCCGGCGGCCTCGCGCCATGCGGCGGCCAATCATAGCCGCCCTGCCGCCCGCCGCCGCCGGCTTCATCTCGGACTCCGCCGCCACCACGCCTCCACCGAGTGGCGTCACCGACCTCGCGCGCGATCGGCTTGATCACCCGCTCGCCGCCGCGATCCGCCTCATCTACGCCGCGCGACCGACCTGGCCCGTCGGTTACCCGCGCCTTCGCAGGTCCCGTGAAGATCATCCCCGAGTTCAGCGTGCCTCTCCACCGATCGAGCATCGGGTTGCCGCTGCGTCGTCCCGTCGGGCCGCAGCGCCGCCGCCCCGTGGTTCTTCTCCCGGCTGCACCGACCCGCGTCACCGTTGCGTTGCCCCTTCGTGCCGTAGTGCCGTGGCCCGCGGTCCCCCGCCGCCCCGAGGGCGTCCACTCTAGGCCGTCCCGTGGCTGCATCGACCCTTGCGCCGCCGCTGCGTCGCCCCGTCGGGCCGTAGCGAGCGTGGCACGCGGTCCACGCCGCCGTCCCGAGGCCGTCCCCGCGGTTGCACCGACTCGCGAACCGCCGTTGTGTCGCCCCTTTGGGACGCAACGTCGCGGCCCGCGGTCCCCGCCGCCGCCCAGAGGTCTTCCGGCCGTCGCCCCGACCCGCCGACCCCTGCTGCGTCGCCCCTTCGGGCCGTAGCGCCGCGGCCCGCAGTCCACTTTGCCGTCCCCGCGCGTCGACCTCCCGTGGTATGCGCCACGCCGTCTCCCTTGGCGCGGGAACGCCACCGTCCGCGCCGGTCTTCGTCACGTTGTCAGGGTTCTTCGCCTACTTCGAGCACCGCCGCCGCACACCTAACCTAGCCGCCGCCGCTAGGCTGCCGTCGTCGCTCTTCTTTGGCCGCCGCCGCCGCTACCTCCGTAGCCGCCGCCGCCGCCCGTCCACTCCCTTCGTCTTCGTCCAAGCACCAGCCCGTCGTCAACGTCGCCGTCATCTACCCCGACCACTTCGTCTACTCCGACCAGCGTTGGTGACATCGGCCCCGCGCCGATGGACGCCGCAATGGTCGTCGAGTTCTTCTCTGCTGGCCCCTCCAGTTTCTCTGACATGGCGTACAGCTCGTGCAGGTCCCTCATCTACGCATGCCCGGTGCTGGCAACCCCGATGCGTGCCTTCATCCACGACGTGTCCCCGGGCCTGGCAAGCCTGGTCGGCGCTTCGTCAACTTCGTCTTCGTCCGTCTACGCATGCCCGGTGCTGGCAACACCGATGTGTGCCTTCGTTCACGATGTGTTCCCGGGCTTGGCAAACCCGCCGTGACGTGTCGTCAACAACATCTTCTTCCCGGCGCACCACTACTCCGACACCACTGCGCCCATGACTAACTCGGCGCCACCTTGCGCCCGCGGCTCCACGGTGACTTCCTCGACACCGGACACCCCGACTCGACATCGACCACGGCAGTCTTCGCACGGCTACCTCGTCCACGGCTCCACCACACACGCTCTCGGCTACATCGACAAACGGCACAAAGGGCTACCGCCTTGCTTGAGCAACCTCGTCGGTTGCCACTCCAGCCACGACTCAGCGATGCGTCGACCGTTACGACTGTGGGGGGGGGGGCGTCGGCTTACCTTCGGATTCTTCTCCAGTCTCACCGTCTACGTCGCTACCGTTGTGACTACGGGGGGATGTTGAGTATAATGTTTATTAGGAAAGACGAGATAGACTAGGATTTGTTCTGGCTTGTCTTGTACTCCAAGTAGATCATTGTACTCCTATATATATGCCCACGAGGCTCAAGCAATACAAAAACTATTCCACCAAATCCCTCTCTCCCTTCTAACACTCTCCTCTGGAGATGCCCACTGCAAGACCCCCAAAGATTGGCCAAAGCAACCACCCAAATAGTTTTCTGGAGGCTGCACTACTAGGAAAAGGGCTATAGATGGAATTGACACTAATGGCGCACCAGACATGTGGTGCGCCATTACTATATACTAATGGCGCACCATGTGTTGGTACGCCATTAGTGTCCAAATACTAATGGCGCACCACATCCACGGTGCACCATTAGTAAAAAATTTAAAAAATATATATTCAAAACTACTAATGGCGCACCGTGGGAGTGGTGCGCCATTACTAGTTGAACTAGTAATGGCGCACCATGCCACGGTGCGCCATTAGTAACTTGGCCACCACTTCCACCGAATGCACACCCCCCCCCCCCCCCCCGGATCGCCTTTTCAGTTTTAAAAAAAATAAAAGAAAATAATGAAAATGTCAAAAAAATAAAAGAAAATAAGTTTCCCATGTGATATGTGGTCTAGTTGTTGGGAAAATTTGCAAATATGAATTTCGACTTCATTTGCAAAATCTCGCGAGAATTTGTAAAAATGGGCATAACTTTTGCATACTAACTCAGATGAAAAAGTTTTTTATATGAAAAATCATCTACTCAAAAAGTTACATCCAAATTTAACTGGGGGAACCCCGTTAAACATTTTCAAAATCCTCAAAAACCTAACAGAAAAAAAGATACGGGGCTTTTAAGATCTGGAGAGGCAAAAAAATTCAAAAAAATTCAAACTTACTAATGGCGCACCTACCCATGGTGCGCCATTACTATCTTCCCGCCTTCAAAATTCAAAATAAGTCAGAAAAAATAAAAAAAAGTTACTAATGGCGCACCTGCCCATGGTGCGCCATTAGTATCTTCCCTCCTTCAAAATTCAAAATAAGTCAAAAAAATAAAATAAAAAATACTAATGGCGCACCTGCCCATGATGCGCCATTAGTATCTTCCCGCCTTCAAAATTCAAAATAAGTCAAAAAAATAAAAAAAAATTACTAATGGCGCACCTGCCCGCGGTGCGCCATTAGTATGCCGTATATATGGCTGGCCGTGGTCCTCTCCTCCTTATCTCTTCATTCCACCTCTCCTACACTCCATCTCCTCCTCTCCTCCACTCCATCTTCCCTTCTCTCCTCCACCATACTACCCTCCTCCTCTCCAGCGACCTCCTCCTCCTCTTCGGCGACCTCCTCCTCCCTCCTCTCCTCTCCTCCCCTCCCCTCCCCTCCCATCACAGTTTCTTCTCCCTCCTCTCCGGTGAGCTCCTCCTTCCTTCTCTCCGGTGAGCCCCTCCTCCCTCCTCTCCGGTGAGCTCCTCCTCCCTCCTCTCCTCCCATCCCCTCATGGTTTCTCCTTCCTCCTCTCCGATGCTCCGGTGAACTCCTCTCTAGCGACCTCCTCCTCCTCCTCTCCGGCGATGTAGGCGAGCGCCTCTCCGGTGACCTCCTCCTCCTCCTCCTCCTCCTCCTCCTCTCCGGCGAACTCCTCTCCGGCGAACTCCTCTCCGGCAAAAGAACACGGCAAAAGAACGTACAAGATCCAAAAACAGGAACAAAATTTGAAATAATGTCGTGCCAAAAAACGAGCAAAAAAACGAGCAAAAAATGGGCAAAAAATCACGATTCAGATCTAGATCCAGATTCAAAATTCAAAAAAATTCAAAAATACTAATGGCGCACCGGTGGCCTATACTAATGGCGCACCGTGGCCTATACTAATGGCGCACTGCCTGGTGCGCCATTAGTATACCAGATACTAATGGCGCACCTTAGGTGCGCCATTAGTAGGCAAAACCGGTGCGCCATTAGTAGGCCTTTTTCTATTAGTGCTGGATAATGTAATGACAAGGCACCATGCCAGAACTCATTGCCTCCAGGCCTTGAAACACAAGAATCTCGTTTATTTTGTTGGTCTGCACATGCAACACACCACCTACGAAACTGTGTGGGTTCTTAAACCGTAGCCTATGATCCGAGCTCCATGCATCATCCACTAGCCAGGTGAAAAGTTGACCTTTGGCATTCTGCAGAAAGTGGAAGACGTAGAACTGTGCCGACCACGACGGATCAAAGGCGAGAAAAGTTGTACAACAGGAGTAATTTGAGACATATGGGTGATTGTTAGTGTTAGAAACAGGAAGAGCTCTCCACTCTTGTGTTGCTGGGTTACACACAATGAAGCGACAAGTATTTACAAAAGTATAGAAGCTCTTGTAGCGGCAAAGGACTAGGCCATTGGAACAATCCACAACTTGTAATTGCTCGTGCTGTGGTATGAATCTAAGAGTTCCATTTATTTTCTTGTCGTCTGGGGACATGTTAACAACTTGGATAGAAGACCCGTAATGGCCTTTGCACAAAACACCAGTGGGAATTTTTGGCAGCTTCCGGTTGTAGTGAGGATCAGAGGGGAAGGCGAGCCATGCCTTGCATACACATTTAAAGCGGCAAAATGACTTGAACGGCACCCGAGAGAGGATTTCCACCACTAGATCGTCGGTTAGATGATTAGCAGCAGTAATCACCTTCTTAGAATCCATCTTTTATGGCAGATTCTTGAAAGGAAAATTTGACAAGGTCAATAAAAAAGAAATCATTCTTTGGTCAGGGTAGCTAATAAGTTACGTTGGAATTCAATCAAATGATCAGTTTTAATTGGAATGAAGCAGTTGCCAGCAAAACTGAGATGTTGTTTAATTATTTGCACAATTAAAATGGATCAAAACATGCAGTTGTACTAAAGGAAGTGTATCTCCATCAGATCTTAGCAATCTACCTCTGCTTGCATATAGTTTTGTTGTGTGTGCGTTGGAAAGCAAAGTGATTTCCCATGAACAATCTATCTCTAGCTAGGGTGAAAATGGACCAGATTTTGTCAGAAGTAGGCCTAACGTTTTAGTTTTTGAATCGTTTACTGGAAGCGGCAACAGAGTCGAAAATCATGATACTGCTACAGATACAAATAGTACCGGTGGCGAACGCGGACGAGCTCCAAGTGGACACAAAATGGAATGGTATTTACAGGAACACGTCAAAAAACACTTTCGGTAAATAACACGTCATACACGTCAAAAACACGAGAAAACAAGAAATTAGGTCACTTTCCATGGTGCTAACGAGTTATAGTATCATTAATTATGCAGATAGTTCGGCAGAAACTTCTACAGCATACTTTATAACACTATGCTCCCTAGTTTAAAAGAGCTCACATTCAATTAAGGTCTTCAATTGAAATTAGGTCACCTGATTTTAACCGGGTCAACAATTTCTTAAACCTCTCTCAATCAATTGTTTTATACAATACACTATGCTTCCTAATTTTTAAGGTCTCACAATTAATTAAGGTCTTCAACTTAGAATTGGGTCACCCGATTTTGACTGGGTCAATAATTTCTCAAATATCTCTCCCATTCAATTCTTTCAATTCCATATGTTCCCTAATTTTAAAACTCTTTAATTCAATTGAGGTTTTCAATTTTGAATTTGGTTTAAGATTTTGACCGGGCCAACGATTTTTCAAATCAATCAACCAGCCTATAAAAACATATCAATCTCGCGCACCCTCCCACCACCAATAAAAAAGAAGAGCTACTATTGATATTGTAGAACCACAGATATACGTTGGTTAGCGGATAAAATAGAACCACGCCACGAAAGGCCCGTTAAATCACCGCATCATAAATAAAAATAAAACACATTCCATCATTTTCCCCACCCGTCAAACTAAATATTCCATCTGTTTCAAAATATAAGGGGTATTAGTTTTTTGGAAAGTCAATTTTCTTTAACTTTGACCAAGCTCAGAGCAAAAAAAATGATATCCACAATATTAAACATAAAAAGTATGAAAATTAATTTCATGATGAATCTAATCATACCAGTTTGATATTATGGATTTTGATATATTTCACTACAAATTTTATTTAACTTAAAAGGTTTGACTGTTCAAATAAGTAATAAACTTTATATATTGAAACAGAGTGCGTATTTTTTTAAAGAAACCCAGCAACATCAACGGCGCAAGAACGCGCGTCCAACCCTTCTAGTAATGAAATAAATAGCAGCTACATTTACTATGCGCATATACCAGTGGTGTAAGATGCAGATCTAATGTATATGCGCGTAGTAAATGTGGCTGCTATTTTAAATTTTTATGATCAAATCAAATTGTGTAGCCCTCGTTTCGTGCATGCATGCCTTTTTTTTTTTTTGCGGGGAACATGCATGCCTTTTAAATTTGCTAACCATGCCCTCTATGCAATCAAACCACGAAATCAAATAGACGAGGCCTAGATTGAGTTCTGCCGACATGCATGTAGACTTGCCTGTGCACGTGCTATGCAGGGTCCGTCGCGGTGGTGCTCGCTGTACGGGCGGCAGGTTGGCAGCGACACCGCGCGGTGTCCGCTCCGGTGACCCAGCCCGGTGGAAGGCACGCGCCGACGCCGGAGAGGAGCGATCGATACGGTAGCGGCGGCTGATCGATTATGCTGTGCACTCATCCTAGGCTTCACAGAAGGGTTTGGAGCTTGGGCTATATACCGTTTCTGTTTGACGGACTGATGGGCCTATTCTTGCTACAACGCGTTCCCCCAAGTAAACCGGCCTATTTTGCTTTTTTCTGGTTATTTAATTTTTCTTTTACTTTGTTTTCTCTGTATTTTTTCCGTCTAGGTCTTTCTTTTGTTACTTTTTTTTGCTCCCTCTCCTCTTTCTTTTCTTTTCTTATATTTTATTTTTATTAACTATTTTAACAGTTGTTTTATTATTCACTTTCTTTTGGGGGTGGGGTGGCGAGATATGTGAAGCTTTTTCCAGTGCGTACAAGTATTTGTTTTAGCTCATCCGCAAAAAAAAGGTACTCCCTCCGTCTCAAAATAAGTGCCTCAACCTTGTACTAGCTCTAGTACAAATTTATACTAACCTCAAGACACTTATTTTGGAACGGAGGGAGTATTTGTTTAGCTGTCCATATCTGTCCTCTCAAAAAAAAACTTGCCATATTTGTTTTTCACATTTTTATATTTTTAGAAAAATATATGATAACTTTTGAGCTCGTGAACATCTTTTTAAACACTTTCTAAGTATGCACAACACATTAAAAAAGTTTACAAGTATGTGCAGGCTGTTATTGTGTTCTGTAAGTGAAGCAACGTGGGGTAAAGTTGAGCCGTGTCATCATGATGTAGAGATTGTTATACCAGCCGGCTGTTTCCTTTTAATTAGGGTCCCGATAACTGCCACACGTGTAGTGTATCGAGTAGTTGTGTCACACGTTTGTGTGGCATGGACAGCAATCAGCCCACACACCTACGTGTGGGCAAAACAAGTAATGCCCACACATCTCTTTTTTTTTTCTTCCAAACCCTCTCACACGCGTGCGTGTGGGCGAAGTTGATAACGCCCACACGCCCGTATGCCAGGCCTCGTACCCTCCTGATCCCGCACGTCACGCGGGACGCCCACCGCGCGCCTGCAGTTGCCATGGTCCAGACCCTCGTCCATGTTTGTTTAACTGCAGTTGCCATGTCGCTGAACTACGGTTTCCATGTTGGACAACTGCAGTTGCCATGGTTGCTCAACTGCAGTTGCCATGTATGGTCTGATCTAATATAGTTGCCATGATTTCATAACTTTAGGAGTTGCCACATACTAACACTAGGCAGTTAAGAGAGTTGCCATGTGCCCACAAGCATGCTAGGGCAGTTGCCATGTAAAAAGGAAGAGTTGTCATCTGCTTACGTGCACGTTAGGGCAGTTGCCATGTACGTGCACGTTGGGGCAGTTGCCATGTACCATGCAAAAACACATGGCAACTCGGTAAAAGAGAGTTGCCATCTGCTTACGTGCACACTAGGCAGTTGCCGTGTACCCTGCAAAAACACATGGCAACTCGGGTAAAAAAAGAGTGTTGCCATCTGCTTATAAAGCACACTAGGGGCAGTTCACCAGTAGAAAAGGGGCCTATGGTCCAGGCCGGTCCAGCCCATTAGTCCCGGTTCAACCCAGAACCGGGACCAATGGGGGCATCGGACCCGGTTCGTGAGCCCCGGGGGCCGGCCGGGCCACGTGGGCCATTGGTCCCGGTTCGTCTGGACCTATTGGTCCCGGTTGGTGGGACGAACCGGGACCAATGGGCCTCGCTCCTGGCCCAACACCATTGGTCCCGGTTGGTGGCTTGAACCGGGACCAAAGGTTGCCCTTTAGCCCCGGTTCGAGCCATCAACCGGGACTAAAGGGTTGGTCCCCGTTGCGACCAGAGTTTAGTCCCACCTCGCCAACCGAAGGGGAATCGGACCGGTTTATAAGCCCCTCCCTCTCTACCTTATTGAGCTCCTCTAAAAATGAAAAATAGATGCCCTTATATAGGGAATTTAGTATAAATTCATACGGATTTCTCTTGAAATTCGTTATGAATTTAAGTTGAATTTCCTCTATAAGCGCATCTCTGCTCATTTCTGAGTAGTTTTTTTTTCTTTTACTGCTATATTTATTTTTTTCTTTTTATTTCTGAGTTGTAATAAGCCATTAAAAATAAGCATATATGCTCCTTTTTTAGTACAGTTAATCACAACTATTTTTTGCTTCTATTCATTTCTGAGTAGTTTTTTATATAGTTTTTTTTCTTTTTCTGCTATATTTATTTTTTTCTTTTTATTTCTGAGTTGTAATAAGCCATTAAAAATAAGCATATATGCTCCTTTTTTAGTACAGTTAACCACAACTATCTTTTGCTTCTATTCATTTCTGAATAGTTTTTTATATAGTTTTTTTTCTTTTTCTGCTATATTTTTTTTCTTTTTATTTCTGAGTTGTAATAAGCCATTAAAAATAAGCATATATGCTCCTTTTTTAGTACAGTTAATCACAATTATTTTTTGCTTCTATTCATTTCTGAGTAGTTTTCTATATATTTTTTCTTTTCTGTTATATTTTTTCTTCTATTTATTTCTGAGTGGTTTTTTATATATTTTTTCTTTTTTGGTACATTTATTTTTTTTATTTTTATTTCTGAGTTGTAGTAAGTCATTAAAAATAAAATAAAAAGGTACAATGCTCGTTAATTTGCTTTAAGCCTTTTGGAATAGTGTCAATTGCACTGCACATAGCTCTGTGTAGTCTACCGTATTCCGTAAGGCTTGAAGCTAACCAACGTGCAGGAGCATTGAGCCTCTTCGTCATCGTATCTGCACTCAGGGCTTATAAACAGCTGCGAGTGCCTCTCGCTTGTCGAGGTGGGACTAAAAAAACAGCTGCAGGAAGAATCAACAAAAAAATAGCTACAAAAAATAAAAAAATAGTTACACGGGTCCATTGATACTGGTTCATGGCACCAACCGGTACCAATGCTGTTCTTTGGTCCCGGTTGGTCGCTCCAACCGGGACCAATGCCCACCCTTTAGTCCCGGTTGGAGCCTCCAACCGGGACCAAAGGTCTTCGTTTCCCGCCCTTTGGGCTGCTGAAAAGAGGCCTTTGGTCCCGGTTGGTGGCTCCAACCGGGACTAAAGGTGGCATTAGTCCCGGTTGCAGCCACCAACCGGGACCAATGCTCTTGCTATATATACTGGACTTAGAAATTTTCGCCAAATCCCATCTCTTTCTCGCCCCGAGCCTTTGCTCCTCGTCGCCGTCGCCGCCGAGCCCGCCCCGCGCCGCCCCGAGCCCGCAGTCCCCGTCGCCGCCCCGAGCCCGCCGTCGTCGCCGCCCCCATCGCCGCCCGCGTCCCGCGCCGCCCCGTCATCGCCGCCCTCGTCCCGCGCCGTCGCCCCGACGTCGCGCGTCGCCAGCCGTCGCCCCTGCCCCGAGCCCACCATCCCCGTCGCCGCCCCCGAGCCCGCTCTCCTCATCGCCCCTGCCCCGCGCCGCCCCGAACCCGTCGTCGCCCCTGCACCGTGCCGCCTCGACGCCGACGTGAGCGTTTTTTTATTTTTGTTAGATTTTTTTAGATTCTTTTTGTAGTTCATAGATTTTTTTTGTTAGGTTAGATGTGTAGTAATTTAGATATGTTGTTCATAGATTTTTTTGTTAGATTAGATTTTTTTTGTTAGATTACATGTGTAGTAATTAATTTGTTCATATTATGTTAGATTTTTTTGTTAGATTAATTAGATTTTTTTTGTTAGATTAGATATGTGTAGTAATTAATTTCTTCATATTATGTTAGATTTTTTTTCTGTTAATAGATTTTTTTGGTGATATTATTATTGAATATACATGTTTGGTGATATTATTGTTAATAGATTTTTTGGTGATATTTAGATTGTGTAATTAATTTTGTTCATAGAATTTTAATGATTTTTTTGTTCATAGTATTTAGAAAAAGGAAAAAAATAAGAAGTAGTTTATATATAGTTGAACTAGCTAGTTGATTTAATAAACTAATTTATTTTACTATATAATGAAGTAGTTTGTTTTTAGTAAGTATTACTTATTTATTTATAACAAGTGTTTAGTAGTTGAACTAGATAGTTGATTTAATTAATAAGACTACTTTTATTTAACTATATATAAAAGTAGTTCCCGCGTCGACGTCGGTGATGCCTATCCCGCATCCTCGTCGTCGTCGACTCGGCGGTGGAGGCCTGCTTGATTAGGGCCATGTTCGGGACTGGGCTCCGCCGGGTTGG
Source organism: Triticum timopheevii (assembly GCA_963921465.1). NCBI lineage: Eukaryota > Viridiplantae > Streptophyta > Magnoliopsida > Poales > Poaceae > Triticum > Triticum timopheevii. The sequence continues at coordinate 458,316,318 of OY997262.1, read as the reverse complement.
TATTGGGAGGTGCTACCTTTCGGGGGATGTAGGTTGGTGAGGAGGCAGCCCGTTGTTGACCCGATCCTTGTTTGATGGCGGTCGCGTGAGCCAGTGACGGTGGTGAGGCATCCGGACACCGCGGAGGTGGTACGTCACCGTGTCAGCGAGGAGGACAAGCACGTCCGTCGCTACATGGTTGCATTGGAGGGGAGGTTCGACAATACCTGGCAGGTTCTTCAGGGATCTCACTGGAGCTATGATCCTGTGATGGTTCCTTATCTTTGGGTGTCCACCGCCCGCGTCGATACCCGTCGGGCGCTACGGTTCTAGTTGTATTAGTGATAATATTCGACGATGTACGGACACCAAGAGACGATGTACTTTTGCTTATAATTATTAAATGCATGCTAATTTGAATACTATACTTTATTTTATGATTTGGTTTTGCTTATTTTATGATTTGGTTTTGCTTATTGAATGCTCATATTGGATAAGTTCTTCATTCCCGTGTGCTACACAATTTGGTATAATAATGCATTCGGGAATGAAAGAGGAGCTACGTACGTACATCGATCATCGATAGTCAACCCGTGATTAATAATAATGATCTAGTTTAATATTTGAATTATGAACGTAGGCCGGAAATGTCGTACTCATCGACCGACGAAAACCGCCCGGGGGAGTGCGACTGGTGCCATGACGACCGAGGTATGTGCGACAGGTTCATTGAGCTGGACGAAGATCGGCGCTTCAGCATTAAGCTCGAGGAGACCTGCGATGTTCATACGGTACGCAACGACGACAATAGTTTTTTTCGTAATTAAGCACGACTTCAACTATTTTAACGTGTATTTTTCATCTTTTCCAATTCGACTAGCTTATCCCATGTTTTGCAAGACGCTATGTCTTAAAGAGGATGGGTTTTGAAGACCATGAAAGTTTCGAAACCAAAAAAATTATTCTAAGTACCCATCATGGTGTGGATTTTCAAGTAAAGCTGTACAATGCTCAGAGTGTAACCCATTTTGGTTGCAAGAATTGGGATGCATTTTGCAAGATGTATGGTCTTGATGAGGGTATGCTTGTCACCATGGATCTTGGTGATCCTACAATCGAGCAAGAGACACATTCGATTTGGGTCCTTGTGGATACACCTCCAGTTCTTCCCTCATGTGAGCTAAACATAGTTATTAAGTAATTTATATTGTTTATTTAAAAATATATAGTTGACAACTTATCTCCATTGACAGCTTATTTTCATTCTTCAAAGAATGTGCGGAAGATGGTAGACAGAACGTACTACACCGAAGGCTCCGAATTAACTTATCAGGAGAAAAATCATCTGGTCGGATTTTGTACTGATCTTGAGAATTACAATATCTACAATCAAACTCCTCAACATTATGGTCAATACGTGCCACTAGTGCACGTGTTGAACTACGGTAACTACCATGGAGATACCCTGGTAAGATTAATTTTTACTATTACAACATCCGTGCATCTTTTTGCACACTTCTAAAATTAGTACATCATTGCTAACTATGAAGTTATTACTATGTTTTTCAACAGATAATCCCGAATGATTGTGTGCCTCATCTAATGTATACGCATGGTAGCCTTCATGTTTTGAACATACGACCAAGTCGTCCTACGAATCTCAACTGTCCATACCGGGTTTCTAAAAGAAATGGAGACATAACAATCAAAGAATGGAAAAAATGTATGGACAGTCATAAGGAGCTTCTTGGAAGAAATAAGCAGGGAAGGGCAAGAATTGGAGACAGGATGATCGCCATTCTTCATAATGGAGTGTCAGGGTCTATATTGTTTTATGCTATTTTACCTTAAGGGTGTAGGTCCTACCTGATACTGATGATCATGTGCTAAGAACAATTATGTAGGGTTGGGTTCGATGACTATGAGGATGATGATCGTATGACTTATTATTAATAACGAGTAGAAGTTGTATGATGATGCATGATTAGTAGGACTTGTTATTATATACATATATGATGATGTATGATGCAAAGCATGCATGAGCATGTTATATCTGCGGGTGCAATTAACATAGCAGCAGCGTTGATAAACCAAGAACGAAGATAAGAGAGGACACTTCTCTCTATTAGCTAGCTATAATAACAACCTAAAAATAACCCCCAAAACCCCTAAAGCAGCCACTTTTGTAAAAAAAGAATTGACTTTTGGTCCCGGTTGGAGCCACCAACCGGGACCAAAGGTCCCCCTGACTGGGCTCGGCGGACCGGCCACGTGGAGGCACATTGGTCCCGGTTCGTGTTTGAACCGGGACTAATGGGTGGTGGCATTAGTAACGACCCGTTAGTCCCGGTTACTGAACCGGGACTAAAGGCCCTTACGAACTGGGACTAATGGGTGGTTTTCTACTAGTGGTTGCCATGTGCGCTGCGAAAACACTTGGCAACTAGCAGCTTAGGTGTGGGAGAGGAGACGGGCGTGTGGGCGAGATGGCAAATGCCCACACACTAGCCCTTATGTGTGCGTGCAAAAGTGGCGTGTGGCGCGAACTGCTGAACACCCACACACCGGCCCCTCCGTGTGGTAAAACGGATATGTGGGCGACCTCTCTCATACACCACACACGCGAGTTGTCCTACGTGGCATATAAAATCAACTAATTCGTGACAAAATTAGTACAGAAGTTACTGAACGGTGATGGAGACGTATGGGTGAGTTGGCTAATGCCCACACGTGTGGGCGTTAACATTTCCGTTTAATTAATATATGTAAGACGGAGAGACAGGAGTCGCACTGCTCCCCGTGTTCCTTCCAAACACAAAATGATCACTTGGTCGTCTTTTCTTCTATGCTAAACTAGACAAAGCTCTTGCTATAATACTCCTTGAGACATGCACATGAGTGCAGTTCATCGAAAAGTGTTATAAATATTTGTCCTCAACTGGACACTTTCTGCGTGTAGAAAAGAACAGACCAGTGCCTCCACCATGTCGCACTTTTGCACTACTCTCGTGCGGCAATCACGGCCATTTTTTTGCTCACAATGAAATAAAGTAACTCAGACAGAAAGCAGTTTCTTTTTTTGAAACGGATGTTTTTTTATTAAAACCATAACTATATTAAGGTTTTTTTATGAAAGAACTATATTAAGTTGCTGGAGGCTATAGAGAATCCAGGGGTGCTTAAGCTTCTATATGTGCTGCCCACACGGGTTGTGTGTTGGCGAACAAGAGAATTGCCCACACGTGTGAGCGCAGCTACTTCGTGCCACACGCCTAACAAGTACTATTCATCCTCATCCCGCGCGTGTGGCACGAAACAAATATGCCCACACGTCCTAGCGCAGCTACAATAGGTATCCGCGGGAGGATGATTTAGTTGCCATCCAGGATGACAGATGTAGTTATCCAGGATGACAAATATGGTTGTAAAAGCATGACAACACTCTCTATTTTGGTTAATTATAGTTGCTATGTCCAATTTATGGTACTTGCCGCGTGTAATCAAACCATAGTTGTCGTGTGTGATTAACTACTTGCCACATATGGTCAAACAATAGTTGCCATGTGTATTTACCTACTTGACACGTGTGGTTAATCACAGTTGTCATGTATGTTTACCTGATTGCCACGTACGCGCAACTGCAGTTGCCGTCTAGCAAACGAAGCATAGTTGTCATGTACGCGCAACTGCAGTTGCCATCCAACAACGTACGACTGTCATGTGGGCGAAAAGCAGTTCGCCCACACGCGCGTGGACTAGGTGGTGGCTCTGTGGCAGAAACTAGTTCGCCCACACAGCGCAGCTGGCAACCGCGTGTTGTGCGGCGTGTGGGGGCATTGTCCTACATGGCACGCGAAAACTACCTCGGTGTATCAATTCGTGCAAACTTAACTAGACGGTGATCTAGACGTGTGGGCGAGTTGCAATGTTGCCACACGTGTGGGCGTTAGTGTTTTCGGAAAAAGATATGTGACCATCTATCACTCACACATGCTTTAGATATGTGATCTATCTAAGTTTTCCCTTTTGGAAGGGTGTGATATGTCTGAGCTGATAGATAGCTTAGCTCTGTCCAGTTCCAGCTCTAGCTGCATCCAAGAATAAAAACACCGGGAAAACCGAGTGCGCAGCGCGATATGATGTTTTCGGCAGGGCATATATTCTACAGCTAGAAAAGCTATTTTTTCCGCGTGTCAGCCTCAGTTGGTGTTGTCACCTAACGCAGCAATCTCCCATGAATTTCTTCCGGTTGTTGCACATCGATCGTATATGTATACACCACAGTGCCTGTGCTCCCACGGCCTGTTGTCGGCCTTGCATTGAAACAACTGTCTAATTACGATGCTAGCAACTGGAAGCAGCCCATGCTTCTTTTAGTACTACTATTGTCTTGGCAAGATCTGAGAACATGTCGTTCAACCAGAATTAATAAATCCATCGTGCGCCGTTGGTAGCTAGGCGACGACGGTACCTGCAGCGTGCTGCTTTGCTTTGCCTGGCAAAGAAATGACAAGATATTATGGATTCACTAGTTGGCACACAAACACCAAGTTAAGCCAGCTGTGGAGTGGATAATTTACTTGTTCAAGCCGTTATAACGCTCATGTTTTGGTTCTTGTCATCTGCTTTGGTAGGCACATCTAGCTAATTGAAAGTTATACTCCCACTAGTTTACAAGGAATCGCCAATGACTTAACACATGTGGAGCACCACTCGCACAACTGGCTCCAAAAGCAAACGTCCTTGTTGCTAGACTTACGATTTCATTTCAAAGAAAACGAACATACTGCTCCGATACTTGACCTTACTCTCTTTTTTTTTCCGGGAAACTTGACCTTACTCACTATTAAACGTTTTGAATCAACCACAGTAATATATATTGCAGACACCAGACAGTGCATGCATATGCGAGTGTCATATTAGTATGTTCACTTATCATGCATTCTGCGTTTTCTTCTAAAGACAGATAAACTGTATTTCACCGTCGTAAAACTTTTGCCTTAACCGATTAAAATACGGCATATCCTTACGGTCGTTGGAGTGGTGAAGAAGAAGCCCTTCGCAGAGGGATACGTCATATCCTTATGCAATGTTTACTTTAAGAGTTTAAGAGGGATCACGGAAATTGACTCAACATAAAAATAAAAGAGAATCCCTTCACAGAGGGAAGCAGAGGTTATCATGAATTTTTTGGGGTTTTGGTTGCATAAAGTTTACTAGAAAGGAACCTTACTTTACATTGCGCCTTATGATGACACCCATTTGTGCTATTATTCTGGTTTTATGCCGCATCACAAGTTTGTATATAGTATCAATTCTCTTCCATAAAAAGCTCACCCTTCATTAAATTGCAACTTTGGTGCCTCCACTGATGACAACTTACTTGGAATATCTTTCTTGACCCACATGTAGGTATAGTGGACACTTGTGGAGGAGACTGGGTTTGGGTTTTTTGAGTGCACAAGCAGAATTCATGCTTAGTATGGGAATTAAGGAGCCTAAGGTTGAAATAAATCATGCATGTTGGAGGATCCCTGACAAATAAAATAAAATATGCATAACAATGTGATCATTAGGTTGTCTTCCATATCTAGTCAAAAAATACTTTGTTCAATTTCTTTGATAGTTAACAACCATAAAAGATGTCCAAAATAATATATTTGCAAGTGATATCTCTCTTTCTAGTACCAAGTTCTATTAGTAAGACACCAGTTGTTGGGGAACGTAGTAATTTCAAAAAAAAATTCTACGCACACGCAAGGATCATGGTGATGCATAGCAACGAGAGGGGAGAGTGTTGTCCACATACCCTTGTAGACCGTAAGAGGAAGCGTTATGACAACGCGGTTGATGTAGTCGTACGTCTTCAAGATCCGACCGATCCAAGTACCGAACGTACAGCACCTCCGAGTTCATCACACGTTCAGCTCGATGACGATCCCCGGACTCCGATCCAGTAGGGTGTCGGGGATGAGTTCCGTCAGCACGACGGCGTGGTGACGATGATGATGTTCTACCGACGCAGGGCTTCGCCTAAGCACCGCAACGATATGACCGAGGTGGAATATGGTGGAGGGGGGCACCGCACACGGCTAAGGAACGATCACGAAGATCAACTTGTGTGTCATGGGGTGTCCCCCTTCCCCCATATATAAAGGATCAAGGGGAGGAGGGCCGGCCAAGGAGGAGGAGGCGCGCCCAAGGGGGGAGTCCTACTCCCACCGGGAGTAGGACTCCTCCTTTCCTAGTAGGAGTAGGAGAGAAGGAAGGGGAAGAGAGAAGGGAAGGAAGGAGGGGGTGCGGCCCCTCCCCCTAGTCCAATTCGGACTAGGCCTTGGGGGGGGGGGGCGCAGCCTGCCCTAGGCAGCCCCTCTCTCTTTCCCGTATGGCCCAATAAGGCCCAATACTTCTCCCCGGCGAATTCCCGTAACTCTTCGGTACTCCGATAAATACCCGAATCACTCGGAACCTTTCCGAAGTCCGACTATAGTCGTCCAATATATCGATCTTTATGTCTCGACCATTTCGAGACTCCTCGTCATGTCCCCGATCTCATCCGGGACTCCGAACTCCTTCGGCACATCAAAACTCATAAACTCATAATAAAACTGTCATCGAAACCTTAAGCGTGCGGACCCTACGGGTTCGAGAACTATGTAGACATGACCTAGAATTATTCTTGGTCAATAATCAATAGCGGAACTTGAATGCTCATATTGGCTCCTACATATTCTACGAAGATCTTTATCGGTCAAACCGCATAACAACATACGTTGTTCCCTTTGTCATCGGTATGTTACTTGCCCGAGATTCGATCGTCGGTATCTCAATACCTAGTTCAATCTCGTTACCGGCAAGTCTCTTTACTCGTTATGTAATGCATCATCCCGCAACTAACTCATTAGTTACAATGCTTGCAAGGCTTATAGTGATGTGCATTACCGAGTGGGCCCAGAGATACCTCTCCGATAATCGGAGTGACAAATCCTAATCTCGAATACGCCAACCCCAACATGTACCTTCGGAGACACCTGTAGAGCTCCTTTATAATCACCCAGTTACGTTGTGACGTTTGGTAGCACACAAAGTGTTCCTCCGGTAAACGGGAGTTGCATAATCTCATAGTCATAGGAACATGTATAAGTCATGAAGAAAGCAATAGCAACATACTAAACGATCAACTGCTAAGCTAATGGAATGGGTCAAGTCAATCACGTCATTCTCCTAATGATGTGATCCCGTTAATCAAATGACAACTCATGTCTATGGTTAGGAAACTTAACCGTCTTTGATTAACGAGCTAGTCAAATAGAGGCATACTAGTGACACTATGTGTGTCTATGTATTCACACATGTATTATGTTTCCGGTTAATACAATTCTAGCATGAACAATAAACATTTATCAAGAAATAAGGAAATAAATAATAACTTTATTATTGCCTCTAGGGCATATTTCCTTCAGTCTCCCACTTGCACTAGAGTCAATAATCTAGTTCACATCGCCATGTGATTTAACATCAATATTTATATCTGTATATGATTAACACTCATAGTTCACATCGTCATGTGACCAACACCCAAAGGGTTTACTGAAGGAAATATGCCCTAGAGGCAATAATAAAGTTATTATTTATTTCCTTATTTAATGATAAATGTTTATTATTCATGCTAGAATTGTATTAACCGGAAACATAATACATGTGTGAATACATAGACAAACATAATGTCTCTAGTATGCCTCTACTTGACTAGCTCGTGAATCAAAGATGGTTAAGTTTACTAGCCATGGACAAAAGAGTTGTCATTTGATTAACGGGATCACATCATTAGGAGAATGATGTGATTGACATGACCCATTCCGTTAGCCTAGCACTTGATCGTTTAGTATGTTGCTATTGCTTTCTTCATGACTTATACATGTTCCTGTAACTATGAGATTATGCAACTCCCGTTTGCCGGAGGAACACTTTGGGTGCTACCAAACGTCACAACGTAACTGGGTGATTATAAAGGAGTACTACAGGTGTCTCCAATGGTACATGTTGGGTTGGCGTATTTCGAGATTAGGTTTTGTCACTCCGATTGTCGGAGAGGTATCTCTGGGCCCTCTCGGTAATGCACATCACTATAAGCCTTGCAAGCAATGTAGCTAATGAGTTAGTTACGGAATGATGCATTACGTAACGAGTAAAGAGACTTGCCGGTAACGAGATTGAACTAGGTATTGGATACCGACGATCGAATCTTGGGCAAGTAACATACCGATGACAAAGGGAACAACGTATGTTGTTATGCGGTTTGACCGATAAAGATCTTCGTAGAATATGTAGGAGCCAATATGGGCATCCAGGTTCCGCTATTGGTTATTGACCGAGAATAGTTATAGGTCATGTCTACATAGTTCTCGAACCCGTAGGGTCCGCACGCTTAAGGTTTCGATGACAGTTATATTATGAGTTTATGAGTTTTGATGTACCGAAGGAGTTCGGAGTCCCGGATGAGATCGGGGACATGAAGAGGAGTCTCGAAATGGTCGATACGTAAAGATCGATATATTGGACGACTATATTCGGAGTTCGGAAAGGTTCCGAGTGATTCCGGTATTTTTCGGAGTACCGGAGAGTTACGGGAATTCGCCGGGGAGTATATGGGCCTTATTGGGTCATACGGGAATAGAGGAAAGAGGCCGAAAGGAAGGAGGCGTGCAGCCCCCCTCTGGTCCGAATTGTACAAGGGGTGCGGCCCCCTTTTCCTTCCTCCTCTCCCCCTCTTTCCCCCTTCTCCTACTCCAACAAGGAAGGAGGGAGTCCTACTCCCGATGGGAGTAGGACTCCCCTTGGCGCGCCTCCTCCTAGGTCGGCCGCCCCCTCCCCCTTGCTCCTTTATATACGGGGGCAGGGGGGCACCCCATGACAAACAAGTTGATCTACGGATCGTTCCTTAGCTGTGTGCGGTGCCCCCCTCCACCATATTCCAACTCGGTCATATCGTCGCGGAGTTTAGGCGAAGCCCTGCGCCGGTAGAACATCATCATTGTCACCACGCCGTCGTGCTGACGGTACTCATCCCCGAAGCTTTGCTGGATCGGAGCCCGGGGATCGTCATCGAGCTGAACGTGTGCTGAACTCGGAGGTGCCGTATGTTCGGTACTTGGATCGGTCGGATCGTGAAGACGTACGACTACATCAACCGCGTTGTCATAACGCTTCCGCTTATGGTCTACGAGGGTACGTGGACAATACTCTCCCCTCTCGTTGCTATGCATCACCATGATCTTGCGTGTGCGTAGGAATTTTTTTGAAATTACTACGTTCCCCAACAGTGGCATCCGAGCCAGGTTTTATGCGTAGATGTCATATGCACGAGTAGAACACAAGTGAGTTGTGAGCGATACAAGTCATACTGCTTACCAGCATGTCATACTTTGGTTCGGCGGTATTGTGAGATGAAGCGGCCCGGACCGACATTACGCGTACGCTTACGCGAGACTGGTTTCACCGTTAGGAGCACTCGTGCTTAAAGGTGGCTTGCGGGTGTCTGTCTCTCTCACTTTAGCTGAATCGAGTGTGGCTACGCCCGATCCTTGCGAAGGTTAAAACAGCACCAACTTGATGAACTATCGTTGTGGTTTTGATGCGTAAGTAAGAACGGTTCTTGCTAAGCCCGTAGCAGCCACGTAAAATTTGCAACAACAAAGTAGAGGACGTCTAACTTGTTTTTGCAGGGCATGTTGTGATGTGATATGGTCAAGACGTGATGCTATATTTTATTGTATGAGATGATCATGTTTTGTAACCGAAGTTATCGGCAACTGGCAGGAGCCATATGGTTGTCGCTTTATTGTATGAAATGCAAACGCCCTGTAATTGCTTTACTTTATCACTAAGCGGTAGCGATAGTTGTAGAAGCAATAGATGGCGTAAACGACAACGATGCTACGATGGAGATCAAGGTGTCGCGCCGGTGACGATGGTGATCACGACGGTGCTTCGAAGATGGAGATCACAAGCACAAGATGATGATGGCCATATCATATCACTTATATTGATTGCATGTGATGTTTATCCTTTATGCATCTTATCTTGCTTTGATTGACGGTAGCATTTAAGATAATCTCTCACTAATAATCAAGAAGTGTTCTCCCTGAGTATGCACCGTTGCAAAAGTTCTTCGTGCTGAGACACCACATGATGATCGGGTGTGATAGGCTCTACGTTCAAATACAACGGGTGCAAAACAGTTGCACACGCGGAATACACAGGTCATACTTGACGAGCCTAGCATATACATATATGGCCTCGGAACATGGAGACCGAAAGGTCGAACGTGAATCATATAGTAGATATGATCAACATAGTGATGTTCACCATTAAAACTACTCCATCTCACGTGATGATCGGACATGGTTTAGTTGATTTGGATCACGTGATCACTTAGATGACTAGAGAGATGTCTGTCTAAGTGGGAGTTCTTAAGTAATATGATTAATTGAACTTAAATTTATCATGAACTTAGTCCTGGTAGTATTTTGCAAATTATGTTGTAGATCAATAGCTCGCGTTGTTACTTTCATATGTTTATTTTGATATGTTCCTAGAGAATACTGTGTTGAAATATGTTAGTAGCAATGATGCGAATTGGATCCGTGATCTGAGGTTTATCCTCATTGCTGCACAGAAGAATTATGTCCTTGATGCACCACTAGGTGACAAACCTATTGCAGGAGCAAATGCAGCCGTTATGAACGTTTGGCTAGCTCAATATGATGACTACTTGATAGTTTAGTGCACCATGCTTAACGGCTTAGAATCGGGACTTCAAAGATGTTTTGAACGTCATGGACCATATGAGATGTTCCAGGAATTGAAGTTAATATTTGAAGCAAATACCCGAGTTGAGAGATATGAAGTCTCCAACAAGTTCTATAGCTAAAAGATGGAGGAGAATCGCTCAACTAGTGAGCATGTGCTCAGATTGTCTGGGTACTTCAATCGCTTGAATAAAGTGGGAGTTAATCTTCCAGATAAGATAGTGATTGACAGAATTCTGTAGTCACCATCACTAAGTTACTAGAACTTCGTGATGAACTATAGTATGCAAGGGATGACGAAAACAATTCCTGAGCTCTTCGTGATGTTGAAATTGACGAAGGTAGAAATCAAGAAAGAGCATCAAGTGTTGATGATTGACAAAACCACTAGTTTCAAGAAAAGGGAAAAGGGAAAGAAAGGGAAACTTCAAGTGGAATGGCAAACAAGTTGTCACTCCTGTGAGGAAGACCAAAGCTGGACCAAAGCCTGAAACTGAGTGCTTACACTGCAAAGGAAATGGTCACTGGAAGCGGAAATGCCCTGAATATTTGGTGGATAAGAAGGATGGCAAAGTGAACAAGGGTATATTTGATATACAGGTTATTGATGTGTGTCTTACTAGTGTTTATAGTAGCCCCTGAGTATTTGATACTTGTTCGGTTGCTAAAGATTAGTAACTCGAAACAGGAGTTACAGAATAAACAGAAACTAGTTGAGGGTGAAGTGACGATGTGTGTTGGAAGTGGTTCCAAGATTGATATGATCATCATCGCACACTCCCTATACTTTCGGGATAAGTGTTGAACCTAAATAAATGTTATTTGGCGTTTGCGTTGAGTATGAATATGATTTGATCATGTTTTTTTGCAAAACGGTTATTCATTTAAAGTCAGAGAATAATTGTTGTTCTATTTAGATGAATAAAACCTTCGATGGTCATACACCCAATGAAAATAGTTTGTTGGATCTCGATCGTAGTGATACACATATTCATAATATTGATGCCAAAAGATGCAAAGTTAATAATGATAGTGCAACTTGTTTGTGGCACTGCCGTTTGGGTCATATCGGTGTAACGCGCATGAAGAAACTTCATAAAGATGGATTTTCGGAATCACTTGATTATGAATCATTTGATGCTTGCGAACCGTGCCTTTTGAGCAAGATGACTAAAACTCCGTTCTCCGGAACAATGGAACAAGCTACTGACTTATTGGAAATAATACATACCGATGTATGCGATCCAATGAGTGTTGATGCTCGTGGCAAGTATCATTATTTTCTGACCTTCACAAGATGATTTGAGCAGATATGGGTATATCTACTTGACGAAACATAAGTCTGAAATAGTTGAAAGGTTCAAAGAATTTCAGAGTGAAGTGGAAAAATCATCGTAACAAGAAAATAAAGTTTCTGCGATCTGATCGCGGAGATGAATATTTGGGTTACGAGTTTGGTCTTGAATTAAAACAAAGTGGAATAGTTTCACAGCTCACGCCACCTGGAACACCACAACATTATGGTGTGTCCGAACGTCGTAACCGCACTTTATTGGATATGGTGCGATCTATGGTGTCTCTTATTGATTTACCATTATCGTTTTGGGGTTATGCATTAGAGACAGCTGCATTCACGTTAAAAGGGCACCATATAAATCCGCTGAGACGACACCAGATGAACTGTGGTTTAGCAAGAAACCCAAGTTGTCGTTTCTTAAAGTTTGGGGCTACGATGCTTATGTGAAAAAGTTTCAACCTGATAAGCTCAAACCCAAATCGGAGAAGTGCGTCTTCATAAAATACCCAAAGGAAACTGTTGGGTACACCTTCTATCACAGATCCGAAGGCAAGATATTCGTTGCTAAAATGGATCCTTTCTAGAGAAGGAATTTCTCTCGAAAAAGTGAGTGGGAGGAAAGTAGAGCTTGATAAGGTAATTGTACCTTCTCCCGAATTGGAAAGTAGTTTATCACAGAAATCAGTTCTAGTGATTCATACACCAATTAGTGAGGAAGCTTATGATAATGATCATGAAACTTCATATCAAGTTACTACCGAACCTCGTAGGTCTACCAGAGTAAGATCCGCACCAGAGTGGTACGGTAATCCTATTCTGGAAGTCATGTTACTTGACCATGGCGAACCTACGAACTATGAGGAAGCGATGATGAGCCCAGATTCCGCAAAATGGCTAGAAGCCATGAAATCTGAGATGGGATCCATGTATAAGAACAAAGTATGGACTTTGGTTGACTTGCCCGATGATCGGCAAGCCATTACGAATAAATGGATCTTCAAGAGGAAGACAGACGCTGATAGTAGTGTTACTATCTACAAAGCTCGACTTGTCGCAAAAAAGGTTTTTTCGACAAGTTCAAGATGTTGAATACAATGAGATTTTCTCACTCGTATTGATGCTTAAGTCTGTCCGAATCATGTTAGCAATCGCCATATTTTATGAAATCTGGCAAATAAATGTCAAAACTGCATTCCTTAATGGTTTTCTTAAAGAAGAGTTGTATATGATACAGCCAGAAGGTTTTGTCAATCCTAAAGGTGCTAACAAAATGTGCAAGCTCCAGCGATCCATCTATGGACTGGTGCAAGCATCTCGGAGTTGGAATATACGCTTTGATAAGTTGATCAAAGCATATAGTTTTATACAGACTTGCGGTGAAGCCTGTATTTACAAGAAAGTGAGTGGGAGCACTACAGCATTTCTGACAAATATATGTGAATGACATATTGTTGATCGGAAATAATGTAGAATTATTCTACAAAGCATAAAGGAGTGTTTTGAAGGAGTTTTTCAAAGAAAGACCTCAGTAAAAGCTACTTACATATTGAGCATCAACATCTATTGAGATAGATCAAGACGCTTGATAAGATTTTCAGTGAGTACATACCTTGACAAGATTTTGAAATAGTTCAAAATGGAACAGTCAAAAAAGGAGTTCTTGCCTGTGTTGCAAGGTGTGAAGTTGAGTAAGACTCAAGACCCGACCATGGCCGAAAATAGAAAGAGAATGAAAAGTCATTCCCTATGCCTCAGTCATAGGTTCTATAAAGTATGCTATGCTGTGAACCAGACCTATTGTATACCTTGCTCTGTGTTTGGCAAAGGAATACAATTTTGATCTAATAGTAGATCACTGGACAACGGTCAAGAATATCCTTAGTGAAGACTAAGGAAATATTTCTCGATTATGGAGGTAATAAAAGAGCCCGTCGTAAAGAGTTACATCAGTGCAAGCTTTTACACCAATCCAGATGACTCTAAGTCTCAATCTGGATACATATTGAAAGTGGGAGCAATTAGCTAGAGTAGCTTCGTGCAGAGCATTGTGGACATAGAATATTTTCAAAATACATGCGGCTCTGAATGTGACAAACCCATTGACTAAGCTTCTCTCACGAGCAAAACATGATCACACCTTAATACTCTTTGGGTGTTAATCACATAGCGATGTGAACTAGATTATTGACTCTAGTAAAGCCTTTGGGTGTTGGTCACATAATGATGTGAACTATGGGTGTTAATCATATACATATATGAATATTGGTGTTAAATCACATGGCGATGTGAACTAGATTATTGACTCTAGTGCAAGTGGGAGACTGAAGGAAATATGCCCTAGAGGCAATAATAAAGTTATTATTTATTTCCTTATTTAATGATAAATGTTTATTATTCTTGCTAGAATTGTATTAACCGGAAACATAATACATGTGTGAATACATAGACAAACATAATGTCACTAGTATGCCTCTACTTGACTAGCTCATGAATCAAAGATGGTTAAGTTTCCTAGCCATGGACAAAAGAGTTGTCATTTGATTAACGGGATCACATCATTAGGAGAATGATGTGATTGACATGACCCATTCCGTTAGCCTAGCACTTGATCGTTTAGTATGTTGCTATTGCTTTCTTCATGACTTATACATGTTCCTGTAACTATGAGATTATGCAACTCCCGTTTGCCGGAGGAACACTTTGGGTGCTACCAAACGTCACAACGTAACTGGCTGATTATAAAGGAGTACTACAGGTGTTTCCAAAGGTACATGTTGGGTTAGCGTATTTCGAGATTAGGTTTTGTCACTCCGATTGTCGGAGAGGTATCTCGAAATACGCCAACCCAACATGTACCTTTGAAGACACCTGTAGTACTCCTTTATAATCACCCAGTTACGTTGTGACGTTTGGTAGCACCCAAAGTGTTCCTCCGGTAAACGGGAGTTGCATAATCTCATAGTTATAGCAACATGTATAAGTCATGAAGAAAGCAGTAGCAACATACTAAACGATCAAGTGCTAAGCAAACGGAATGGGTCAAGTCAATCACGTCATTCTCCTAATGATGTGATCACGTTAATCAAATGACAACTCATGTCTATGGTTAGGAAACTTAACCGTCTTTGATTAACGAGCTAGTCAAGTAGAGGCATACTAGTGACTCTATGTTTGTCTATGTATTCACACATGTATTATGTTTCCGGTTAATACAATTTTAGCATGAATAATAAAAATTTATCATGAAATAAGGAAATAAATAATAACTTTATTATTGCCTTTAGGGCATATTTCCTTCACCAGTTACTCCCCTTCCTTCATCACGTGAGAATGCTGCAACATGGCTCACCCACGGTGCATGGCGTCGAATACCTTGGCTATTGTCGGGGATGTACTAATGTTGCTTAGGAAAAAAATGCTTGTGAAAAAATATGTGGGTTTGATAAGCATCCATCCCTATAGTTATATGATATGATGTTTTCATATAATCTCTATATGCTCTATAAATTTCTAGACCCCCTTAAACCATGTGCCCGCTACCACTGATAACAAACAACGGCCATGTGTTAAGTGCAATACTAAACAATCGATCAACCTGTGAAACTAACAAAGTTTTCCGACAGAAAAGAATCAGATAAACTCTCATGGGCGGATTTGAACCTCCTCACATTTCATACTCATACTACAAAAAAACTTCTCTAAAAACAATTTCTTTCGCAAATGAACATCTTCTTGCACCGTACACATCTGAAAAAGAGATGTTCAGAAAAAAAATATGTAAATTTTTGTACTACAATATGATAAATTTTGTGAATCTATGCTACTTTGCTGGAATAATTCGAATTGGCATCAACTTTTAAAAAGAAACCATCTACTTTCTCTTGTTGCATTAATTTGCAAATCTCGAACTGGTCTTTAGGTCTTCAATTTAATTAGTGAAATATATGTTATAAAAAATATGTATCTATGTCTCAAAAAAACATGTATCTTTAGATTACCCTAATAAGTGTCACAAGTATGGCACGAACACATGGCAACTATTCACGTTTTTTATGGCAAGTTTAGTGACGCGAGAATGACAATTTTAGTTGTCAAGCATGGCAACTTCTTTTTTGGATGGCAAGTTTCAGTTTTTATTAGGTTTTTTTGGGATAGCAACTTTAGTTGTAAAAAACGTCAAGGCCGGAGTGTATCCTGCCACACGTGGCACTTATCATTTGGGTAAAGTTCATAAACATATAGTATTTATAAGCATGTTACACATGTTTTTGTTGGTTAAAATAAATAAAGAAAGAAATATTTTTCGTCCCTCAATTTTTTCGGAAGTATAAAAATAGCCCCTATATTCCAAAACCAGCAAATCTTTAATCTCTCAACTTCTTAAACCGGATAACTTTAGTCCCTGCGAGAGGGTGTACTAGCAATAGAACCGCAATGGATGACACGCCCTGTTCGGTCAACGGTGTGCTATTTTGTTTTCAGTTAAATACTCAATCAGAACCCAGCAGTATCCCAGCCCACGAGATTAGCAACACTAGTCAACAACAATTTGCACACTTAATTACACTTAGCCCACTAGATTAGCCTCAAGCGCAGCCATGTTGACTTGGATCCTAGTGCAACCATGTTGACCGCACAACAAAAGCATGAATGACAACAGCTACAAAAAGCCTAGAGCGGCGGCGGCGGCAGCAGCAGGAATTTGCAATGCACGGCGGTGAGGTGAAGCCGGGGAGGAGCCAAAGGAGCTCGGTGCAGAAGCACCTCAACGTCGGCCTCGTCGTCGGCGGCCTCCTCATGCTCCTCACCTATCTCGTCGCTCGGCATCTCGCCGTCAGCCTCCCTCCTCATGGTGCGTAAATGATCAAACAGTTTACCTCGCCGTGTCTATGCAACTCGCCCGGAAGCTAAGTTTCTTTGCTTAATTTGCAGTTGTCATTACGGAAGTAGGACAGATCATGGATCATAACAACATCAAAGCTCCCCATGAAACAGGTGAAGACTCGTGTTGTTTTGATCGTATTTGCTTGCTTTGCTACACTAATTAAGGTGAGGTTATGCTGGTGAACGAAGCTAGTTTAACCATGGTAAAAAAAATCCTTTTCCTTGCCGTGCGATCGACAGAGAATGGCAAGGTGGTGTGCAGCATGGCGGGGCGCTCCTATGACCTATCCGACACCTGCGAAGTCCACGGCGACGTCCGCACCAACGGCACAGCCCTGTCGGTGACCCTCGTCCCGACGAGCTTGTCCGAGTCTGAGCGCCGGGAGTGGATGATCACCCCATACTCGCGCAAGCTCGACGGCATAAGGAAGGTCACCGTGACGCAGCTAGAGGACCGGGCCGCCGCGGTGCCATGCACGGTGACCCATGACGTGCCGGCCGTCCTGTTCACGATCGACGGGTACGCGGGCAACTACTGGCACGACTACAGCGACATCCTGGTTCCATTGTTCATCGCGTCGCGGCGTTACCACGGGGAGGTCATGTTCCTCATCACCAACATCCGTCTCCATCCGCAGTGGCCGGTCAAGTACAGGGCCTTCCTGCGGGGGCTGTCCAAGTACGACGCGGTGGACATGGACGGCGACGCGCAGGTCCGGTGCTTCCCGCGCGTCACCGTGGGGCTCCGCCTCTACAAGGAGCTGAGCATCGTCCCCGAGCTGGCGCCGGGGGGCCGCCTCACCATGGCCGACTTCACCCGGTTCCTGCGCAAGACCTACGCGCTCCCACGCGCCGCCCAGGTCAGCCTGGCCCGGGAGCCGCCGCCGCGCAAGAAGCCGCAGCTGCTGCTGATCCACCGGGGCCACTACCGCCGGATCCTGAACGAGCCGGAGATCGCGCGGGCGGCAGAGGCCGCAGGGTTCGAGGCGGTGGTGGCGGAGCTGCGGGGCGACGCGCCCGACGCGGAGCAGGCGCGGGTGGTGAACTCGTTCGACGTGGTGCTGGGCATCCACGGCGCGGGGCTGACGAACGCGCTGTTCCTGCCGCCCGGCGGCGTGCTGATCCAGGTGGTGCCGTACGGGAACATGGGCTTCATCGCGAGCACCGCGTTCGGCTCGCCCGCCGCGGACATGGGGCTCGGCTACTTCGACTACGACGTGAGTGTGGAGGAGAGCTCGTTGCTGGAGGCGCTGGGGCCGGAGCACCCGGCGATCAAGGACCCCGACTCCGTCCACCGCAGCGGCTGGCCCAAGGTCTTCGAGCTCTACCTCGCCAAGCAGGACGTCCGCATCAACGCCACCCGCTTTGCGCCAACGCTGACGCGAGCGCTCGACCACCTAAGGCGACATCGGTAGGGGACGTTGAGAACGACGAACGGTGCCACTGGACATTTGTATATAGCTGCACAACATACCATTTGCAGTCGTTCAGTGGTATGGTAGATACTATTACAAGCGGTCACATGCACACGTTCTTCACATTCTTTAGTGGAGCACAAAAGTTTAAATATGTGTGGACTCTTTTTTTTTTTAAAATAATATGTGTGGACTCTTAATAAACGGAGGGTTACGTGTTAAGTCGAACTGCGTAACCCAAACCTATTGAGGTAACCGAATAGATGCGAACCAACGTGTAGTTCGATGGTTAGTGGAACTGCGGTATCCCCATCCCATCAGGATTCAAGTCCTGGTGCCCGTATTTATTCCTGAATTTTTTTCAGGATTTTCGGCGATGCGCATTCAGTGGGAGGAGACGTTTTCGTCGATGACGAGGTGCCTACGGTGACTTCGTAAATTACAAGATGATATGCCGGCTTAGTCTTAAGGTGCACATAGGGGTAGGGTGTGCGTGTGTGCGTTCATAGGGGTTAGTGTATGCGCGTGTATATGAGCGCTTGCGTCTATATTGTGTTCAAGAAAAGGTAACCGAATAGATAACATAATCTAGTACTCCCTCCGTATAAAGAAATATAAGAGTCGTTTAGATCACTGATATTTCTTTACAGAGGGAGTGGTAGCTAAGATACTAGACATATATAACCTGGTATCTCAAACAAAGATGGCGAGAGAATGGTTGGAGATGTTGTGGATTTGATTGCGTTATCAACTGCACTATGTTGATTTAGGTTGTGTTTACTCGCACAAAAAAAAAAGATTTATGGTGTGTTTGATAGCATTCTCAACCTAGTATAGTTGTTCTCTTCTGATACAAGTTGAGTGGAGACATGCTGAATACACGCATTTTTTTTTTGATAGCGAGGTATGTGCTGAGACATGCTAACCTAAGACTCAGTTTGGTAGTTTGCAACAGTTTAGACATGTCGGTCGGTACAGTTGCAATCGGTATTTTTTAAAAATCGAACACCTTTTTAAAAAATATGAAGAAAGTTTTTGAAGATTTTTTGAAAATTTAAACAAATTCTGAATTTTTTAACAATTTTTTAATATTTATATAAAATTTAAAATTCTGATAAATTTTTGAAAACTAAATTGAATTTCAAAAACCTTATTTTTTGAAATTTAAACATATCTTAAATTATGTTTTAAACATTTAGACAAATTCTAAAAATCTGAACATTTTTGAAATCTTGAAAGAAAATTGAAAATCTGATTATTATTTTTGGAATTCTAAACATTTTTTGAAAATTGAAACAAGTTTGTAAATTCTGAACATTTAAACAAATCACGGATACCCACTGCTACAGGTTAACTCAATACGACTGGACCAATCCGAGCATCCCCTTTAATTCAATAAAGAATTTTCTATGTGTGGCCTTGCTTCGAAACGTCGAGCTTGAGATTTGAGGCTAGGCAGCCAATGAGCTCTTTGATCTGTTGCCTTTCCATGCCCATTCTTTATGACCTCATCGTGCCTATCCCTCCATCGGTCGGATGTTGTTTTCTAGTAGGACTTGCCCCACCAGGAATACCCTGATTCGAGAGAGATCCGGGTCCTATCTCCACCTTGAAATAATCAGAACATGCTCCAAACCAAGTTTAGTTCCTGTATGTTCATCGGATTTTTTTTTTTACTTCAAGTGAATTTTTAAATTTCAGCCAGTTTTAATTTCGTAATTACAAGTTCAACCATTGTTTTTTCCCCTCGATCCTTTAAGGCTTCAACTGGTTTCTATCATTTCAGGTTATGCTAGAGGGATTAATTCAATTTTTTGTTTTTCTATCTCGCGGGGGGGGGGGGGGGGGGGGGGGGGGGGGCGTACCTGAATTAAAAACATGTTATAAGCTGTTAAAAAATATTTACGTATGTAAAAATATTCTTAAATGTAAAATGTTCACGATTTTAAAACCTTGTATTTAAGAATGTCCAAGAACTTTTGAAAAATTACAAATGTAAAAATATCCTGGATTTCAATATGTTCATAAGTTTAAAGAATTGTTGCTGAATTTAAGAAATATTCATGAATTCTGAAAAGTATTCATCGTGTATTTGGAAATAATGTTCATAAATACATGACTTAAAAATTAAAAGAAAAAGAACTGTTAGCACCCAATTGCTAGTATTGTTCACTATGAGTGAGGAACCGAGAAGTTGATGATTGCCTTTTCCTCCGGTCACGTTCGTGTCCTGGATCATATGGGCTTGAAATCTTGTGGGAAATAGGCCCGCAGTCAATGCTTGTTGTATTAAAGGTGAAGGTTAGAACCCCTCAAAAAACAAGGTGAAGGTTAGAAGAAGTTACCCTTTCATTAAAAAATAGATTGTTTTGTTCTCTTATTTGAGGGAATAGGGATTGGAATTAGTTGATGGTGAATATATGAGAATACCCTTTTTCAAAGTAACTTAAGATTCATGCAAACTTTTAGGGGGGTGTGCTAAAGCAAAACTCTTAGCTTATATTTTTTGACACTCGTACTATATGAGGCGGATGGCTTAGCTAAGATGAGGTGATTTTCGATAGCTTGCAGAGAAGCTTCCGCCTAATGAATAAATGCTAAGATGAGGTGGTGGTCAACCCTAAAAAAAAAGATGAGGTGGTGGAACATAGCAACACGTCCAATCCACATGCACGACGTGGTGGCACAATTTGATTCGAGTGGATGGGTGGGTAAATTGATTAGTTTGAATCCCAAACTTGAAATGCTGGAGCTCATTTTTCATTCCGTTTGATTTGCTCGGACATGAAGTAGTTTTTCTTAGTGTATCTGCTCCCTTGATTTGCATGCTCAAGCCGCCAATTTGCTTCTAAACGTTCTCCTCTAATCCAACAAGTATTCCTCGTACCTCCGTCTCGTGCAGGCAGGGTTTTCAGATGCCAGATTTTCTATGCACAATCTGGATATGAATGGAATATATTTTTTTTGGGGGGGGGGGGCGAGCGTGGCTGTATACATATGTGCAGTTAACCTAGCTAATCCAAAAGGCAGACAAGAGAACAAATTCGACCATTGACGAGTTTTTGTTAAAGCTAATAAATCACGATAAACATTTATACTGTCCAAAAAGAGTAAAAGAATATCTCTGACCATCAATAATCATTCACATCGATGCTGGGGAAGCTCATTTTATGTGTGTCAACCTGGCTTTCGTTCCCATCAATTTCTTCCCGTTGTTGCGCACCGACCGTATATGTACACACCACAGTGCTGTCAGCCTTGCATTGGAACTACTGTCTAATTACGCTGCTAGCTACTGGAAGCAGCCCATACTTGTTTTAGTAGTGTTACCTTGCAAGATCTGATGAGAACATGCCGCTCAATAAGAATTAATGAATCCATCGTGCGCTGTTGGTAGCTAGGCGACGACGGTCGCTGCTGGGTGCTGCTTTGCTTTGCCTGGCAAAGACAAGACAAAATATTACAGTTTGAGGGACCAAGCCAGCTGTGGAGTGGGTATTTTACTTGCTTCCAGCCGTTAACGCTCTCGCGGCGGATGTTTTAGTTCTTGTCATCTGATTTGGTATGCATATCTAGCTAATTGAAATTCATATATACTCCCACTAATTTACAATCCATCGCCAATGACCAAAACATGTGGAGCACCATTATTATGTTCACTTATCATGCATTCTGTGTTTTCTTCTTAATGCAGTTAAACTGTATTCCGTGGTTGCAAAACTTTTTACATAACCGGTTAAAATGCGTCATATTCTTACGGTCGTTGGAGTGATAAATTACTCGATCGTAGCTAGGCTCGTGGCACCAGTGGAACCATAGAGAGAGTCGGAGATGAACGGACCTGTACGAAGAACAGTCGCTGGACGCAGCTGTCGTACTAGGTTGTACACTTTTACCGACAAGGCTTAACACTGGAGCAACGTGCCGATCCATCGACGCCATGCCTGCTACCATGGAAGTGACGTGTTGTACTGCTATCTTTCTTCCTCTTCTTCTTCTGTACGTTTCTTCTTTAGTTTTTCGTCCTTGATTTGTTTTTTAGCTGAAGTCGACGGGAGTTTTTTCTTTCGTGGAACTTTTTAACAAGTACTACCTCTCTCCTGGTTTACTGGTCCTTTTAGTATTTTATGCCAAATTTTGACCATGAATTTAATTAACAAAATATTAATGCATGTCATAAAAATTAGTATCATTGGAATCTATGTTTAAATACGAATCCAGCGATGCAATTTTTTATAACATGCATTAATATTTTGTCAGTTAAATCTATATTCAAATTTTGGCACAAAAATATGGAGAGGATAGAAGGTCAAGTTTGTTTTCAAAAAAGTTTTGGATTTTTCTGACTTTTTTTCGTAACTACTAGTTATTTTCCACATAGGTGCATATACACCGAGAGCCAAGGGGGGTTTTCCATGCATTTTCAATTAGACCAAACAGAGTGGCCATGTGGGTTAAATGTGGCAGCAATTGTATCAATGAATTTGTATTCGAAAGAAGTTTTGAATGTTGTAATATTTAAGTCATGAAAATATTATGGCCGCATGCATCTTTCAGATGCAGAGGCCGGGGGTGAGCCTCCTTTTTGAAAAAAAAAATCATGAAAATATATTTCATATTAAGCTGAAAATTATAGTCAAATTTGGAAGTATATATATCGTTTCCTTTACTTGAGACTTTTGAGATGAGTGCCCGTGAGGTTCATCGAAAAGTGCGCAGAGTATAAACTGTGTCCTGGACTGGACTGGAGTGGACACTTTGTGCGTGCAGAAAAGAAGAGAACGGCGCCTCCACCACCATGCATGCTGCACTTTTGCACTGCAATCGCGGCCATTGTTTACTCACCAGGAAATTCATGTTCTCGGACAGGACGCAGCAGTTCTGTTATATATTCTCCCCTGATGTGCAGGATTAGCGGGCACGGCCAATTTGCTTCCATGTGTGCCCCCCTAATCCAATCTCCAAGGGCCTGCACCTCAATTATCCCTCGTACGTACCTCACTGTCTCGTGCTGGCAGGGATTTCACATGCGATGCTAGGTTTCTTTTCGCAATCTGGATGTACTACATAGCTAATTCAAAAGGCAGGTCGTTCGAAAAAAAGATATCCAAAAAGCAAACAAGAGAACAAATTCAATTTTTGACGAGTTTGTTAAAGCCAGTAAAGCGCGATCAACATTTATACCGTCCAAAAAGAGAAAACGATCCGTGACCCTCCACCCACATCTATCTGTGATCGATGTATCTCCAGCTGCATGCATCCGAGCATAAAAACTTGGCCAAAGCCGAGTGCGCGAGATGATGTTTTGGGCTGGCCGGGGCAGGCATATATTCTTCCACAGCGAGGGAAAAGAAAGCTAATTTCTCGCGTGTCAGCTTCGCTTTCCTTCTCAGTCTCAGCTGGTGTTGTCACCTAACCCAGGAATCTCCCATAAATTTCCTCCGGTTGTTGATCATATGTACAGTACTACACTACAGTAGGTGCTACACCTGTTGTCAGCCTAGCATTGGAACAACTGTGAACTCTCTAATTTACTCTGCCGGTGGAAGACTGCAGAGCTGCATCGTGCCCATCCTTATTTTAGCACGTACCTTTGGCAAGACAAGAGAACATGCCGATCACGATCACAATTAATAAATACGTCGTGCGCCGTTAGTAGGTAGGCTCCTGCGTCCTGCTTTGCTTTGCTAGCGGTCGTGGCAAACAAAGGACAAAATATTACAGTTCGAGAGAGATATAGAGATGCACTAGTTGGCACTTGGCAGACAGGCACCAAAACCAGCTGTGAATAGTTTACTTGCCTCTAGTCGTTAACGCTTTAATTGAAATTTATACTCCTACTCCCTCCGTTCTTAAATATAAGTTTTTTTTATAGATTTTTATATGAACTACATATAAATATGTATAGATGAATATTAAAGTTATACGCTTTAATTGATTTAACGCTAGTCTATATTGAAATCTCAAAAAGACTTATATTTATAAACGGAGGACAGTTTACAATGTGTCGATGTCAATGTGCCGCCAACGAGTAACACATGTGGAGCACCACTGGCACCACTGGCTCCAAAAACAATCATACTTCTAGCTTAGGACATCTGTAGCCGATCTCTTATATCTTACTAACAATTTAAAAAAAATCAAACATGTCGCTCTCCTATACTTACTATAAAACTTTTCCAATTAACTACAATCTATGTACCCGCAAAAAAAAACTACAAGTTATTTGACTTAAAAACCTGAAACAATTCTCTCTATTCTGCAATATGCCGATGACACAATTCTCTTTATGGAACATGACCTAGACAAGGCTAGAAACCTGAAACTTCTGCTGTCAGCGTTTGAGCAAATGTCGGGTCTTAAGATTAACTTCCATAAAAGTGAATTGTTCTGCTTTGGAGAAGCCGTTGAGGCAGCGGCCGATTATGCTGACATTTTTGGTTGTGCACATGGACAATTCCCAATCAAATATTTGGGAATACCAATTCATTATCGGCGTCTCACCATTGCGGAGTGGAAGCATGTAGAGGAGCGGCTAGAGAAACGCTTGAGCAGCTGGAAAGGCAAGTTGCTCTCGGTTGGAGGACGACTGGTTTTAATAAATTCTGTCCTCACAAATATGGTTCTCTATATGCTTTTATTCTTCCAGCTCCCAAAAGGGGTCTTGCAAAGACTGGACTATTTTAGGTCCAGGTTCTTTTGGCAAGGAGATGGTGAAAAGAAAAAATATAGGCTGGCCAAATGGTGTGTGGTTTGTAGGCCGAAAGACCAGGGCGGCCTCGGTATTCATGACCTGCAGGTCAAGAATGAGGCCCTACTTAGTAAATGGTTGTTCAAACTTCTTACTGAGGATGGTGTTTGGCAAACCATGCTGCGCAATAAGTTTATAGGCCAAAAGGCGGTGTCTCAGGTATATTGGAAACTTGGAGACTCACACTTTTGGGCCGGCCTAATGGCGGCAAAGAAACATCTCTTTCGCTTTGGGTCTTTCGCGATAAAGGACGGGTCAGAGATTCGTTTTTGGGAAGACATCTGGCTAGGCAATGCTAGCCTCCGAGAACAATACCCAGCCCTATACAACATTGCACGCGATAAGAATAATACTATTGCGCAAGTGCTCAGCTTATCCCCGCCAAATATTTCGTTTAGGCGGGATCTGATTGGCACCCGACTTATGTCATGGAATAATCTATTGTCCCGTCTGGATTCGATTATCCTGACACAAGGTCGTGATGTGTTTCGCTGGAACCTTACTACATCGGGGTCTTTCACAGTAGACTCTATGTATCGTGCACTCACGCATTCTGAGGTACCGGTGAGAAATAACAAAAAAATTTGGAAAGCGAAGGTACCACTTAAAGTCAAAATATTCATGTGGTATCTCCGTAGGGGAGTTGTGCTAACAAAAGACAACCTCGCAAGACGCAACTGGTCGGGAAGTAAGAAGTGTTGTTTTTGTACTCACGACGAGACAATTAAACACCTCTTTTTTCACTGTAAGTTTGCGCGTTCTACGTGGTTAGCCATACAAATAGCGTCAAATTTGTATCCGCCCACAACTGTTGCCAATATTTTTGGTCATTGGCTGGACGGTATTTCAAATAGGTACAAAACGCTAGTAAGGGTGGGAGCGTATGCCTTACTATGGTCGCTTTGGCTATGTAGAAATGATGTTGTTTTTAATGACAAAACTGTTTCGCCTTTGCAGGTTATTTTCCGTTGTACGCACTCGCTTCGTACGTGGTGTAGGCTACAACGAGCGGAGTACCAACCGCTGTTCAAGGCGGTGTGTACGCTGTTGGAGCAGGTGGCTACGGAGGTTTTTACCCAACATGGATGGCAGCATAATCTCCGGCTCGGTCCACCATCTCTTTCGACATAGGCATAGTGTCGGTCTATAGACTCTACTGTTGCCGAATTGTCGGTCCTTTATATTTCTACTTATCAGACTACTGGTGTTTGGCTGTGTGCATCCTAGTTATGTAGAGGCCGGGTGATACTCTTAATGCTTTGTATCACTTTGATGCTATATTTTGAGATAATAAAAGCGCCCTTTATCGAAAAAGAAAAAATTTGACTTAAAAACGGCTTACCTTAAGTCACAGAGGGAGAAGTATATATCACACATAGTACATGTGTGAGTGTGTGATATTAGTATGTTTACTTCTGTTGCTTTTTGTTTTTTTCTTTAAAAGACAATAAAACTTATTTCATCGCTGTTATCAAAAAAATTGGTTTAGGGCATCCCCAACGCTGACCCTAAAACCGTTCGCAACCATTTGGACCACGCGGTCCGCAGGGCCTGGACGCACTTTCTCACGTAAACCGGAGATAAACGTGAGGGCTTTGTGGGCTTTCAGACACCCCCCATGCTCGTTTCTGACCATCCTGGCCCACCCATACCCCCTCCTCTCTCGCCGGTGCGCGTTCCCCCCGGCGCTAGCTTCCCGCATTTATGTCATTGTAGAGCGGCCGCTCCATATTGAAGCCGGCACAGAGCGAACGCGGCCTCTCACCGGCTCTGCCATTGAAGCGGCGCGCCGGACGAGGACGCACCGCTGCACGTACGGATAAACACGCCTCCTAGCCGCATTCAAACGTCTCCATTTGACCCACGCGTGTGCCGAGAAACCTACTCTGGCCACACGTCGATTCGTTCACGAGCGGGTTGGCATTGACCACAACATCGGGTAAGCTCCTCCCTTCAATCGGTTATTTAAAGGAGGTTAGACACCGGGCAAGAATCGCACCACTCCGCCGCTCTCCGTCTCCTCCTTCCACCATTTTCTTTACCCATTCAATAGCATCCGACGAGCAGGAAGAGCAGTCTTCCGAAATAAAAGCTGGCTGGGTGGCCCACCGAGCCCGCCGGATACGAGCCAGACAGCTCGCTGCTCCACCTCCCTCGCCTAACCCGACGGAGCAAGTTGTCTCTCCAAGCCGACGTGTTGTTCAGCAACTCGCCGCTCGAAGCCAGCTTGTGGAGGAGTGGCGAGATCCTCCAGGTAGGTGCATGAGGGAGCACGGCGGAACAGGCATTGGGGCTACCATGGATGAAGCTGACAGCCGTGCCATCCCCCGTCAACGTTGCCGGCGTCGTGTCTGGTCGGTGGAGAACACTAGTGCAGAACCGGACAATAGCACCGGTTCGTAAGGCCCTATAGTGCCGGTTACATAACCGTCACTAATTTGTGGTCACTAAAGGCCCCCCCTTTAGTACCGGTTCAGCACGAACCGGTGCTAAAGGGCAACCACGTGGCACGAGCCAGCTCCGGGGGTCTGGAGCCCTTTAGTACTGGTTGGTAAGACCAACCGGTACTATAAGGTTTGGGGGGGGGGTTTAGTTTTATGATTTCTTTTTCATTTAATTTTGTGTTTCCATTTTAATTCTTTCTCGTTTGCTGGTATTTTACGATACTACACATTGTACACGTTATGCATCATATATACATCATGGATGCTTTGTTTATCAACGCTGCTGCTATGTTCATTGCACCTGCAGATATAACATGCTCATGCATGCTTTTGCATCATTACATCATCATATATATATAATAACAAGTCCTACTAATCATGCATCATCATACAACTTCTACTCGTTATTAATAATAAGTCATACGATCATCATCCTCATATATAGTCATCGAACCCAACCCTACATAATTGTTCTTAGCACATGATCATCAGTATCAGGTAGGACCTAAACACCCTTAAGGTAAAATAGCATAAAACAATATAGACCCTGACTCTCCATCATGAAGAATGGCGATCATCCTGTCTCCAATTCTTGCCTTTCGCTGCTTATTGCTTCCAAGAAGCTCCTTACGACTGTCCATACATTTTTTCCATTCTTTGATTGTTATGTCTCCACTTCTTTTAGAAACCCGGTATGGACAGTTGAGATTCGTAGGATGACCTGGTCGTATGTTCAAAACATGAAGGCTACCACGCGTATACATCAGATGAGGCACACAATCATTCGGGATTATCTGTTGAAAAACATAATAATAACTTTGTAGTTAGCAATGATGTACTAGTTTTAGAAGTGTGAAAAGAGATGCACGGATGTTGTAATAGTAAAAAATAATCTTACCAGGGTATCTCCATGGTAGTTACCATAGTTCAACACGTGCACTAGTGGCACGTATTGACCATAATGTTGAGGAGTTTGATTGTAGATATTGTAATTCTCAAGATCAGTACAAAATCCGACCAGATGAGTTTTCTCCTGATAAGTTAATTCGGAGCATTCAGTGTAGTACGTTCTGTCTACCATCTTCCGCACATTCTTTGAAGAATGAAAATAAGCTGTCAATGGAGATAAGTTGTCAACATTATATTTTGAAATAAACAATGTAAATTACTTAATAACTATGTTTAGTTCACATGAGGGAAGAACTGGAGGTGTATCCACAAAGACCCAAATCGAAGGTGTCTCTTGCTCGATTGTAGGATCACCAAGATCCATGGTGACAAGCATACCCTCATCAAGACCATACATCTTGCAAAATGCATCCCAATTTTTGCAACCAAAATGGGTTACACTCTGAGCATTGTACAGCTTTACTTGAAAATCCACACCATGTTCGGTACTTAGAATAATTTTTTTGGTTTCGAAATTTTCATGGTCTTCAAAACCCATCCTCTCCAAGACATAGCGTCTTGCAAAGCATGGGATAAGCTAGTCGAATTGGAAAAGATGAAAAATACACGTTAAAATAGTTGAAGTCGTGCTTAATTACGAAAAAAACTATTGTCGTCGTTGCGTACCGTATGAACATCGCAGGTCTCCTCGAGCTTAATGCTGAAGCGCCGATCTTCGTCCAGCTCAATGAACCTGTCGCAGATACCTCGGTCGTCGTGGCACCAGTCGCACTCCCCCGGGCGGTTATCGTCGTCCGATGAGTACGACATTTCCGGCCTATACGTTCATAATTTAGTTTTATTAGTCAACTATCTAGTTCAACTACTAAGCACTTACTATAAATAAATAAGTAGTACTTACTAAAAACAAACTACTTTTATATATAGTAAAATAAATTAGTTTATTAAATCAACTAGCTAGTTCAACTATATATGAACTACTTCTTCTTTTTTTCCTTTTTCTAAATACTATGAACAAAAAATCATTAAAATTCTATGAACAAAATTAATTACACAATCTAAATATCACCCAAAAAAATCTATTAACAATAATATCACCAAACATGCATATTCAATAATAATATCACCAAAAAATCTATTAACAGAAAAAAAATCTATTAACAGAAAAAAAATCTATTAACAGAAAAAAAATCTATTAACAGAAAAATTTATTAATTCAACTAGTTCAACTAAGCATTTACTAAAAATAAACTAGTTATATTAATTCAACTAGTTCAACTAATTAAGCATGTACTAAAAATAAACTAGTTCTATATATTAATTCAACAAGTTCAACTAATTAAGCATCTTCTAAAAATAAACTAGTTCTATATATTAATTCAACAAGTTCAACTAATTAAGCATCTTCAAAAAATAAACTAGTTGATCTATATATTAATTCAACTAGTTCAACTAATTAAGCATCTTCTAAAAATAAACTAGTTCTATATATTAATTCAACAAGTTCAACTAATTAAGCATCTTCAAAAAATAAACTAGTTGATCTATATATTAATTCAACTAGTTCAACTAAAAGCATTATATTTACTAAAAATAAACTAGATAGTTCTAATTCATCTAAACATATTATATATAGAAAACAGAAAATAAGTAAAAAAATATGTGTGTGTGTGTGTGTTTGTGTGTACGTGTCTGTGTGTATGCGTGTGTGTGTGTGTGTGTATACATATGCGTGTGTACGTATATAGGGCGCGTACGGGTGGCGCGGGGCAGCGACGATGACGGGCGGCCGGGGCGGCGACGACGGGCGCGCCGCGGGCCGGGGGCGGCGACGACGGGCGGCCGGGGGCAGCGACGATGACGGGCGCGCGGCGACGACGACGGGCGGCGGGGGCGGCGACGACGACGGGCGGCGGGGGCACGCGGCGACGACGACGACGGGCGGCGAGGGCGACGGCGTCGGCGAGATCGAGCGAGAAACGTGGAACGAAGTGGCGACGATAACTGATTCTTCGTAAGTGCCATATATATAGGGGGAGCCTTTAGTACCGGTTGGAGCCACGAACCGGTACTAAAGGCCAATTTTGGCCAGCCCAAGCGGCGGGAAACGAGGCCCTTTAGTATCGGTTGGTGGCTCCAACCGGTACTAAAGGCCCCCCTTTATTACCGGTTTGTGCCAC
This sequence comes from Triticum timopheevii, assembly GCA_963921465.1. Lineage (NCBI taxonomy): Eukaryota > Viridiplantae > Streptophyta > Magnoliopsida > Poales > Poaceae > Triticum > Triticum timopheevii. Next base: position 458,285,648 of record OY997262.1, on the reverse strand, counting down.
CAACCGGTACTAAAGGCCGTGCGCTGCCACCCGCGGTGCGCTATGTTTAGTCCCACCTCGCCGATCGAAGGGCAGCCGCACTGGTTTATAAACTCAGCCGCGGCTGCCCTTTCGAACTCCTCTATATAGCAGGCTTCCGGGCCTAACTAAGACGCGCTGCCCGGTGAGCCTCCTGGCCCTTCTGGGCCTGCATTTGCACACCCTAGGACTGGTAGGCTCACCGGGCAGCGCCCCAGCATTTTATTTATTTTTTTCTTTTCCGCATTATTTATTTTCTTCTATTTATTTTTGAGTAATTTTTTTATATAGTTATTTATTTTCTGCTTTATTTTTTTCCTCTATTTATTTCTGAGTAGTTTTTTTTGCCGTATTTAGTTTCTTTGTGAATATTTTTGCTTTATATTAGTTTTTTTCTTTTCTGCATTATTTATTTTCTTCTATTTATTTTTGAGTAATTTTTTTATATAGTTATTTCTTTTCTGCTTTATTTTTTTTCTTCTATTTATTTCTGAGTAGTTTTTTTGCCGTATTTAGTTTCTTTGTGAATATTTTTGCTTTATATTAGTTTTTTTTCTTTTCTGCATTATTTATTTTCTTCTATTCATTTTTGAGTAATTTTTTATATAGTTATTTCTTTTTAGCTTTATTTTTCTTCTCCTTCTCCTTCTCCTCCTTCTTCTTCTTCTTCCTCTTCCTCTTCTTATTCTTCTTCTCCTTCTCCTTCTCCTTCTCCTCCTTCTTCTACTTCTTCCTCTTCCTCTTCTTATTCTCCTTCTCCTTCTCCTTCTCCTTCTCCTTCTTCTTCTTCTTCTTCTTCTCCTTCTTCTTCCTCTTCTTATTCTTCTTCTTCTCCTTCTTCTTCCTCCTCCTTCTTCTCCTCCTCCTCTTCTTCTTCTTCTCCTTCTTCCTCTTCTCCTTCTTCTCCTTCTTCCTCCTCCTCTTCTTCTTCTTCTTCCTCTTCTTCTTCTTCTTCTCCTCCTCCTCCTTCTTCTTCTTCTCCTCCTTCCTTTTGCCATAACAGAAGCAGTCCAGAGTTGTAATAAGTTATTAAAAATAAGAAAGAAGAAGTCCGAAGTTGTAATAAGTTATTAAAAATAAAAAAGAGGTGCAATGCTCGTTAATTTGCTTCAAGCCTTTTGAAATAGTGTAAACTGCACTGCGCGTAGCTCCGTGCAATCTACCATATTCCTAAAGGCTTGAAGCTAAGCAACGTGAGCATTGAGCCTCTTCTTCATCGTCTCTGCACCCAGGGCTTATAAACCGCTCCTACTCCCTCTCTCTTGGCGAGGTGGGACTAAAAAACAGCTTACCCTTTAGTACCGGTTGGAGCCACCAACCGGTACTAAAGGTGGTGCGCTGCCTGCACAAAATTTAATTAGTGTCATTTAGCTCAAAACAAATCATTAAATGCATGGAAAAAATCAAATAAAGGCAGAAATGGTTGAAATTTGATGGCGTTGCTTTGAATGATGCATACTGAATGCACAAAAAGTCTGGAGTTGTAATAAGTTTAAAAAAATGAAATGCCTTTGTAACAGATGAGTTTAATTTCGTCAGAAACCTGAATACTTCGAAAGAGATTGTCCAGTTTGTAAACGAAGTGCATCCAGTTTTTGCCGTAACCCTCTCTACTTTTTTGAACAATTTATGTGGGTGAAATGATGATACCATGCCAAGTTTCAACTTTTTCAGAGTTCATTTGTAGTGCTTTTCAATTTTCAGGTCATTTAGTTCTCAAAACAAATCATTGAATGCATGAAAAATAGCAAATGAAGGCAGAAATGGTGGAAATTTGATGGCGTTGCTTTGAATGATGCATACTGAATGCACAAAAAGTCTAGAGTTGTAATAAGTTTAAAAAAATGAAATGCCTTTGTAACAGATGAGTTTAATTTCGTCAGAAACCTGAATACTTCGAAAGAGATTGTCCAGTTTGTAAACGAAGTGCATCCAATTTTTGACGTAACCCTCTCTACTTTTTTGAACAATCTATGTGGGTGAAATGATGATACCATGCCAAGTTTCAACTTTTTCAGAGTTCATTTGTAGTGCTTTTCAATTTCCAGGTCATTTAGTTCTCAAAACAAATCATTGAATGCATGAAAAATAGCAAATGAAGGCAGAAATGGTTGAAATTTGATGGCGTCGCTTTGAATGGTGCATACTGAATGCACAAAAAGTCTGGAGTTGTATTAAGTTAAAAAAAATGAAATGCCTTTGTAACAGATGAGTTTAATTTCGTCAGAAACCTGAATACTTCGAAAGAGATTGTCCAGTTTGTAAACGAAGTGCATCCAGTTTTTGCCGTAACCCTCTCTACTTTTTTGAAAAATCTATGTGGGTGAAATGATGATACCATGCCAAGTTTCAACTTTTTCAGAGTTCATTTGTAGTGCTTTTCAATTTTCAGGTCATTTAGTTCTCAAAACAAATCATTGAATGCATGAAAAATAGCAAATGAAGGCAAAAATGGTTGAAAGTTGATGGCGTCGCTTTGAATGGTGCATACTGAATGCACAAAAAGTCTGGAGTTGTATTAAGTTTAAAAAAATGAAATGCCTTTGTAACAGATGAGTTTAATTTCGTCAGAAACCTGAATACTTCGAAAGAGATTGTCCAGTTTGTAAACGAAGTGCATCCAGTTTTTGCCGTAACCCTCTCTACTTTTTTGAACAATCTATGTGGGTGAAATGATGATACCATGCCAAGTTTCAACTTTTTCAGAGTTCATTTGTAGTGCTTTTCAATTTTCAGGTCATTTAGTTCTCAAAACAAATCATTGAATGCATGAAAAATAGCAAATGAAGGCAGAAATGGTTGAAAGTTGATGGCGTCGCTTTGAATGGTGCATACTGAATGCACAAAAAGTCTGGAGTTGTAATAAGTTTAAAAAAATGAAATGCCTTTGTAACAGATGAGTTTAATTTCGTCAGAAACCTGAATACTTCGAAAGAGATTGTCCAGTTTGTAAACGAAGTGCATCCAGTTTTTGCCGTAACCCTCTCTACTTTTTTGAACAATCTATGTGGGTGAAATGATGATACCATGCCAAGTTTCAACTTTTTCAGAGTTCATTTGTAGTGCTTTTCAATTTTCAGGTCATTTAGTTCTCAAAACAAATCATTGAATGCATGAAAAATAGCAAATGAAGGCAGAAATGGTTGAAAGTTGATGGCGTCGCTTTGAATTGTGCATACTGAACACAAATAATATAAGAGCATTTACATCACGATCTTATATTTCTTTAGAGTGTAAACTGTCAATATGATCTTATAACATCAAAAATACTTTGATCATCAATGATCTTTGTGTGTACAATCTGAATTGTCAATATGAGTCATCAACGATTTATAAACCGATGAAGACTCATATTGCGGCCACAAATTCTACACATAGAGTTCAATGAAGACCAAGTGCTTGTGATAGTTTGAGAAATAACATATTTAAGGTGGTAAAAGGCTTGTTAGGGGAGCGAGGTGGGACTAAAAACAGCTTGACATAACCTCATTAGTACCGGTTCGTGGTACGAACCGGCACTAAATGGTGACGGTGGGGCCATACCCTGACCGCAGGCTGACACATCCCCTTTAGTACCGGTTCGTGGCATGAACCGATACTAAAGGTTCGCCACGAACCGGTGCTATTGATCGCCGCCACGAACCGGTGCTATTGTACACATTAGTGCCGGCTGAAATTCAAACCGGCACTATTGAGCTTCACGTATGACCCTTTTTCTACTAGTGGAAAGACACGGAGATCCACGAGTCAGTGGCCAGCGCGTCCGTGCCTGCCGCCACCTCCAACATTAAGGGAAAATAGAACACAGGAGGTCGCCGCCACTTGGGTCCCAGGAAGGCCACCGCCGGCCGTCGCCGGCGTGCACAACTGGTGACTTGCCCGCTTCAGTGTAGACCATCATCGACCCTCGCCTCGGCTTCACGGAAGCGGAGTAGGCACCCTTCCCCTTCGACTGAAGCGTCCTCCTTCCCCTCCGGCTAAAGCACCCCATTTGCCACTCCGATGAGCGGCAACCGGACATAGGGAAGATACCGGAGGAAAATATACCTTCGGGGTTCTCGGCAGCCCAATGAGCATGGGAAGACAAAGGGATCCACTGCGGCCGGCCATGGACTAGTGTAGAATACCCGTGTCGTGGGAATGAAGCTCCGCATGACTGTGCGTGCTCATAGTTTTATCTTTTTAGTTTAAATATGTTCAAAGTGTAAATGTTTTCGCCCGGTTTCTATGCAATCCACCGTGTTTGCATGTATTTCGTTTGGTTGGTTCAAAGAGTAGTTGAAATGGATGTGGGCAGCATTGGATGGCGGCGCCCCGTATCTATGCCCGCGGACTGATTCCCCTTGCATAGACGTGAGAAAATTTACGGATAACGGTTGGAGATGGACTTAATATAACCGGGTAAAATACGTGATATTCTTAGGACCGTTGGAGTGGTGATTAACCCTATCCTAGCAATGCTCGCAGTACCACTGGAACAATCGAGAGAGCCGCAGAAGGAACGGACACGTACCAAGAACAGTCGCTGGACGCAGCTGTCGTCCTAGGTTGTACTAATGGCGGGGCTTGACTGACTGGGGAACGTGCCGATCCATGGACGCCGTGCCTGCCACCAGCGAGGTGAGGTGCTCTACAGCTGCGATGCTTCTTCCTCTTCTTTACGTTTCTTCTCCTTTTCTTCGTCCTTATTAGTACAGCCAGCCTCCAGTCGTGGCGAGAGCGAAATGACACGCAGAGTAAGTAGTACATGGACAGCGCGAGGAAAGAGAAGTAGGAATCGGCATTCGGGCGTGACATGTCTGCGTCACAGCTCTCGTATCTTTTGTTTCAGTTGCCAAAATAATATTCACATGTCACACCAGGCAACCGACTATTTGAAGATACACTGAAAATGGTGCTACCACCTCCGTTCCTAAATATATGTCTTTTTAAAAATTTCACTACGGACTACATACGAAGTAAAATGAGTGAATCAACCCATTAAAACATGTGTATATACATCAGTATGTAGTTCATAGTGCAATCTCTAACAAGACTTATATTTAGAAACGGAGGGAGTAAAAAATTTGCTCCTCAACACGAGAATTGAGCATTGAATCTTCATCCTCATTAATTAGAAGATTGCTCCTCAAAACTACAATCTTCCGCTATTTATTTTATGATTGATGGTGTTTATGCTGCAAAAGAAATTCCAATCTTCTTGCTATTTTTATTATCTCTTTTTTTAGGGTTGCTATTTTTATTATCTCAATGCACGTAATATTTACTTCTTATTATAGCGCATTGCAAACATAAAAAAATCCCAATAAAAAATGACTTGAAATCCTAGCCGTCTCTAGGAGTCTCAATGCATTTTCGAAGAAGGTATGTCCTGTAGTTGAATCCATCCGCCTCCGCCGCCTTCGTTGATTGGTCTCGGTGCTTAGAGGCGGTGGTGACCATGGATCTTTGTGCTTGTGGGAATAAGTGGCTCCCTCCTCCATAGCACCAGCACTGTTTTTGGCGTTCGTCGAGGGACCCGATCCTTCGGGTCATGGGACTATGTCAGTCACCACGATGCTTCCACATCGGTTCACATGCGCCGGTGGTTTCTTCAATAACATCCCTCGATGGAACTTTCGGCATTACCGTGTGACTGGGTCTCCTCGCCTGGCCTTCACTTTTCTTCTCCGGGTCGACAATCCATGCTTCGAATCATCATTGCCGGCGTCTCGCAGCAACATTCGATGTCTTCTCGTCTGTGTTGGCTCCGGCTATGCAGACCAGGTGCAGAATCAAGCTAAGCTCACGTCGTGCCTTCGGGTTTTGCGGGTAAGAGAAGTCACCCATCTCTATTGGACATGCCCGTAATTTTCAATTTTATCGGTGGTGATTTTATAAGTCTCAGACTTCTTTAATAATGCTACTATAAATGGCTTCTCACCTTTTTGTGAAATTGAAAAAAAAAAGGCAGCGGCCAGAGCAGCAATGGGAGGAGAGGTCCTAGACGGGAGGAGGGCAGTGGTGGCTGTTGGCTGGGAGAAGGGTTGAAGGAAGGAGGGCGGGCATGTGGAACCCAATTGATCGTTGGCTGACACACAACCCCTTCCCACGAGACCACCAAAACCCCGAGCAACGACGGCTCTCCAATCCCAACGATGACCCGGTCAAAATCAAGAGCACCTAGCGAAATTGGTTGGCCTTAGTCAATTCTCAACTGATTTAGCCCTAGGGAGCTTAGTGATTAAGAAGATCAAAAGATTGCTCGTCTGGACTAACTAGAAGATTTCTCCTCAAGACTACAAACTAAGTAATGGCACGATTGGCTTTCAAGTCTGTATGCACCTGATATAATTTTTTTAACAATTGAGAAAGAAATTAAAAATATTTTTTCGTACCAAAATTGACCTTCTGTTATACTCATATAAAAAAATTCGCCAAGGATTAACTTTCACAGCACTCCGAGTGAAAGAAAAATCAACAATATATAAAATTACTATTCAGAACTTCTGCCCTTGATTTTTTTTGAGCTGAAGTCGACGGGAGTTTTTTCTACGCGAAACTTTTTAACGAGTACAATAGAAGGTCAAATTTGTTTTCAGAAAAGTTTCAGCTTTTTTTTTGACTTTTTGTAACTACTAAAGATCTTCTAGCTAACCCAGGTGCATATAAAACCGAGAGGCCAGAGCCAGGGGCATTTTCCATGCATTTTAAATTAGACCAAACAAATACGGGTTATATGTGGCAGTAATTAATTGTATCAATGAATCCTTATTTGAAAGAAGTTTTGAATGTTGTAATATTCAAGTCACAAAATATATTTACTATATATGAATCTAATTTATGGTGAAATTTTGGGAGTATATATCTTTTCCTTCACTTGACACTTTGAGATGCGTGCCTGTCAGGCTCATCGAAAAGTGTGCAGAGTATATACTGTGTCCAGTGTCCTGGAGTTGACTGGACACTTTGCGCGTGGAGATAAGAAGAGAACGGCGCCTGCACCATGCATGCCGCACTTTTACACTGCCCCTGTCTGCAATCGCGGCCATTGTTTATTCACGATGGATTTTATGTTCTCGGACAGGAAGCAGATATGCTACACTCTCCCCTGATTTGCATGATTAGCGGGCACAAGCCGCCAATTTGCTTCCATATGTGCTGCCCTAATCCAAGGGCCTGCACCTCAAGTCCTCAAGTAGTCACTCCTGAACACCTTGAACTCTCCTCTACTCAATGTAGACATTCTCAATGAGAGATCCCCCCGCGGCTCTCGCGTCGCCCCTCACGGGCGACACGAGAGCGACCTAACCCTAGCCTCACCGTCCCCTCCCTCCCCCTTCCCCGCCCCGCCGCCACCCGAGGCGCTCGTCGGCGCGGCTGTCAGTGAAGGTGGCGGCGAGGCTCTGCTGCTCTGCGCTGCAAGGGGCGTTGGATCTCAGGGTGGCGGCCCTGATTGGCGAGGGCGGCGTCGATCTCGTCCGGCAGATGGCGCCGCCGGTGCTGGCTGTCCCCACTGGCCGTGTGGGCGGCGGCGGGGCCGTGGAGGCTCGTCGCTGCTGCGGGATGCGCCGCTGGCCTCGGCTGGCTGCTTCCCGGTCTCCTCTCCTCTGCTGTGGTCCTCCCTCGACCGATCTGGGCGCTGCTCCTCCGGGCCGCCAGATCTGGCACATGAGGGTGGGTGGTGGCCATCCTAGAATGGGGGAAACCCCTGGTCGACCTCCCGTCGACCCCGACGACGGCAGCGCTCCGGGGTCGATCTCCCTCCTGAGGGCGTGTCGGGCTTCTTCGTCACCTCCTTCCTCCTCTCCCACGATCCCGGGCGAAAGCCTTGGCCTTGCTGGCCGAACGGCGGTGGCGCTGTGGCGTCTCGGTCCTCCTTGGAGGCGTTGTTCAAGGTGCTTGGTGGCGGCGGCGTTGCTCTGCTCTTCGGGATGGCGGCTATGGTGGTGACGAGGTGGCCCCCCTGCAATCCTTCAGCGACTCTTCATCTTGTTTGGCTCTGGGCAACCGGCCGGTGGACGGCGTCTGCGTGTTGTGGCACGGTTCAGACGTAGGGGCGATTGGATCTCCCCTCCGGCAAGGCTCGGGGAGGCCAGATCTGGAGCCATGCTTTTCTCCACGCAGCCCGGGTCCTCTCGGCCTCCACTTGTGTAGTCTACTGATTGCAGTTGCTCCGCTGTTCTAGCTTGCGTAGAGTTCTCCGGCAGCTTGATCCTGTTTTTGCTGTGGTGGTGCCCTGCTCGCCATTGCTCTGCTTAGCTCTGTAATGTGCGTGCACGCCGCCTTTTATCTTTCAGTTTTTCTTCAAGCTTTCGCCTTTGTATTAGCACTATTGTATCCTAGCCGGTTGATGGCTTCATTAATATGAAGTCGGGCCTTGCGCCTTTTCTCTAAAATAAAAAAAGTCCTCGAGTAGTACCCCTCATGCATCTCTGTCTCGTGCTGGCAGAGATTTCACATGCTATGCTAGATTTCTTTGCGCACTCTGGATGTACATGGCTGTACATGAAGTTAAAAAAAACCCTAGCTAACCCAAAAGGCAGATAAGAGAACAAATTCGCACATTGACTAGTTTGTTAAAGCTAATAAAGCGCGATCGACATTTATACCGTCCAAAAAGAGTGAAAAGGATCCGCGACCATCCACCCACACCTATGATCGATGTATCTAAGCAGAGATGCTAGATAGATTGCTCTCTCGAGCTGCATGCATCCGAGCATAAAAACTTGGCCAAAACCGAGTGCGCGAGATGATGTTTCGGCAGGCCGGGGCATATATTCTGTCCACAGCTAGGAAAAAGAAAGCTAATTTCCCGCGTGGCAGCTTCGCTTTCGTTCTCAGTCCCAGCTGGTGTTGTCACCCAACCCAACCCGGCCAACCCAACCCAGGAATCTCCCATCAATTTCTTCCGGTTGTTGCACATCATCGATCATATGTACAGTACTTACACTACAGTAGCAGCTACCACCTGTTGTCAGCCTAGCATTGGAACAACTGTGAACTGTCTAATTTACGCTGCCAGTGGAAGAAGCAGAGCTGCATCGTGCCCATGCTTATTTTAGCACGTACCTTGGCAAGACCAGAGAACATGCCGATCACAATCACAATTAATAAATACGTCGTGCTTTGCTTTGCTAGCGGTTCTGGCAAATAAAGGACAAAAAATTACAGTTCAATGGATATCTATAGATTAGATGCACTGGTTGGGAGAGAGACACCAAGCCAGCTGTGGAGTGGGTAGTTTACTTGCTTCTAGCCGTTAAGGCGTTAACGCTCGCGCGGGTATATGTTTTGGTTCTTGTCGTCTGCTTTGGTAGGCACATCTACTCGCTAATTGGAAGTTACTAGTAATCGTACACGTGCAAGTGCACGTTTATCTAAAATAAAATTGATCCTTATTCAGTTTTCACACTGGTATAAGTGTGAACATAAAGTTTTAGTGATCTAAAACATCTTATATTTTTTTATAGAGGGAGTATCTTTTATTCAAAACTGTTGCTACTATAGAGATCTTATTTGAAGATGAAACCATCCAAATATATTCAAACGAATTTCTTTAAGGGAATATATTCACATCGTTCACAGCAAACATCAATAGAAAAAACTCTCTATTAATATTTCAAACGACTTAAATAACTTCCACTATACATTGCAAAACTGAAAACATGTCTATGCTTATATGGTTGACTCACAATTGCATGCATGATTTGATTCCATTGTTTGATACTCCATCCAACTCTAACTCTTCTCTATAACTGAAAATCAACCAAGCAAAACAGAAAAGAGAAACAAAAATATAAGAACATGAGTAAAACTTATCTCGCTTCGACGCAAATCATGGATGATTGTGGGCGCCCAGCCGCTGATTATGTAAAATTACCTAGAAGGTTCAGCTCTGATGGTTCTGCAAGCAAGTATCTTGTCTGGATATAATAGTTCTAGGGACAAACCTAAAAACTTTCTTAGATGCCCCTGATGCACTGTAAGGCCTTGCAGTGTTAACTCGAACAACCCAACTGTATGGACATGTAAATCGGGTATCGACATCAAAACATGGACGAAGATTCTATATATTTTTGTAGGTGAAAAATAAATTTCAGTTAGTAGTTGCCGAAAGTATATATGTATTGACACATTCGACATACTGTATGATATATCAATAGTAAAAGTTCATATTATAACATTGTACAGATAGTAAGATATTTGCTCAAGATAACACATCGATTCACAAAACCAAGTCCGAAAAATGTAGACCATCCTTCTGCATATTTGCACGGCAACACAATAGTCAAACATATGGAAAACTTAGCTGCATGTCAAAATCATACGATTATAATCCATTAATCTTTAGAAATATATACTTGTTTTATCTAATTCAATCATCAAAAGCATATAGGTCCAGGAATAGGAGTTAATCTGAAGCATGTGTCTTGTTCTTAACTTCTCTTTGGCTGCTCTCTTCTCCTTCTGGTTGATCTGTTGAGATCCTTTTCCAGAAGCATATTCAGTAGAAGGAAAAATAATACTTTGAAGGAGAACCGTATTTTGATATTACAAAAAAGCACAAATTCAGTACAGGTAAGATTTAGTAGCTCCCGATGTTTCGAGTCATTTATGCAACTCAGAAATACCACAAAATATAACCAAGACTGAATAATTGCACAAGGAAAAGAGTAGCAAGTGTCCAGTAAATACAACTTGGCACACGATCTAGCTTACGAACTAATGAATAGATTGAAAGGAAGTATTGCTACATGCATATATAATGGACATACAGTGAAGTACTGTCACAAAGCACAGGTTAGTGAATTTGAACATTGTTCCTTATGTAACTGTAAAAACTAAGAATAAAGACTGGAACCATTTGTAATGAGTAAGAAGCCAATCCTTGAATTTTGGGAAATGTACAGTAAAATAATTAATCAAAGTTCAATGCAAAATAGAAAGATGTCCATTAAGAGACATACTCCTTTTCCAGGTTCCTTATGATCACATTTAGCACACCATCGATGTTAATAAGCTCATACACAGCCTTGATCAAGCACCTGGATCATAAGAGAACAGACATTGGACACTTTAGTAAAATGATGCTTCATGAACAGCTACATGCGTATGTACCAGTCTGAAAGTGATACCTCCAGGTTGCAAAAGTTTGTGACCTCTTGAGTTACAAATTTACAAGCACAAGGATGAAGAAAATATAAAGGGAAAGAAGAGAAGAATGCACCAAGCTGCTTCTGCGTGTCTACTATAGCAATTAGCAGTGTAATCATGCATCAGCAAGTCTTCTGAAAACCTCTCCGATTACAGTAGGTGGTTAAGGCCCGGTTTAATGAAATGTCTCCAAAGTGGCAAAGCTAGGAGATAGTACATTTGTAGCAAGAAAATAATTACAGAAACAATCTTTAGAAATGCATGCTTCAGTTCAGAGTAGTTGTTTCAAGAAACCAAACAACAACCCCATTAAAAATGCCAACTACAAATTGAGTAGAGGGCTTCAGAACTCTCGGAAGTCAAAATTGATTCATGCAATCTGTACACACTTGAAACCTACATCCCGTAGTCCGTGAACAGTTGAGGAAACTTGATATATGCAATCTGTACACACTTGAAGCAGTCAAGCAGCAAAGAGAAAACTGAATATGAAGCTCTTTGCAATCGTTTACGAAAAGGAAAATCACATGAGTATGATGTACACTGCACTGGAAACTGAACATGAAGCAGGCCCATCCATGGTATTTCATGGAACCAGATTTCCTTCGCTGCTCCTCGTCTTGCATGTTCTTGCAAAAAATATAGAGTATGAGGATACACCGAACTGGTGGCTTGATGTTAGGTGTTAAGATAAAATAAACCTGATCAAAGTTCGCCCGTGTGGTGGCGAGGGCCCCAATGTGGCGGTGGTGGCGGCCCGCTCTTGCATCCGTGGGGCAGCAGCCGACCCGCGCTCGTGTCCGTGTGGCAGATTCGAAGGAGCGGCGGGGTGATCCGCGCTCACATCCATGAGGCAGAAGGGAGAGCAACCGGCGGCGGCGGCGATCGGCTCACGTCCGTGGGGAAGCAGCGGTGGGCGGGACGTTGGCCGTGCACAGCCGTCCGTCTGGCAGAAAAGGAGGAGCGGCGGGCAGCAATGGCGACGGAGCGAAGGTGAAGGAGATTGGCGCGAGCAGAGGAGGAGTGGTGGGCGAGACGGCGCAAGCAGAGGAGGAGCGCTGGCAGATGAGGAGCAGCGAGCGGCGGGCGGAGGGGGCAGAAGGCGTGCAGGCAGTTTCTATTTTTGCCGAGGCGTGGCGTACGGTTAGTTTGATGATGACGAGCGGTACGGGGATTAGATCGGTTGATCAGTGGCTTGTTGCGTTAAACACCGAGATGTTTTAGACCCTTGGATCGGCTAGATAAACGGTTCTGGTTATTTGGATCTGCCCCTCTTTTTCTGTTATAGGGGTAGTAGATACTAGTGGTAGTTTACAACGTGTCGATGTCAATGTGGAGCACCCCTCTTACAACTGGCTCCAAAAACAAATGTCCTTCTAGGCAGGCACTATCAAAACGTTCTGAAACAAGAATAACATATACTCCCTTCTTTCCAAAATATAGTGCTTCCTTTATTCCCGTGTTTCAATTTTAACCATAAATTTCACCAACAAGACCGACTGCGACGGGAGCAAAAGTTATACCAGTGAATTCGTATTCAAAATAGGTTTTTCAATTATATTTTTTTCCCGTCGCAGTCGGTCTCGTTGGTTAAATTTATGGTCAAAGTTGGACCTGGGTTAGCGCAGGCACACTATTTGGAACGGAGGGAGTATCGTCCGTCTCCTTTATGCAAAGAGAAGAAAAAGAAGAAATATTCCACCCCTTCACAAATATAAGATGTTTTTGATATTTCAATATTGACCACATACACATTAAAATAAATGAACAAGTGCACTAAAATGTACTGTAATGCACATCCGATTAAGAAAATCGGAACATCTTATATTTGTAAACGGAAGGAGTAGTAGAAATGTGAGTACATACCCGATCGTAACTAGGCTCGTGCTACATAGCATCAGAATCATCGAGAGAGTCGCAGAATGAACGGACACGTACGAAGAACGGTCGCTAGACGCAGCTGTCGTCCTACGTTGTACTACTACTGGCAAAGGATTCGCTGGTGCAACGTGCCGATCCATGGACGCCGGCCGTGCCTGCCAACCAGCCGGGTGATGAGGTGCTGTACAGCTACGTTTCTTCTTCTTGTTTTTCCGTCCATGGTACGACTACGCTGGTCGTGGCGACAGCGAAATGACACGAAGAGTAGGTACGAGCACGGACGACGTGAGGAAAAAGAGATAGATCGCGATCGGCATTCGGGGTCAAGGGCTGGCCATCACATGTCTGCGTGATAGCCCTCGTGTCTTTTGTTTCAGTCGCCGAAATAAATATTCACATGTCACACAAGGCAACGCACCGTTTCTTGAAGATACATTGAAAATTGGCTTTTACTTGAAGATTGCTCCCCTAGGGTAAAATTGAGCATGTACTCTTCATCTTCTTTAATGAGAGGATTTGCTCCTCGAGGCTACAATCTTATGCTATTTTTTTTATGATTGATTGATAGTGTGATGTTGCAAACAAAATCCTAGTCTTCTTGCTATTTTTATTATCTCATCAATGCATGTAATATTTAGTTCTTATTTTTCGCAAAAAATAATAATATTTAGTTCTTATTATAGCTTACTTTGACCATATTTGCACACAACATGTTTGCCATCCCAATAACAAATGACTTGACCCCCGTTGGTGTAGTGGTATAATTTCCCCGTCTTGACCCCCATTACACTGTTGCTGGTTTTGGCTTCGTCGGGAGAACCCATTTTTTCAAGTTGTGGAAGTCACTCTTCTCCCGCGACAGTAAGAGCATCTCCAACCGCGCTTCGAGAACGGCCTTCCCAGACGTTTTTTTTTGCGCCGGCGTCGAAAAAACGGTCCAGTCGCGCCCTGAGGAGCCCTTTTTCGCCGGCTTGGCCCGAAATCAGCGCTGGCGGACCCAGGCCGAGCCCGACGCGCCAGGGGGGGCGCCCGGGGGCGCCGGGGCGAGCGTTTTGGCACGAAATAGCTGCGGGCCCGCCGAGTCAACGAGACGGCCGCTTCGTCGACCTCATTGCCCGCGGGAATCAATACGAACGCTGCCGCGCTGCCGCGCCGGTCAGCCTCCATTGATGCCTCACGGGCGGCGCAGTGAAGGCGCCGCCGACACGCGTCCCGCCCGCATGCGCCACGCGTCCGCCCGCATGCCACCCCCTCCCCCCGCCACCCCGCTTCGGCTATAAAAGGCATCCGCTCCTCGCTGACGGAGGAGCAGCGAAACGAGCCGAGGTACGCGCCCGACGGTGAAACGTTGTGGACGCTGTACTTCGAGCGCCGCCGCGAGGAGCAGATCGCCTCCGTCAACGGCATCATCCCCCACGGCCGCCTCAACTCCGAAGGACGGCGCGAGTGGTGGGGCGTCCCCGGCCGCACACTCGACGCCGTCCTCGACCACATCGAGACCGGCAATGTGCCGCGGCTGGAGTACCCGACGCGGACCTCCTTCTCTCGCCGCCGCGGCAGTTCCTGGATCCCGCGGCGAATGGAGCCGGGGTCGTCGTCGTTGTCGGGCTCCGGCTTGCCGGCCCTCCGCGCTGTCACGCCCGAGCCGGAGGGGACACCCCTCGGGCGTCGCGATCGCAGCGGCGCCCTCGTCATCAACGTGCCCTCACCGGCGACAGCATCGACAAGGCGCTCTCTCCGCCTAGTCCGGCCGAAGCCCGAGCCGGACATGCTCCCCGTGAAGCCGAAGCACGCTGCCATGGTGGCCCCCAACGACGAGTCCGCCTTGAAATGAGCGAAGGAGGACTACGTCAGCGAGCAGGTGCGCCGCCAGCGTCGGGCGTACTGGAGACCCAGGCCCGTTGCCGCGCCGAGGCCCGTCGCCGCGCCGAGGAGGGCGGAGTTATCGTCATCGACAGCGACAATGAGGGCGAGGCCGGGCCGTCAAGCGCTGTCGGCGACCCCGGCGAGGGCTACAGCAGGGATCCCGGCGAGGGCTGCAGCAGGGCGCGCGATGACGACGACGATGGCGACTACACCCGCTTCTACAGGCTTCTCGGCATGTAGACGGTGCGGGGGCGACGGCGGCGGCAGCGGCTAGGCTTTTTTTAGTTCGTTTTTAAGTTATTAGGTGTAGTTCATGCATGTTTCCAAGTTTTTGTATAAATTTGGATGAAATAGAGTTCGTGCAAAAGTCGCCGAGTTTGCAAAAAAATTGAAATGTACTTCGCCGAACCAGCGGCGACCGTGGGCGCGTGGCTGGGAGCAAACCGAGCCCCAGGGGTCGATCTAGCGCCGGCTCACCCCCAGGCCGTTCTTTTTCGGCGCCCTGGGGGGCCGAACGGCTGGAGATGCTCTAAGTTGTGTGAGTCAGAGACCATGATGCTTCCACATCGGTTTACATGCCGCCGGTGGTCTCTTCAGTAACATCCATCCATGGTGTTTTGGACATCTACGTGTGGTTGGGTCTCCTCGTCCGGTTTTCACTTTTCTTTTTCAGGTCAATAATCCTTGCTTCGAATCATCATTGTTGGCGTCTCCCGGCAACATTCCATGACTTGTCGCCTATGTTGGCTCTGGCTATGCACACCAGGCGCAAAATCGAGCTAAGCCCAGGTGGTACGGGCAAGAGAAGTCACCCATCTCTATTGGGCATTGCCCGTAAATTTTAATTTTACCGGTAGTGATTTCATAGGTCTCGGGCTTTTTTAATAAATGCTATTTCTTTCAAACTTTTTTTTGACAGGAATTTTCCTTCAAACTTTATACCATATCATGCTGGGGAACGTAGTAATTTTAAAATTTTCCTACGCACACGCAAGATCATGATGATGGCATAGCAACGAGAGGGGAGAGTATTGTCCACGTACCCTCGTAGACCGTAGGAAGCGTTATGACAACGCGGTTGATGTAGTCGTACGTCTTCATGATCCGACCGATCCAAGCACCGAACGTACGGCACCTCCGAGTTCAGCACACGTTTAGCTCGATGACGATCCTCGGACTCCGATCCAGCAAAGTGTCGGGGATGAGTTCCGTCAGCACGACGGCGTGGTGACGATGATGATGTTCTACCGGCGTAGGGCTTCGCCTAAACTCCGCGACCATATGACCGAGGTGGAATATGGTGGAGGGGGGCACCGCACACGGCTAAGGAACGATCCGTAGATCAACTTGTGTGTTCTAGGGTGCCCCCCTGCCCCCGTATATAAAGGAGCAAGGGGGGGGGGGGGGGTGCGACCGGCCCTAGGAGGAGGCGCGCCGGAGGAGTCCTACTCCCCCCCTTCCCTAGTTGGACTAGGACTTGGGGGGAAGGAGGAGAGGGGGGAAAGGAAAGGGGAGGCGCCGCCCCCCTCCTTGTCCTATTCAGACTTGGGGGGAGGGGCGCGCGGCTGCCCCTTGGCCCCTTCTCCTCTTCCTCCACTAGGCCCACTAAGGCCCATTAGGTCACCGGGGGGTTCCGGTAACCTCCCGGTACTCCGGTAAAATGTCGATTTCACCCGGAACACTTCCGATGTCCAAACATAGGCTTCCAATATATCAATCTTTATGTCTCGACCATTTCGAGACTCCTCGTCATGTCCGTGATCAGAACCGGGACTCCGAACAAACTTTGGTACATCAAAACTTATAAACTCATAATAAAACTGTCATCGTAACGTTAAGCGTGCGGACCCTACAGGTTCGAGAACTATGTAGACATGACCTAGAACTATTCTCGGTCAATAACCAATAGCGGAACCTGGATGCCCATATTGGATCCTACATATTCTACGAAGATCTTTATCGGTCAAACCGCATAACAACATATGTTGGTCCCTTTGTCATCGGTATGTTACTTGCCCGAGATTCGATCGTTGGTATCCAATACCTAGTTCAATCTCGTTACCGGCAAGTCTCTTTACTCATTACGTAATGCATCATTCCGTAACTAACTCATTAGTTACATTGCTTGCAAGGCTTATAGTGATGTGTATTACCGAGAGGGCCCAGAGATACCTCTCCGACAATCGGAGTGACAAAACCTAATCTCGAAATATGCTAACCCAACATGTACCTTTGGAGACACCTGTAGTACTCCTTTATAATCACCTAGTTACGTTGTGACGTTTGGTAGCACCCAAAGTGTTCCTCCGGTAAACGGGAGTTGCATAATCTCATAGTTACAGGAACATGTATAAGTCATGAAGAAAGCAATAGCAATATACTAAACGATCAAGTGCTAGGCTAACGGAATGGGTCATGTCAATCACATCATTCTCCTAATGATGTGATCCCATTAATCAAATGACAACACATGTCTATGGTTAGGAAACATAACCATCTCTGATTAATGAGCTAGTCAAGTAGAGGCATACTAGTGACGTTGTGTTTGTCTATGTATTCACACATGTATCATGTTTCCGGTTAATACAATTCTAGCATGAATAATAAACATTTATCATGATATGAGGAAATAAATAATAACTTTATTATTGCCTCTAGGGCATATTTCCTTCAGTCTCGCACTTGCACTAGAGTCAATAATCTAGATTACACAGTAATGATTCTAACACCCATGGAGTCTTGGTGCTGATCATGTTTTTCTCGTGAGAGAGGCTTAGTCAATGGGTCTGCAACATTCAGATCCGTATGTATCTTGCAAATCTCTATGTCTCTCACTTGGACTTGGTCCCGGATGGAATTGAAGCGTCTCTTGATGTGCTTGGTCCTCTTGTGAAATCTGGATTCCTTTGCCAAGGCAATTGCACCAGTATTGTCACAGAAGATCTTCATTGGTCTCGATGCACTAGGTATGACACCTAGATCGGAAATGAACTCCTTCATACAGACTCCTTCATTTGCTGCTTCCGAAGTAGCTATGTACTCCGCTTCACATGTAGATCCCGCCACGACGCTTTGTTTAGAACTGCACCAACTTACAGCTCCACCGTTTAATAAAAACACGTATCCGGTTTGCGATTTAGAATCGTCTGGATCAGTGTCAAAGCTTGCATCGACATAACCATTTACGACTAGCTCTTTGTCACCTCCATATATGAGAAACATATCCTTAGTCCTTTTCAGGTATTTCAGGATGTTCTTGACCGCTGTCCAGTGATCCACTCCTGGATTACTTTGGTACCTTCCCGCCAAGCTTATTGCTAAGCATACGTCAGGTCTGGTACACAACATTGCATACATGATAGAGCCTATGGCTGAAGCATAGGGAACATCTTTCATTTTCTCTCTATCTTCTGCTGTGGTCGGGCATTGAGTCTGACTCAACTTCACACCTTGTAGCACGGGCAAGAACCCTTTCTTTGCCTGATCCATTTTGAACTTTTTCAAAATTTTATCAAGGTATGTGCTTTGTAAAAGTCCTATTAAGCATCTTGATCTATCTCTATAAATCTTGATGCCCAATATGTAAGCAGCTTCACCGAGGTCTTTCATTGAAAAACTTTTATTCAAGTATCCCTTTATGCTATCCAGAAATTCTATATCATTTCCAATTAATAATATGTCATCTACATATAATATCAGAAATGCTACAGAGCTCCCACTCACTTTCTTGTAAATACAGGCTTCTCCAAAAGTCTGTATAAAACCATATGCTTTGATCACACTATCAAAGCGTTTATTCCAACTCCGAGATGCTTGCACCAGTCCATAAATGGATCGCTGGAGCTTGCACACTTTGTTAGCACCTCTTGGATCAACAAAACCTTCTGGCTGCATCATATACAACTCTTCTTCCAGAAATCCATTCAAGAATGCAGTTTTGACATCCATTTGCCAAATTTCATAATCATAAAATGCAGCAATAGCTAACATGATTCGGACAGACTTAAGCATCGCTACGAGTGAGAAAGTCTCATCGTAGTCAACCCCTTGAACTTGTCGAAAACCTTTCACAACAAGTCGAGCTTTATAGACAGTTACATTACCATTAGCGTCAGTCTTCTTCTTAATGATTCATTTATTCTCAATGGCTTGCCGATCATCGGGCAAGTCAACCAAAGTCCATACTTTGTTCTCATACATGGATCCCATCTCAGATTTCATGGCCTCTAGCCATTTAGCGGAATCTGGGCTCATCATCGCCTCCTCATAGTTCGTAGGTTCATCATGGTCAAGTAACATGACTTCCAGAATAGGATTACCGTACCACTCTGGTGCGGATCTTACTCTGGTAGACCTACGAGGTTCAGTAGAAACTTGATCTGAAGTTTTATGATCAATATCATTAGCTTCCTCACTAATTGGTGTAGTTGTCACAGGAACCGGTTCTTGTGATGAACTACTTTCCAATAAGGGAGCAGGTACAGTTACCTCATCAAGTTCTACTTTCCTCCCACTTACTTCTTTCGAGAGAAACTCCTTGTCTAGAAAGGATCCGAATTTAGCAACAAAAATCTTCCCCTCAGATCTATGATAGAAGGTGTAACCAACAGTCTCTTTTGGGTATCCTATGAAGACACATTTCTCCGATTTAGGTTCGAGCTTATCTGGTTGAAGTTTCTTCACATAAGCATCGCAGCCCCAAACTTTAAGAAACGACAACTTTTGTTTCTTGCCAAACCACAGTTCATAAGGCGGCGTCTCAATGGATTTTGATGGTGCCCTATTTAACGTGAATGCGGCCGTCTCTAAAGCATAACCCCAAAACGATAGCGGTAAATCAGTAAGAGACATCATAGATCACACCATATCTAGTAAAGTACGATTACGACGTTCGGACACACCATTTCGTTGTGGTGTTCCGGGTGGCGTGAGTTGTGAAACTATTCCGCATTGTTTCAAATGTAAACCAAACTCGTAACTCAAATATTCTCCTCCACGATCAGATCGTAGAAACTTTATTTTCTTGTTATGATGATTTTCCACTTCACTCTAGAATTCTTTGAACTTTTCAAATGTTTCAGACTTGTGTTTCATTAAGTAGATATACCCATATCTGCTCAAATCATCTGTGAAGGTGAGAAAATAACGATACTCGCCGCGAGCCTCAACATTCATTGGACCACAAACATCAGTATGTATGATTTCCAACAAATCAGTTGCTCGCTCCATAGTTCTGGAGAACGGCGTTTTAGTCATCTTACCCATGAGGCACGGTTCGCAAGTACCAAGTGATACATAATCAAGTGATTCCAAAAGCCCATCAGTATGGAGTTTCTTCATGCGCTTTACACCGATATGACCTAAACGGCAGTGCCACAAATAAGTTGCACTATCATTATCAACTCTGCATCTTTTGGTTTGAACACTATGAATATGTGTATCACTACTATCGAGATTTAATAAAAATAGACCACTCTTCAAGGGTGCATGACCATAAAAGATATTACTCATATAAATAGAACAACCATTATTCTCTGATTTAAATGAATAACCGTCTCGCATCAAACAAGATACAGATATAATGTTCATGCTCAACGCTGGCACCAAATAACAATTATTTAGGTCTAAAACTAATCCCGATGGTAGATGTAGAGGTAGCGTGCCGACTTCGATCACATCAACTTTGGAACCATTTCCCACACGCATCGTCACCTCGTCCTTAGCCAATCTTCGCTTAATCCGTAGTCCCTGTTTCGAGTTGCAAATATTAGCAACAGAACCAGTATCAAATACCCAGGTACTACTGCGAGCATTAGTAAGGTACACATCAATAACATGTATATCACATAAACCTTTGCTCACTTTGCCATCCTTCTTATCCGCCAAATACTTGGGGCAGTTCCGCTTCCAGTGTCCAGTCTGCTTGCAGTAGAAGCACTCAGTCTCAGGCTTAGGTCCAGACTTAGGTTTCTTCTCTTGAGCAGCAACTTGTTTGCTGTTCTTCTTGAAGTTCCCCTTCTTCTTCCCTTTGCCCTTTTTCTTGAAACTGGTGGTCTTGTTAACCATCAACACTTGATGCTCCTTTTTGATTTCAACCTCCGCAGCTTTTAGCATTGCGAAGAGCTCGGGAATAGTCTTTTCCATCCCTTGCATATTATAGTTCATCACGAACCTCTTGTAGCTTGGTGGCAGTGATTGAAGAATTCTGTCAATGACACTATCATCAGGAAGATTAACTCCCAGTTGAATTAAGTGATTATTATACCCAGACATTTTGAGTATGTGTTCACTGACAGAACTATTCTCCTCCATCTTGCAGCTATAGAACTTATTGGAGACTTCATATCTCTCAATCCGGGCATTTGCTTGAAATATTAACTTCAACTCCTGGAACATCTCATATGCTCCATGACGTTCAAAACGTCGTTGAAGACCCGGTTCTAAGCCGTAAAGCATGGCATACTGAACTATCGAGTAGTCATCAGCTTTGCTCTGCCAGACGTTCTTAACATTGTCAGTTGCATCAGCAGCAGGCCTGGCACCCAGCGGTGCTTCCAGGACGTAATTCTTCTGTGCAACAATGAGGATAATCCTCAGGTTACGGACCCAGTCCGTGTAATTGCTACCATTATCTTTCAACTTTGCTTTATCAAGGAACGCATTAAAATTCAACGGGACAACATCACGAGCCATCTATCTACAACAAACATAGACAAGCAAAATACTATCAGGTACTAAGTTCATGATAAATTTAAGTTCAATTAATCATATTACTTAAGAACTCCCACTTAGACAGAAATCTCTCTAGTCATCTAAGTGATGACGTGATCCAAATCAACTAAACCATGTCCGATCATCACGTGAGATGGAGTAGTTTCAATGGTGAACACCACTATGTTGATCATATCTACTATATGATTCACGCTCGACCTTTCGGTCTCCGTGTTCCGAGGCCATATCTGTTATATGCTAGGCTCATCAAGTTTAACCTGAGTATTCCGCGTGTGCAACTGTTTTGCACCCGTTGTATTTGAACGTAGAGCCTATCACACCCGATCATCACGTGGTGTCTCAGCACGAAGAACTTTCGCAACGGTGCATACTCAGGGAGAACACTTCTTGATAATTTTTAGTGAGAGATCATCTTAAAATGCTACCGTCAATCAAAGCAAGATAAGATGCATAAAGGATAAACATCACATGAAATCAATATAAGTGATATGATATGGCCATCATCATCTTGTGCTTTGTGATCGCCATCTTCAAAGCACCGTCGTGATCACTGAAAGTGCTATTTATCGACTAGAGGGGGGTGAATAGGCGATTTTTATGGAAGTCTTCAAAACTTGGAAGTTTCGAAGACAAACAATAGAAACAACCTAATTGATATGCAGCGGAAGATAAACTACCCTGAATAAGCCATAGTCAAGCATGTCATGATGTGAAAGTACAGGACAATAGCAGTCAGGTAGTAAGGATCAAGTTGTAAGATAGTATGAAGCCAATCAACAATAGTAGTCAAGCAATGAAGTCAAATAGATACACAGACAAGCAATGACTTCATGAAGACAACTAAGTAAAGTTGGAAGATATAGAACCAGTTGCTTGTTGAAGACACAGGATTTGTTGGACCAGTTCCAGTTGCTGTGACAACTGTACGTCTGGTTAGGGAGGCTGAGATTTAACTCAGAAGACCGTGTCTTCACCTTATTCCCCTTGAGCTAAGGACACCCAGTCCTCGCCCAATCACTCTGGTAAGTCTTCAAGGGAGACTTCCAAACCTTCACAGACTTTGTTCACCGGCAATCCACAATGACTCTTGGATGCTCAGAACGCGACGCCTAACCGGCTGGAGGATTCACAGTCCTCACGTGTAATAAGTCTTCAGGTCACACAGACAGAAAGACTTCAGTGATGCCTAACACTCTTTGGCTCTGGGTGTTTGGGCTTTGTCCTCGCAAGGATTTCTCTCTCTCTCTCTCTCTCTCTCTCAAATGCTTCGAGGTGGGTTGCTCTCAAACGACAAAAGCCGTGCACAAACTCTGAGCAGCCACCAATTTATGGTGTAGGGGGTGGGCTATTTATAGCCACTAGGCAACCCGACCTGATTTGTCCAAAATGACCCTGGGTCACTAAGGAACTGACACGTTTTCCAACGGTCAGATTTCAAACACACGCGGCAACTTTACTTGGGCTACAAGCAAAGCTGACTCATCCAGCTCTGGATAAGATTTCCTCTCATTGTCTTCGCTCGAAGACATAGGATTTGGGTTGAGCATCACTTCAGTCACTCTGACTTAGTTCACTTGGACCCCACTTAACAGTACGGCGGTTCCTATGACTCAACAAAGAAGAAAATGAAACAGCGAATCCACACAGTCTTCGCGCTTCAAAGTCTTCACTCAATGTCTTCTCATGTCATAGTCTTCAAAATGAATATCTTCTCATACCACCATTGTCTTTAATGTCTTCATACATTTTTAGGGGTCATCTCCGGTAGGTAAACCGAATCAATGAGGGACACTACCTGCGTTATCCTGCAATTCTCACAAACGCATTAGTCCCTCAACCAACTTTGTCGTCAATACTCCAAAACCAACTAGGGGTGGCACTAGATGCACTTACAATCTCCCCCTTTTTGGTGATTGATGACAAACTGGTTGAAGTTTTCAACGGGGATAAAGTATGTGAAATTGTAAGGATAGGAATTTGTCTTCATAAGTTGCAAGGGCTCCCCCTGAAGATGTGCATATAAGTAATTTGCTTTTGGAATGAAAATGCACATGGCAGGTTGTACTTGTGGAGATCCACTTCAACTTATGAAGATAATTCATCATGCATGAAATGATATAGCAATAAGAATGACATGCATAATGAAAAATGGACGTCTGCGGAATGATCTAAGTGCGGAAGTTATCATCGCACATGCGGAATTTATCATCGCAAAGCAAATAAGTAGCAGAAGTAGCAGACGACCATCAAGTTTAGGTGTGACAACTCAAAGAACCAAATGTTTAAAAACGCACGAGTTGTAAGCACGTAGCAAAATATAATGCAACCGCCCATGTGAACCCGCTTGAAGACTATCAACTCATACGCTTCTCCCCCTTTTGTCAGTAATGACCAAAAAGGTTTGAAGACATAGAGCATCTACTCGTCATCATAAGTAGGTGAAGCAGCAGGGTTGTCGTCGTTGGTTGGCGCTGTAGACGAGCTTGGTGCAGTGTCGATGCGCGCTGTAGTAGTTGG
Source organism: Triticum timopheevii (assembly GCA_963921465.1). Taxonomy (NCBI): domain Eukaryota; kingdom Viridiplantae; phylum Streptophyta; class Magnoliopsida; order Poales; family Poaceae; genus Triticum; species Triticum timopheevii. Next base: position 458,261,498 of record OY997262.1, on the reverse strand, counting down.
AGGTGGTGAAGTAGCGTCATCTTCATCATCGATCACTCTGTCATTAACTGTTGCCGCAGAAGAGGAATATTCAGAGTCTTCAAGAGATGGAGTTCGACGCAGGGTAGCAGTCCTTGGAGGAGTGGAGTCGAACTGGAATCGTTCATTGAAGCCATCATCTTGAAGATCAGCTTCAGCACTGAGCAGGGTCAAACTCTTCCATGATCTTCGGCAAGTTTCATGAGCAACAAAGCCATTCTTGGTGGCAAGGTTGCGAATGCGGTTGACATCCACCAAGAGGCTTTGCATTTGGCGCTTGAGCCAGAAATGATGCTTATCCTGCTTCTGATGAAGAGCCACAAGAAGCTCTCGGTCATTAAGGACACGAGAACGCTTCCGAGGCCTTTGCGCGATGGTACTCTCAGTAGCTTCAGTTGGCGCTCTGTGAGGCAGACGGGTGTTACCAGCTAGTGGATAGAATCTTGTTGCTGCATGAACACCTTCAATAGGCTGAGTGAAGCTTTGGTGCTCAATGTTCTGAAGACAAAGTGGCGTCTTGGCAGGGTCAGAGTATACAGCATCAACTGACATATCAACCTCGGGCAAAAAGATGATGTGATTGCGAGCAGAGGGCTAATAATCGACAGATGAGTGTCGCTTGATGAGGCGCATGACCCAGGGAGCATAAAACTTCAGACCAAACAGGTCAGAACCGGAAGCAGCAAGTTGCCTGATGAAGAATTCCTGAGTGTTGAAGCTGATGCCATTTAGAATATAGAAGACCAATGTCTTCATGGCTCCTTCAAGCTTGGCCGATGATGAGTGTCCCTTGACTGGCCATAGAGTTCGCCTGATGATATGATATATGGTGCGCGGCAGATACTCAAGGTCTTCAACCAAGAAATGTGTGGGATACTCAGCATCAGATGGCAGAGGCTTCATCATGCTCAGCATCTGGCTCATATTAGATTCAGGCTTATGAAAGATGCTCTCCACAGCATTGCGGTGTAGCTGACAGTTAGGCTCATAGAGTTCTCCAGGAGTGGCTAGCCCAGTAAGCTTGATGATGTCCATAGCTTTGGCTTCATGATGAACATTGCCAGTCATCCACTCGAGAACCCATGTCTTGATGTCTCTGTTGTAGCCGCGAATGTGCAGAGTGGCATAGAATTGAAGCACTAGCTCTTCATTCCAATGTTCTTTGTCTGTCACAAAATGAAGCAGACCAGCATCGCGAAAGCAGTCAAGTGCTTCTTCCAAGCACGGCTGTCCAGCAATAGCTTCAGTGTCAAGGCGCATATGAGGGAAAATGCGCCCTTGATCATATAGCACGCAGGAGTAATAGCTTCGCTGCGGATAGCTCTAGAACCGATCTGATGAAATACGTGGCTTGGAGTAGGGGTTCTTGGCGCTGTCAAAGAAGGTATTGTGGCTCTTGAAGCCATTGGCATTGAATGATCCTGGCGAGTTGGCAGTACCTGGAAACCTTGGCAGCCTGGGCTTTGGCTTCTGGACCTTAGGCCGATGCTCAACATGATAGTCAAATTGGGGGCCGGAGGCAGCAGGCGGAGGCACCAGAACGGGCCATCTGACAGTGACAAGCTGACCGTGATCGTATGCTTGCTCAATTGTGTGAGGCCTTGGAGGCGGAACAAGAGCAGGGGCAGCGTCAGAGGGTTCAGGCTGCACAACAGGTGCTTCAGGAGCAGTTGTCATATTTGCTTCAGGTGCAGCCTCATTGGTTTCAGGTTCTGTGCCCACACTTGCGTCAGGCACACTCGTTGGTGTAGGCTCCACATTGGTGTCAGCCATGACCATGTCATTGGCTTCATTAGCATTGGTGGTGGCATCCTCAACATTTTCAACCTCCTCTTGACGAGCAGGAGGGTCGGGCACAGGCACGTTCAGATCATGAGCTGCTTCTTCTTCAGTCGCTGGGGGTGTTGGGACACGAACTTCTTCTTCTTCAATAGCAGGGGGAGTTGGTACACATACTTCTTCTTCTTTTTCTTCGGCTAATGCAGCCGTAATGTCTTCAGCAGCATGTACTTCAGACATGGAGATGTTCACTGTTGGAGCTGGTTCAGAGAATACTTGCCGTGCAACAGGTGAACGTTGCACATCCCTTTCAGGAACGCTCGACAGAGGGACTTCAGGCCTTTGTCCTCTTCGAAGCCTGCGAAGCACTGGCTTCAAGTTAGGAGATGGACTTTGTTGAGCCTGAAAGTCTTCATCCTCTTCTTGCACTGGGGGTGGAGCTTGTTGTTGTTGTTGGGGAGTACTGTGGGAGTCTTGTTGCTGTGGGTGATCAGCCCACAGAGCATCCTGTGCGATTGGCGTCAATGGACGACCAATGCTGATGATTTCGCTGTTCGTACGAACAGGTGATGATACCACTTGATGTTCAATCTGAGGAAGAACTTCATCATCATTCACATTGTCATCTTGACCAATGTCTTCAGCAGTGTTGGGTTCAGCTGCTGGAATATCTTCAGTCTCAGGAGCCTCTGTGGTAGCAGGCTCATGGACAATCATCCTTCTTTCTTGATTTACTGATATAGGGCGAACAACGGAAATGGGTTCAACGACTAAGGGCTCTGTGGAAGCAGCCCTAGTCTTCTTGGTCTTGCGCTTCTTCTTGGAGGGAGCGGCATCAGAAGCTTCAGTATTCTTTCTCTTCCTCGCATCAGCCTCGGCAGCCTTTATCTTCTTTTGTTCTGAAGCTGTTGTGGTGACCTTTGGCTTCGAGCCAGTCATGCTGCTCGGGAAGATGGGGCTTCTTGGCTTGAAGCCGCAGGCTGTTCAGCAGGGTGCTTCTTCTTCCTCTCTGCAGCCATCCTGGGATCAATGCCAGGACGGCCAAGGGACTTGCGCTTCTCAGCCTCATTGTAGGCAAGCACACACTTATCAGCCAAAAGCTTCATGCGCTCTCGAGACCCCTGAGCTTCTTGGCGTTTCTGTAGAAAAGCTTCTTTGAGCTCATGGAGCATGACCTTGAAGTTGCGGACGTCTTGAACACTCAGATTGGCCACATGCTTCTTGAATTGAGCCTTCTCAAAATCAATCTTGTTTTTTAGCTCAACGATGCGCTGAGCGAGAGCTAGCTCAGAAGGAATGGCGCCATTGAAGGCGACACTGAGGCCTACTGGGAGCTGTAAGTCTTCAAAACTGACGTTGGGGGTGTCGAACCACTCATCAATGAAATTGTGAATGATGGCTGTCGGTGTACTAAAGTAGGGGGTACCTTAGTATCCCGAACTTGTGCACGGGCAGTCGCAGCGTCCCGCGGCAAGGCTTGCCGGGCGTCCGCCAAGATCCTCCGCGGCTGCTTTGAAGACCATTCAAGAACAAAGTACTCAAACCAAGGCCCCGGCAAGAGGAGCTTGCCGGGAAGGCCAACCAAGGCCCCGGCAAGAGAAGCTGGCTGGGAAGAAGGACAAGCCCCCGGCAAGAGGAGCTTGCCGGGAAGGTCAGACAAGTCCCCGGCAAGAGGAGCTTGCCAGGAAGGAGGACAAGACCCCGGCAAGAGGAGCTTGTCGGGAAGGCCTCTCAAGGCATTCCAAGAAAACTTGCCGCGACGCACCGCATGCCCCGGCAAGGCCCGGTGAACGACAAGCTCCCGAACACGACAAGATGATGACCGCGGCAAGGAGCTTGCCGCGGGAAACCCCCACTTCGCGTCCGCGCTCCAGCACACCTGCCAACGTGTCGCTCTGGGACCCTCCCAAGCACACGCGGCAGGGGGCCGTGCAGCTAGGGGTGCGAGGTGGCAAGCAGACGCTGGCAAGATAACCATCGTGGCAAACGGTGGCGTCCCTAGCGGTCCCTTTCGGTACTGTTTAGGCGACACAGACGGGCATTAAATGCCCTTGTTCCCTGCCGTCAGAGTTAGGTAGGGGACACTGTTGGTAGTGGTTGTACCAACCTGCGTTTTTACTCTTTTACCCCTCTTTCTACGCTGCCGCCTGTCGGTGACCCCTTTAGCCTATAAAAAGGAGGCCCATGCGCACGTAGAAGGGGTTCGGTTTCGACTCATTCGAAGCTACAAGGCACCCACACTCTCAAGAACAAAATAGAAACACAAAGCAGCAGTAGGAGTTTTATCTCTCCGGAGAGCTCCGAAGCTGGGTAAAAATCCCTCGCGCGCTCCGCCTCGATCTGCTCTTTGTGCGCTCTCCGCCCCCCTGCCGAACCGAAAAGGGGCCCTGCCCCATAGGTGCTCGCACTCCCCGCGGCGACATCTCTGGCGCGCCAGGTAGGGGTGCGTCGAGGTTGTGCGAATCTGATCCGGCGTTTCCGCGCGCTACATCGACATCTTCATCGACATGCCACCGAAGAAGAAGGCTTCGGAGGTGGCCGCTCCGTCCACGTCTATCCTACCGCCACCGGAGCAAACGGGCGGTGGGGTGGACGCCGGCGGAGGAGCGGGCGCCGGCGGAGGGACTCACATCGTCACTCGGTCCAAGGACAAGGCCCCGCAATCTTCAGCGTCTGTACATCCGCCGCACCCCTCCCAGGAGGTGCAGGATCGACAACGCCACGGTGCTCCTAGCACCGTACTCGCGCTAGAACAAGGCCAAGTTGGTGGGTTGCGGGACGCTCAAGGCCAACATGCGCGTCAACATGCTGGCGCAAGCGCGGGACAGTCGCCTGGACGGGATGTTGCTCCTTCTAACAATGTTAGAAGTCTGAGCATATCCCGTACCTCGCGTCGCTCGCCACCGCCACCCAAGACTCCAGAGGAAGCGCTGGCCCGAGCCCAGTTGCTTCTAGATTACCCTCCAGCACCAGACAAGATCGACGACTGGAGGGCCACCATTCAGAGCCTTATCGGCTTCGCCAACGGCGACAAGCCCCGGCAACCGAGCACATCGAAGCCCCGAAGAGACGCCCAGGCGCAAGCCGACGCTGATAAGACCGCTGGGGGTGCCACTACCGTGTACCCCCCACCGCGAAGGCCAAGATCGCCGACTCGCTGGGCCAACCTCGATACCGACTCCACTGCATCGTCGGACCCGCGAGCTCGCCGCGATCAACGCCAAGTTCTTCAAGAACGACGACAAGAAGACGCTCGTACTCGCATCGAGCGCCGAAGAGAAGCGCGGCGTCAGTCAGACCAACGCGCTGGGCCCACTGTTGATATGCATGCGCCAAGGGAACCAGGCGACTTGCCGTACGCGGTAGGTTGCCCTGCGTTCACCCGTGAGCTGCGGCAGGTCCAGTGGCCCAGTACCAAAAACTTCAAGCCAGACGTACCCGAGAAGTACGATGGCAGGATACATCCGTCGGAGTTCCTCAGCGTCTACACCATCGCGGTGCAGGCTGTCGGGGGCGCGACGAGAAGATCCTCGCCAACTACTTCCCGCTGGTGCTCAAGCCCAACGTCAGATCTTGGCTAATGCACTTGCCGGACAACTCCATCTCTTCGTGGGCGGACCTGTGTCATCAGTTTGTCGGCGCCTTCACAGGCGGCCACAAACCCCATGGCCAGGAGAGCGATCTTCATCTGCTCGCCCAGAAGGAAGGAGAACCCCTGCGCAAGTACATACAGAGATTCAGCCAGGTGCAGCGCAACATCCCAGACGTCCACCCTGCCGCGGTTATCAGCGTGTTCCATCAGAACGTGCGTAACCACAGGATGAGGGAGCAGATGGCGATGTGCAAAATCAGAGATGTCAGCGAGCTATATGCTCTTGCCGACAAGTGTGCACGTGCTGAGGAGGGGAGGAAAGTCCCCAGAGAGAACGCAGAAACAGAAGGATCTGACAGTGAGGATGCCGCCCCGGCGAAGAAGAACCGGAGGCGGAACAACAGAAACAGAAGAAGATGGTGCAGCGCCCAGTTTACTTTGTCAGTTCCCTTCTGCAGGGGGCTAGATCAAGGTACTCTGGTGTGCAGAAATTGCTCTTCGGCCTTCTCATGGCCTCGAGGAATCTGCGCCATTACTTTCAAGCGCACGAAGTCACAGTTGTCACTCGCTTTCCGTTGAAGAGGATATTGCAGAATCCAGAAGCAACAGGCAGGATTGTCGAGTGCGCGCTGGAATTGTCAAGCTTTGGCCTCAGGTTTGAGAGCACATCAACTATCCAGAGTCGAGCATTGGCAGAATTCATAGCAGAATGGACGCCAACACCTGATGAAGAAACTCCGGAGAGGAGCATCCCCGTCAAGGAAGCAAGCAAAGAATGGATCATGTACTTTGACGGTGCCTTCTCGCTGCAAGGCGCCGGTACGGGCGTGCTGCTTGTCGCACCCACCGGAGAGCACCTCAAGTACGTGGTCCAGATGCACTTTCCCAAGGAGCAAGCAACAAACAATACTGCAGAGTATGAAGGCTTGCTTGCCGGACTCAGGATCGCGGCAGACCTTGGGATCAGGAAGCTTATTGTCAAGGGCGACTCACAACTTGTCGTCCGTCAAGTAAACAAAGATTATCAGAGTCCGTTGATGGAAGCCTACATCGATGAAGTGAGGAAGTTGGAAGAGCATTTTGACGGCCTGCAAATGGAACATGTTCCAAGAGCTCAAAATGACATTGCAGACGGCCTGTCAAAATGCGCCGCACTCAAGTTACCTGTGGAACCAGGGATTTTTGTGCTCAAACTGACTCAACCATCTGTAACACCATCAACTGGACAGAGCAAGAAGAGGAAGTTGATTACTGGCGACTACCTTCTGGCGGAGCTCCCCGAAGCCGCCGTCAAGAAGGTCCCCAAGATCAACACAAAGAGCGCTGAGGAGCAGTCTGCTCCGACAAGCCCCAGGGCTTGTTTCGTTGAAGCAGACGCTCTCGACAAGCTGTGTCCCGGCACGCTTGCCAGGGAGCATCACGCTCCGGCTGAATCACAGATTCTTGCCGTGGAAGCGGATGTTCCCGCAGCAGCATTTGCGCCTTTAGTCCTTGTCGTCGAGCCACAGGCTCCGGCATGGGCACAGCAGATTGTCCATTTCCTTCAAACAGGAGAACTTCCCGAGGAGCAAGAAGAAGCGGAGAGAGTAGCCCGGCAATCAAGTATGTACCAGTTTGTCGACGACACACTGTACATAAGAAGATTCAACGGGGTGAAATTGAAGTGCCTTCCCCGGGAAGATGGACAGAAGCTGTTGGCGGAGATACATGGAGGCATATGTGGTCACCACATTGGTGCAAGAGCACTTGCCGGCAAAGCTTTTCGGCAAGGTTTCTTCTGGCCGACAGCCCTCTAGGATGCAACTGCACAAGTAACTAAGTGTGAAGCGTGCCAGTTCCACTCCAAGCAGATACATCAACCAGCTCAAGCTCTCCAAACAATCCCTTTATCCTGGCCATTTTTGGTCTGGGGGCTCGACATCCTCGGCCCCTTTCCCCGAGCTGTCGGGGGCTTTGAGTACTTGTATGTTGCAATCGACAAGTTCACAAAGTGGCCTGAAGTGGAAGCAGTGAGGAAGGTGACAACACAGTCAGCAGTCAAGTTCTTTAGGTCAATTGTTTGCCGTTTCGGAATCCCTAACAGGATCATCACCGACAATGGCACACAATTCACGAGCCGCACCTTCATGCAGTACGTCCAAGATCTTGGCGCCAAGATCTGCTTCGCTTCTGTTGCTCACCCGAGAAGCAACGATCAAGCGGAGAGGGAAAACGCTGAAGTGCTGCGCGGGCTCAAGACCAGAACTTTCGACAGGCTGCACAAGTGCGGAAGAAATTGGATCGAGGAGCTGCCGGTGGTTCTTTGGTCGATCAGGACGACGCCAAATCGAGCCACTGGCCAGCCACCTTTTGCTCTAGTATATGGAGCAGAAGCAGTTATCCCCACGGAACTCGTATACGGATCGCCTCGAGTGCTCGCCTATGATGAGCTTGAGCAAGAGCAGCTGCGCCAAGACGACGCGCTACTCCTCGAGGAATATCGTCTTCAGGCTGCGGTACGAGCTGCTCGCTACCAGCAAGCTTTGCGCCGCTACCATAGCCGCAAAGTTAATGCCAGAAGCTTCGAGGAAGGCGACCTTGTTCTTCGGCACGTTCAATCCGCCAAGAATTCCAACAAGTTGACGCCGAAGTGGGAAGGCCCTTATCGGGTGAAACGAGTCACTAGGCCTGGCGCTGTCCGCCTTGAGACCGAAGATGGCTTTCCGGTGAGCAACTCCTAGAACATAGAGCATCTTCGTAAGTTTTATCCGTAAGGCGCGGTTGTCGGACCCTGTACGGCAACCACCTTTATGTACAAGCCTTGCCGCTGTTGCATGTAACCCTTTGTACAGAGCCAGGCGCAGACCCTGAGCACAAGTAAATGAAGCGCTGACACCCCGGGGTTATAGCATGCATGCTAGATTGAGTCTCGTCCTTGGTTAGGGTTGATAGTGCCTAACAGCAGCTAACCCCTAGCTTAGAGGTCGAGAGTCCGTCCTTTTGCTTTTCCTTCGTTCGCAGGGCTCGCATATCCTGGCCAGACCGCTTGAGGACGAAAAGGAGAAGAAGGACGCGCCGGCACATAGGCCCCGGCAAGCCAGTATTACTGGGGGCTGCAAGTGCCAAGATTCGTCCCCGACAAGCCAGAGTTGCCGGGGTCTGCAATATCAGATAAGTCTTTCGTCCCTCTTCATGCATCCTCTTATGGACTGGGGAATGCGAAACCGCGTTTCTTCCCGAAAACTGCCGTGCTCCCTCAACTCTAGGCCCCGGGGCCAAGTTTGGTCGTAGCTGCGGCAGCGGAGGGATGAAACGAGGAGGCCGCACCCACCTCGTTCCCGCCTCCGTCAAAGGCGTGAGAAAGGTCGAGCGACGGGGGAAGGCGGCAGGGCTTGTTGCCGGGAGGCGAACTGTCTATCCGAAGGATACCAAGGATTTGCTCCTTGGCGTGGGTTCAACCCGCGATACAAATAACCCGGCAAGCAACCCCTTTTTCATTAAAAAAACATCCCACTCAGGTACAGTCCATAGAGGATGAAAAACATGAAAGAGAGGATTACAAGTTTCATAGATGCAGCTAAGGCCCGAAGGCTTACAAATTAAAAAGATAAGATGCCCGTAATCCCTTTCCTGTCCCTCTCTTCAGGAGGTAGGTCAAGGAGGCGAAAAGGGCAAAAGAGGCGCCTAGGCGAGCTACAGGTGCCAGAAGACACCAAGAGAACACCCCAGGGGCCGTCCGAAGGCTGGACAGGGATAGCGGCGCCAGAAGCGGGGCTCGAAGACGGGGCGGCAGGACGTCAGCACGCTGTCGAGGGCACCACGCCCTTGTACTCCGACCTGACGGCCTTGTCGCCAGCCCTCTTCCCCTTCCGCAGCCTCCCTACGCCAGCCGCCCAAGGAGACGACCCCGGGGAGTTCAGGGAGCCGGCGACACGGATGATGGGGTCGCCGGTGCCGCGCAAAGCGGCGCCCGACACCTAGTCGGACCCGCCATCCCGCCGCCCGCTACCCTCGTCGTCGCTGTCGCTCCCCTCCTTGTCACTCTCGCTCGAGGGGGAGCCTTCGCTATCGGAGGAGCTGTCCACGCAGCACTTCGCCCGAGTGCCGAAGCACCCGAAGACCTTGACGGAAAGGAGATCGCCCTCCATCAACTTAAAATGGAGGGTGAACCCCTCCATCAGGCTGTGGATTCGGGCGAACGTCTTCCACCCTCGATCAGGATACATCACATTGGGGGCTGGGAATACAACACGGACTCGCGTGCCGCTGATCCCACAGCCCCTCATCTGCAGCCTCAGTGTCTCGGGCGGGTCCAACTCCATCGCGCTCGCAAACGGAGCTGGAAGCCGGAGGTGACGACGAGGCGCCCGGCGCAGCCTGACGAAGAACTCACAAGGGTCGTCCCCTATGTGGACCGTCGTGGGGGGAGGAACCGCCGGCGGAGGCGAAGCTGGCGCACCGCCTCGTCCGCCTCTTCCCCGAGCGCCTCGACCTCGTCCTCGACCTCGTCTGCGACCACGCCCCCTCCCTCTTCCCCTTATGGCTGGCTCTGCCACCACGGGCGCGAGAGAGGGAGAGGTGCGCTGTCTGGCGGTGACCCTCGCCGCCACTGAAGAAGGGCCAGGGTTCCCTTTCTCCATGGCGAATGGGAGAAAGGGGAGCAGAAGCTGAAGAAAGGAGGAGATGAGAGAGTGCGGGCTTCTGTGCTCCCCTCCTGCTCTTTATAAAGGAGCGTGGTGGGGGCTCGGCCGCCCCGCTCAGTGAATCAAGGCACGGGAAGAGCAGGGAGTCGGGGCCGGCCCGCTGCCTCTACTCGCGACGGCCCAGATTCCCACTCCCACCGTCCGTGACCCCAAGCGCATGGAAGCCACGTGGCAGGGATGCAGAGCCGAGGCGACGGATGAGGCGGCCTCGCCCCACCCCGTGATCATCGGAGTGGACGCCTCGAAAAGCCGCGCACCGGCCCCATCCAGTAAATGCACCACGCCCCCACGCCTACCTCCGTTTAGGTAGGAGGGCGTGAACCGTTCCCTTCATCATGGCTTGTCACATGCTCACGGGCTTGGCCCCGCGCACGCCGCCCACGTCATCCACGACGCCGCGTTTGACGCGTGCTGTTATGGGCGTACGCGGTGGAAGCGGAGAGATATGCGGTGTGACCTAGGCCGCGCATGCCCGTGCACTGTTTTGGGCCTGGCCCAACAGCGCTCGGCACCGTGTATGGCCCAGGCCCGGGGGCTCCTATCGTTGTACTAAAGTAGGGGGTACCTTAGTATCCCGAACTTGTGCACGGGCAGTCGCAGCGTCCCGCGGCAAGGCTTGTCGGGCGTCCGCCAAGATCCTCCGCGGCTGCTTTGAAGACCATTCAAGAACAAAGTACTCAAACCAAGGCCCCGGCAAGAGGAGCTTGCCGGGAAGGCCAACCAAGGCCCCGGCAAGAGAAGATGACCGGGAAGAAGGACAAGCCCCCGGCAAGAGGAACTTGCCGGGAAGGTCAGACAAGGCCCCGGCAAGAGGAGCTTGCCGGGAAGGAGGACAAGACCCCGGCAAGAGGAGCTTCCCGGGAAGGCCTCTCAAGGCATTCCAAGAAAACTTGCCGCGACGCACCGCGTGCCCCGGCAAGGCCCGGTGAGCGACAAGCTCCCGAACACGACAAGATGACGACCGCGGCAAGGAGCTTGCCGCGGGAAACCCCCACTTCGCGCCCGCGCTCCAGCACACCTGCCAACGTGTCGCTCTGGGACCCTCCCAAGCACACGTGGCAGGGGGCCGTGCAGCTAGGGGTGCGAGGTGGCAAGCAGACGCTGGCAAGATAACCATCGTGGCAAACGGTGGCGTCCCTAGCGGTCCCTTTCGGTACTGTTTAGGCGACACAGACGGGCATTAAATGCCCTTGTTCCCTGCCGTCAGAGTTAGGTAGGGGACACTATTGGTAGTGGTTGTACCAACCTGCGTTTTTACTCTTTTACCCCTCTTTCTACGCTGCCGCCTGTCGGTGACCCCTTTAGCCTATAAAAAGGAGGCCCATGCGCACGTAGAAGGGGTTCGGTTTCGACTCATTCGAAGCTACAAGGCACCCACACTCTCAAGAACAAAATAGAAACACAAAGCAGCAGTAGGAGTTTTATCTCTCTGGAGAGCTCCGAAGCTGGGTAAAAATCCCTCGCGCGCTCCGCCTCGATCTGCTCTTTGTGCGCTCTCCGCCCCCCTGCCGAACCGAAAAGGGGCCCTGCCCCATAGGTGCTCGCACTCCCCGCGGCGACAATGGCCACATCAAACAGAGGCAGGTTGCTGAAGATTTCTACTTCCTCTTTGCTCTTGATCAGCTGCTCAAGGGCATCATCCGCAAGATCTTCATCACTTGATAGATCAATGGGTTCTGCACGCAGAATTGCAGCAGGAGTCAAAGCTCGCTGATCAGATGGTCTAACAAGTTGCTTCTTCTTGTCCGTTCTCTTGGAGACACGGGACAGATCTTCAGATTGCACACTGGCTTCAGGAGGTGCAGTGGCCAGTGGCTTCGCTCGCAAAGTCTTCGGAGGTGGCTTTGCAGCTGATGTTGAAGCCTTAGACTTCTTTCGCTTCCGCGGCTTTGGAGGTGGAGGAGCAGGGGCTTCATCAGAGTCAGCACCATCGTCAGAATGATCTACTCTGGCGCCTTGGACGATGATATAGGTGATGAGGCCGTCAAGGTTGGCATAGGGGCCAATGACATTGGGATTGGCTTCACGGGAGCCACCAGCACGGGGAGCAGAGGGACCTGGATTGAAGTCCAAACCCAAGGACTTCTTGTTCTCCTTGGCCGAAGTCACAGCAAACTAATAGTTGCGCTTGAAGAGCGAATCTTCACGACACCATAGAAGTGAAGTGGGATCTGCGTTTGCTGGCTGTGGCCCACGGACCATGCATGGATAGAAGCCTTGTTCAATGGCTTCAGCTCGGTTCTTGGGTTGAAGCCCTCGATAGAGGATATCGCCCCATGGGCTCTTGATGGCATGCTTCTCTGCATATTCCTTTGTCACAAATCTGTACTTGAACCACTCCTCAGCCCAATAGCGTCGAATCCATTGGGTTCGCGTCTTCCTCTGATGATAATTCTCTTCAGGATCTGTCTTGTACAGTTCTGCTAAGTCATCAGGCAGATCTCTAGATGTGCCACTTCTGCGCTGTCTGCCACCCTTCCTTGCTGATTTCTCTGTTGCCATGAACTTCAAGCTGAAAGGCTTCAATACGTTCAAAGGCTTCAGAGGTCTGCGTTTGCTCGTCAGACAGGAACTGGCTTCAGGAGAATTTATATGGTGCTGCAAGTATTCTGCAAACAAATGCAGACTATGAGAACCAAGGGATTCTCCCACGGACATGTACCTGTGACAGCATTAGAGATGCGAGGGAAGGGGAAGAGGTGATATGCATTCTCAGAAGATTTTGAAGATAAATCAGTTTGAAGACATTGACCTCATGTTGCGAAGACATTCACTTATATAGATGAGTTGGTTCCAGATTTGTACCAATCCGTGAATAAGTACAAGTGAGGAATCAAGCTAGTAGAAATCTAAGTGAATCGACTAGGCAGTATGAGATGCAGACGAATTAGATCTAGCTTTGAGTGGACAGAAACTACTTTCGATAAATAGGATGAATCTTGAAGATCAAAAAGGTGGTAAAAATAGAGTTATAATTACCGCACGAAGAACTGCTAGATGGAGAAGAATAGGAGACCGAGCAGTTCAGCCCACCGTGCCCTAACTTGGCGACGAAGGACACCTACGGCGACGGCGGAGAGGACGATGTCCGCGGCCGGCGTGAGGACGGCGTCGGAGAAGTCGCGGCAGCTAAGTGCTTCGTCCCCGGCGTCGTCATGAGCTAGCAGTGGCGGTAGGGTTTTGACGGAGGTGGAGAGGTGGAAGAAGTATTTCTTTACCGCAGGGGGACAGGTATTTATAAGTAGGTGAGAGAGACAGCGCAATTACGCTGGTGCCCCTGCCGGTTCATATCTGAGGGGTACGTGGCATGCATGCAACACACCCAGGGTTGTCCCACGTTCCCACGCCCGCCAGGCATGTCGGGGAGTTGTTCCGGCTTCTCCGGATTTCAACAATAAAGATAAGCCATTAAAAACAGATTTAATGTTTGTCTCTGTGCCTTCTGCTGACTAGGACGCAGAGAAGACATTCGACAGTTTCAACAGAATGCATATGATTTGGATAGATAGAATTGAGATAGAGAGCATAGAGAGATTAGGGTCCGATCACATTCACTTAGTGCAAAAAGATTCAATCTTGAAGACATAGCTATAAGTGAATGCTATAGAGGATAGCACACTAGTACATATATATATATATATATATATATATATATATATATATATATATATATATATATATATATATATATATATCAGAAAGCAATCAAATCATCATAATGCAGAAAGTCATGAGGACAATTGAAACTGAACACAAACCAAATGCAAAGTCATTGCAATATAACGCCTTGAATGAAACACTTCAAACAAGAAAAGTTGGTGCTGGCGTTACCCACCATATAGGAAGTATTAGACCCAGACACGGCGCACAATTATCATGGCGCTCCGAAGTCAAATTCCATGTTAATGTATTCACACTCATAGTGTAATGTTGGAAATATGCCCTAGAGGCAATAATAAAAGCATTATTATTATATTTCTTTGTTCATGATAATTGTCTTTATTCATGCTATAATTGTATTATCCGGAAATCGTAATACATGTGTGAATAACAGACACCAACATGTCCCTAGTAAGCCTCTAGTTGACTAGCTCATTGATCAATAGATAGTCATGATTTCCTGGCTATGGACATTGGATGTCATTGATAACGGGATCACATCATTAGGATAATGATGTGATGGACAAGACCCAATCCTAAGCATAGTGTGAGATCATGTAGTTCGTTTGCTAGAGCTTTTCTAATGTCAAGTATCTTTTCCTTTGACCATGAGATCGTGTAACTCCCGGATACCGTAGGAGTGCTTTGGGTGTATCAAACGTCACAACGTAACTGGGTGACTATAAAGGTGCATTACAGGTATCTCCGAAAGTGTCTGTTGGGTTGACACGGATCGAGACTGGGATTTGTCACTCCGTATGACGGAGAGATATCACTGGGCCCACTTGGTAATGCATCATCATAATGAGCTCAAAGTGACCAAGTGTCTGGTCACGGGATCATGCATTACGGTACGAGTAAAGTGACTTGCCGGTAACGAGATTGAACGAGGTATTGGGATACCAATGATCGAATCTCGGGCAAGTAACATATCGATTGACAAAGGGAATTGCATACGGGGTTGATTAAATCCTCGACATCGTGGTTCATCCGAAGAGATCATCGTGGAGCATGTGGGAGCCAACATGGGTATCCAGATCCCGCTGTTGGTTATTGTCCGGAGAGCGATGTCGGTCATGTCTACATGTCTCCCGAACCCGTAGGGTCTACACACTTAAGGTTCGGTGACGCTAGGGTTGTAGGGATATGTATATGCAGTAACCCGAATGTTGTTCGGAGTCCCGGATGAGATCCCGGACGTCATGAGGAGTTCCGGAATGGTCCGGAGGTAAAGATTTATATATGGGAAGTCCTGTTTCGGGCATCGGGACAAGTTTCGGGGTTATCGGTATTGTACCGGGACCACCGGAAGGGTCCCGGGGGTCCACCGGGTGGGTCCACCTGTCCCGGGGGGCCACATGGGCTGTAGGGGGTGCGCCTTGGCCTACATGGGCCAAGGGCACCAGCCCCACATAGGCCCATGCGCCTAGGGTTTGAGGAGGGAAGAGTCCTAGGAGGGGAAGGCACCTCCTAGGTGCCTTGGGGGGGAGGGAAAACCCCCTTGGCCGCCGCCCCCCTAGGAGATTGGATCTCCTAGGGCCGGCCACCCCCCCTTGGCCCTCCTATATATAGTGGGGGAGAGGAGGGACTTCTCACCTTGGCCTTTGGTTGCCTCCTTCTCCCTCTTCAACACCTCCTCCTCCTCCATAGTGCTTAGCGAAGCTCTGCCGGAGTACTGCAGCTCCATCAACACCACGCCGTCGTGCTGCTGCTGGTGCCATCTCCCTCAATCTCTCCTCCCCCCCTTGCTGGATCAAGAAGGAGGAGACGTGGCTGTTCCGTACATGTGTTGAACGCGGAGGTGCCGTCCGTTCGGTGCTAGGATCTCCGGTGATTTGGATCACGTCGTGTTCGACTACATCATCCCCGTTCTTTGAACGCTTCCGCTCGCGATCTACAAGGTACGTAGATGCATCTAATGACTCGTTGCTAGATGAACTCATAGATGGATCTTGGTGTAACCGTAGGAAAATTTTTGTTTTCTGCAACGTTCCCCAACAGTGGCATCATGCGTAGTTCTCTTGCACGAGTAGAACACAATTTGTTGTGGGCATAGATTTGTCAACTTTCTTGCCGCTACTAGTCTTATCTTGCTTCAACGGTATTGTGGGATGAAGCGGCCCGGACCAACCTTACACGTACGCTTACGTGAGACCGGTTCCACCGACTAACATGCACAAGTTGCATAAGGTGGCTGGCGGGTGTCTGTCTCTCCTACTTTAGTTGAAGCGGATTCGATGAAAAGGGTCCTTATGAAGGGTAAATAGAAGTTGACAAATCACGTTGTGGCTTTCACGTAGGTAAGAAAACGTTCTTGCTAGAACCCTACTTCAGCCACGTAAAACTTGCAACAAGAATTAGAGGACGTCTAACTTGTTTTTGCAGCAAGTGCTTTGTGATATGATATGGCCAAAGTTGTGATGAATGATGAATGATCTATATGTCATGTATGAGATGTTCATGCTATTGTAATAGGAATCACGACTTGCATGTCGATGAGTATGACAACCGGCAGGAGCCATAGGAGTTGTCTTTATTTTTTGTATGACCTGCGTGTCATTGAAGAACGCCATGTAAACTACTTTACTTTATTACTAAACGCGTTAGTCATAGAAGTAGAAGTAGTCGTTGGCGTGACAACTTCATGAAGACACGATGATGGAGATCGTGATGATGGAGATCATGGTGTCATGCCGGTGACAAGATGATCATGGAGCCCCGAAGATGAAGATCAAAGGAGCTATATGATATTGGCCATATCATGTCACTACTTTATATAATTGCATGTGATGTTTATTATGTTTTATGCATCTTGTTTACTTAGGACGACGGTAGTAAATAAGATGATCCCTTACAAAATTTCAAGAAGTGTTCTCCCCTAACTGTGCACCGTTGCTACAGTTCGTCGTTTTGAAGCACCACGTGATGATCGGGTGTGATAGATTCTTACATTCACATACAACGGGTGTAAGACAGTTTTACACAGCGAAAACACTTAGGGTTAACTTGACGAGCCTAGCATGTACAAACATGGCCTCGGAACACGGAGACCGAAAGGTCGAACACGAGTCGTATGGAAGATACGATCAACATGAGAATGTTCACCGATGATGACTAGTCCGTCTCACGTGATGATCGGACACGGCCTATTCGACTCGGATCGTGTAACACTTAGATGACCAAAGGGATGTCAAATCTGAGTGGGAGTTCATTATAATTTGATTAGATGAACTTAATTATCATGAACTTAGTCTAAATATTTTACAATATGTCTTGTAGATCAAATGGCCAACGTAGTCCTCAACTTCAACGCGTTCCTAGAGAAAACCAAGCTGAAAGACAATGGCAGCAACTATACGGACTGGGTTCGGAACCTGAGGATCATCCTCATAGCTGCCAAGAAAGATTATGTCCTACAAGCACCGCTAGGTGACGCACCTGTTCTCCCTGCAGAACAAGACATTATGAACGCTTGGCAGGCACGTACCGATGACTACTCCCTCGTTCAGTGCGGCATGCTTTACAGCCTAGAGTCGGGGCTCCAAAAGCGTTTTGAGAGACATGGAGCATATGAGATGTTCGAAGAGCTGAAAATGGTTTTCCAAGCTCATGCCCGGGTCGAGAGATATGAAGTCTCCAACAAATTCTTCAGCTGTAAGATGGAGGAAAATAGTTCTGTCAGTGAGCACATACTCACTATGTCTGGGTTACATAACCGCTTGACTCAGCTGGGAGTTAATCTCCCGGATGATGCGGTCATTGACAGAATCCTCCAGTCGCTTCCACCAAGCTACAAGAGCTTTGTGATGAACTTCAATATGCAGGGGATGGAAAAGACCATTCCTGAAGTATTTGCTATGCTGAAATCAGCAGAGGTAGAAGTCAAGAAGGAACATCAAGTGTTGATGGTCAATAAAACCACTAAGTTCAAGAAGGGCAAGGGTAAAAAGAACTTCAAGAAGGACGGCAAGGTAGTTGCCGCGCCCAACAAGCAAGCTGCCAGGAAGAAGCCAAAGAATGGACCCAAGCCCGAGACTGAGTGCTTTTATTGCAACGAAAGTGGTCACTGGAAGCGGAACTACCCCAAATACTTAGCGGACAAGAAGGCTGGCAAAACAAAAGGTATATTTGATATACATGTAATTGATGTGTACCTTACCAGTAATCGTAGTGACTCCTGGGTATTCGATACCGGTGCCGTTGCTCATATTTGTAACAAACAGCAGGAGCTGCGGAATAAACGGAGACTGGCGAAGGACGAGGTGACGATGCGCGTCGGGAATGGTTCCAAGGTCGATGTGATCGTCGTCGGCACGCTACCTCTACATTTACCTACGGGATTAGTTTTGAACCTCAATAATTGTTATTTTGTGCCAAGTTTGAGCATGAACATTGTATCAGGATCTCGTTTAATTCGAGATGGCTACTCATTTAAATCCGAGAATAATGGTTGTTCTATTTATATGAGAGATATGTTTTATGGTCATGCTCCGATGGTGAATGGTTTATTCTTTATGAATCTCGAGTGCAATGCTACACATATTCATAGTGTAAGTACCAAAAGATGTAAGATTGATAGTGATAGTCCCACATACCTGTGGCACTGCCGCCTTGGTCACATAGGTGTCAAACGCATGAAGAAGCTCCATGCTGATGGACTTTTAGAGTCTCTTGATTACGAATCATTTGACACGTGCGAACCATGCCTCATGGGTAAAATGACCAAGACTCCATTCTCAGGAACAATGGAGCGAGCAACCAACTTATTGGAAATCATACATACTGATGTGTGCGGTCCAATGAGTGTTGAGGCTCGCGGTGGCTATCGTTATGTTCTCACCCTCACTGATGACTTGAGTAGATATGGGTATGTCTACTTAATGAAACACAAGTCTGAGACCTTTGAAAAGTTCAAGGAATTTCAGAGTGAAGTTGAGAATCAACGTGACAGGAAAATCAAGTTTCTACGATCAGATCGTGGAGGAGAATACTTGAGTCACGAGTTTGGTACACACTTAAGAAAATGTGGAATAGTTTCACAACTCACGCCGCCTGGAACACCTCAGCGTAATGGTGTGTTCGAACGTCGTAATCGCACTCTATTAGATATGGTACGATCTATGATGTCTCTTGCCGATTTACCACTATCTTTTTGGGGCTATGCTTTAGATACTGCCGCATTCACTTTAAATAGGGCACCGTCGAAATCCGTTGAGACGACACCGTTTGAATTATGGTTTGGTAAGAAACCTAAGTTGTCGTTTCTAAAAGTTTGGGGATGCGATGCTTATGTCAGGAAACTTCAACCTGAAAAGCTCGAACCCAAATCGGAAAAATGTGTCTTCATAGGATACCCTAAAGAAACTATTGGGTATATCTTCTACCTCAGATCCGAAGGCAAGATCTTTGTTGCCAAGAATGGGTCCTTTCTGGAGAAAGAGTTTCTCTCGAAAGAAGTAAGTGGGAGGAAAGTAGAGCTTGATGAAGTATTACCTCTTGAACCGGAAAATGGCGCAACTCAAGAAAATGTTCCTGAGGTGCCTGCACCGACTAGAGAGGAAGTTAATGATGATGATCAAGATACTTCTGATCAAGCTCCTACTGAAATTCGAAGGTCCACAAGGACACGTTCCGCACCAGAGTGGTACGGCAATCCTGTCTTGGAAATCATGTTGTTAGACAACAGTGAACCTTCGAATTATGAAGAAGCGATGGCGGGCCCGGATTCCGACAAATGGCTAGAAGCCATGAAATCCGAGATAGGATCCATGTATGAAAACGAAGTATGGACTTTGATTGACTTGCCCGTTGAACGGCGAGCCATAGAAAATAAATGGATCTTTAAGAAGAAGACAGACGCGGATGGTAATGTGACCATCTATAAAGCTCGGCTTGTCGCTAAGGGTTATCGACAAGTTCAAGGGGTTGACTACGATGAGACTTTCTCACCGGTAGCGAAGCTAAAGTCCGTCCGAATCATGTTAGCAATTGCCGCATTCTATGATTATGAAATATGGCAAATGGACGTCAAAACGGCATTCCTTAATGGTTTCCTTAAGGAAGAATTGTATATGATGCAGCCGGAAGGTTTTGTCGATCCTAAGAATGCTGACAAGGTGTGCAAGCTCCAACGCTCGATTTATGGGCTGGTGCAAGCATCTCGGAGTTGGAACATTAGTTTTGATGAGATGATCAAAGCGTTTGGGTTCACACAGACTTATGGAGAAGCCTGTGTTTACAAGAAAGTGAGTGGGAGCTCTATAGCATTTCTCATACTATATGTAGATGACATACTTTTGATGGGAAATGATATAGAACTTTTGGACAGCATTAAGGCCTACTTGAATAAGAGTTTTTCAATGAAGGACCTTGGAGAAGCTGCTTATATATTAGGCATCAAGATCTATAGGGATAGATCGAGACGCCTCATAGGTCTTTCACAAAGCACATATCTTGATAAGATTTTGAAGAAGTTCAAAATGGATCAGTCCAAGAAAGGGTTCTTGCCTGTTTTGCAAGGTGTGAAATTGAGCTCAGCTCAATGTCCGACCACGGCAGAAGATATAGAAGAGATGAGTGTCATCCCCTATGCCTCAGCCATAGGTTCTATTATGTATGCCATGCTGTGTACCAGACCTGATGTAAACCTTGCCGTAAGTTTGGTAGGAAGATACCAAAGTAATCCCGGCAAGGAACACTGGACAGCGGTCAAGAATATCCTGAAGTACCTGAAAAGGACTAAGGAAATGTTTCTCGTTTATGGAGGTGACGAAGAGCTCGTCGTAAAGGGTTACGTCGACGCTAGCTTCGACACAGATCTGGATGACTCTAAGTCACAAACCGGATACGTGTATATTTTGAATGGTGGGGCAGTAGCTGGTGCAGTTGCAAGCAGAGCGTCGTGGCGGGATCTACATGTGAAGCGGAGTACATGGCAGCCTCGGGGGCAGCACATGAAGCAATATGGGTGAAGGAGTTCATCACCGACCTAGGAGTCATACCCAATGCGTCGGGGCCAATCAAGCTCTTCTGTGACAACACTGGAGCTATTGCACTTGCCAAGGAGCCCAGGTTTCACAAGAAGACAAGGCACATCAAGCGTCGCTTCAACTCCATTCGTGAAAATGTTCAAGATGGAGACATAGAGATTTGTAAAGTACATACGGACCTGAATATAGCAGATCCGTTGACTAAACCTCTCCCTAGAGCAAAACATGATCAACACCAGAATTCCATGGGTGTTCGATTCATCAAAATGTAACTAGATTATTGACTCTAGTGCAAGTGGGAGACTGTTGGAAATATGCCCTAGAGGCAATAATAAAAGCATTATTATTATATTTCTTTGTTCATGATAATTGTCTTTATTCATGCTATAATTGTATTATCCGGAAATCGTAATACATGTGTGAATAACAGACACCAACATGTCCCTAGTAAGCCTCTAGTTGACTAGCTCGTTGATCAATAGATAGTCATGGTTTCCTGGCTATGGACATTGGATGTCATTGATAACGGGATCACATCATTAGGATAATGATGTGATGGACAAGACCCAATCCTAAGCATAGCGTGAGATCGTGTAGTTCGTTTGCTAGAGCTTTTCTAATGTCAAGTATCTTTTCCTTTGACCATGAGATCGTGTAACTCCCGGATACCGTAGGAGTGCTTTGGGTGTATCAAACGTCACAACGTAACTGGGTGACTATAAAGGTGCATTACAGATATCTCCGAAAGTGTCTGTTGGGTTGACACGGATCGAGACTGGGATTTGTCACTCCGTATGACGGAGAGATATCACTGGGCCCACTCGGTAATGCATCATCATAATGAGCTCAAAGTGACCAAGTGTCTGGTCACGGGATCATGCATTACGGTACGAGTAAAGTGACTTGCCGGTAACGAGATTGAACGAGGTATTGGGATACCGATGATTGAATCTTGGGCAAGTAACATATCGATTGACAAAGGGAATTGCATACGGGGTTGATTAAATCCTCGACATCGTGGTTCATCCGATGAGATCATCGTGGAGCATGTGGGAGCCAACATGGCTATCCAGATCCCACTGTTGGTTATTGACCGGAGAGCGATCTCGGTCATGTCTACATGTCTCCCGAACCCGTAGGGTCTACACACTTAAGGTTCGGTGATGCTAGGGTTGTAGGGATATGTATATGCAGTAACCCGAATGTTGTTCGGAGTCCCGGATGAGATCCCGGACGTCACGAGGAGTTCCGGAATGGTCCGGAGGTAAAGATTTATATATGGGAAGTCCTGTTTCGGACATCGGGACAAGTTTCGGGGTTATCAGTATTGTACCGGGACCACCCCCCCTTGGCCCTCCTATATATAGTGGGGGAGAGGAGGGACTTCTCACCTTGGCCTTTGGTTGCCTCCTTCTCCCTCTTCAACACCTCCTCCTCCTCCATAGTGCTTAGCGAAGCTCTGCCGGAGTACTGCAGCTCCATCAACACCACGCCGTCGTGCTGCTGCTGGTGCCATCTCCCTCAACCTCTCCTCCCCCCTTGCTGGATCAAGAAGGAGGAGACGTGGCTGTTCCGTACGTGTGTTGAACGCGGAGGTGCCGTCCGTTCGGTGCTAGGATCTCCGGTGATTTGGATCACATCTTGTTCGACTACATCATCCCCGTTCTTTGAACGCTTCCACTCGCGATCTACAAGGTACGCAGATGCATCTAATGACTCGTTGCTAGATGAACTCATAGATGGATCTTGGTGTAACCGTAGGAAATTTTTTGTTTTCTACAACGTTCCCCAACATGTAAATCTTCGTTGATTGAAGATATACATTACTTTGTGTGTTGCACATCTAAGTCATCAACATGCATAAGTGTTAGGATGTGTGCCTGATCACAGGACATTGGAGGATTCTAAGATATTTAGCTCACACTGTAACTTGCAAAACCTTTTCTCATCCAAGGGATTTGTAAAGATATCTGCCAGTTGCTCATCAGTGTTGACGTGAATGATATCGATATCTTTCTTCATAACATGATCTCTGAGGAAGTGATGACGAATTTCAATGTGCTTTGTCTTCGAGTGTTGGACTGGATTGTTGGCTATCTTGATGGCACTCTCGTTGTCGCAGAAGAGAGGTACTTGTATCAGGTTGATGCCATAATCCTTGAGAGTTTGCTTCATCCATAGAAGCTGAGCACAACAGGATCCGGCAGCAATGTATTCAGATTCAGCAGTTGAGAGTGATACACAGTTCTGCTTCTTCGAAGACCAACAGACAAGTGATCGACCAAGAAAATGGCATGTGCCAGATGTAGACTTGTGATCCACCTTGTCACCAGCATAATCAGCATCAGAGAATCCAACCAAATCGAATCTTGAGCCCTTGGGATACCATAATCCGAGTGTTGGGGTGTAAGCCAAATATCGAAGAATTCGCTTCACAGCTAAGTGATGCGATTCCTTTGGTGCCGCTTGGTACCGAGCACACATGCAAACACTAAGCATAATATCTGGCCTAGATGCACATAAATAAAGCAAAGAACCAATCATGGAGCGGTATACCTTTTGATCGAACTCTTTACCATTGTCGTCAGGACCAAGATGGTGCTTGGCTAGCATTGGCGTCGTGTAGCCTTTGTAGTCCATTCCAAACTTCTTCAGACAATCTTTGAGGTATTTCTCTTGAGATATGAAGATGCCATTCCTCTGCTGACGAATTTGAAGACCAAGGAAGAACTTCAGCTCACCCATCATGGACATTTGATATTACTCTTGCATCATGTACGCAAACTCATCACTGTACTTCTGGTTGGTGCATCCGAAGATAATGTCATCCACATATATTTGGCACACAAACAGTTCACCATCATATGTCTTCGTGAAGAGAGTGGGATCGAGGGATCCAGGTTTGAAGCCTTTGCTCTTCAGGAAGTCTTTGATTGTATCATACCAGGCACGAGGGGCTTGTTTGAGGCCATACAGTGCCTTGTTTAGCTTGTACACCATATCAGGATGTTTTGGATCTTCAAAGCTAGGTGGTTGTGCGACATATACTTCTTCTTCAATCTTGCCATTGAGAAATGCACTCTTTACATCCATTTGATATAGCAAGATATTGTGGTGATTAGCATAGGCTAGCAGTATGCGAATGGCTTCGAGCCTAGCAATAGGAGCAAATGTTTCATCGAAGTCAATTCCTTCCACTTGGGTGTATCCTTGAGCCACAAGACGTGCTTTGTTTCTGACGACTTGACCATGCTCATCTTGCTTGTTTTGATATATCCATTTTGTTCCTATAATGTTATGCTTGCGAGGATCAGGTCGCTTGACAAGTTCCCAGACATTATTTAGCTTGAACTGTTGAAGTTCTTCTTGCATGGCTTGAATCCATTCAGGTTCCATAAAAGCTTCAGCAACTTTCTTGGGTTCTGATATTGATACAAATGAAAAGTGCCCACAGAAGTTTGCTAGCTGTGTTGCTCTTGATCGAGTGAGCGGACCAGGTGCATTGATGTTGTCAATTATTCTCTCTATTTGAACTTCATTTGCGACACGGGGATGAACAGGACGAAGATTTTGCTCTGGCTGATCAGTGTCATCATCGGGAGGATTGTCTTCGGTCTGAGCATTGTCTTCAGGTTGATTTGGTGCAGAGATGATAAGTTCCTCTTCAGGCTGTGCTTCAGAGGGCATGATTTCACCAGTTCCCATCAGCTTGATTGCCTCGTTTGAAGGAATCCAGTGTACTTGGCAGAATTTCTCTCTGTGAACCATTGGTTTCATCAAATTTCACATCCACAGTTTCAACGATTTTGTAAAGAAAAAGGTTGAAGACTCTGTAGGAGTGTGAATCCTTTCCATAGCCAAGCATGAAGCCTTCGTGAGCCTTAGGTGCAAATTTTGACTTGTGATGGGGATCCTTTATCCAGCATCTTGCTCCAAATACTCTGAAGTAACTGACGTTTGGCTTCTTGCCAGTAAGCAGCTCATATGATGTTTTGTTCAGAAGCTTATGAATGTATACACGGTTGATGATGTGACATGCTGTATCAATAGCTTCAGGCCAGAATTTTCTTGGTCTCTTGTACTCATCTAGCATTGTTCGAGCCATTTCAATGAGGGTTCTGTTCTTGCGCTCAACAATGCCATTTTGCTGAGGTGTGTATGGAGCAGAGAACTCATGAGTGATTCCCATTGTATCCAGATACAGATCAAGTCTAGTGTTCTTGAATTCAGTGCCATTGTCACTTCTGATGTGCTTGATCTTTACACCATAATTGTTCATTGCTCGAGTTGCGGAGCGCCTGAAGACATCTTGCACTTCAGTTTTGTACAGAATTATATGAACCCATGTGTATCTTGAGTAGTCATCAACAATGACGAAGCCATAGAGACAGGCAGTTGTTGTGAGGGTGGAGTAGTGAGTAGGTCCAAATAAGTCCATGTGTAACAGCTCGAAGGGTTGAGATGTTGTCATGATTGTCTTCGATGGGTGCTTTGCCCTTGTCATCTTTCCAGCTTCACAGGCACCACACAGATGATCCTTCTTGAACTTGATGTCTTCGATGCCTATGACATGCTTCTTCTTGACGAGTGAGTGTAAGTTCCTCATGCCAGCATGTCCCAGCCTTCGATGCCAGAGTCAGCATTCTGAAGCTTTTGTGAGAAGACAAACGGCAAGCTGTGGACCTGCTGAGAAATCTACCATGTACAGATCATCTTTTCGATACCCTTCAAAGACTAGAGATTTGTCAGATTCCATTAGTACAAGGCAACGATATTTGCCAAATATCACAATCATGTTCAAGTCACAAAGCATTGAGACAGACATTAAGTTGAAACCAAGGGATTCAACAAGCATCACTTTATCCATGTGTTGATCCTTTGAGATTGCAACTCTACCTAGACCCAATACTTTGCTTTTACCAGTGTCAGCAAATGTGATGTGACTCTTGTCGGATGGACGTAAGGTTGAGTCCATGAGAAGACTTCGATCACCAGTCATATGATTTGTGCATCCACTGTCCATAGTCCATTCTGAAGCTTTTGGTGATGTACCCTACAGTGCAGTTAGGAGGATAGGCTTCACACAAGTGTTGTGAAGCATATGCATTTGATACATATAGGGACAGTCACAGCTTATAACACAGTTAGGACATGGAATGACTGATATGCAATTTAGATGTGAAGCATATAGAATGATATTTTAGCATGCGTCCTCAATGAGTTTTAGGTCCCCAGCAATAGTATCGGACGCCATTGATTGCTGGCTGGAGACCATTTTCTGCAAAAGAGAGTTAGTTCTTCTTCGCCACCCACATTTTCAGTGGGGGCTTAGAAGCAATGAGTCTAAGTGCAGCATCTGAGAATTTTGGCTTTGAAGCCCTAGCAAATAGCCTTGCAGGAGATGAATGATACTCATATGAATAAGCAGAAAAGTTCTTAGTCCTATGAACATAGCGGTTCGAAGATACACGCTCATATTCATAAATCTGAGCATGATTTCCCTGCAAAACATTGGCGTTAGGGTGACTCATGTGAGTCCTGTATCTGTATGAAGCCTTTGGGCCATATGAAGCCATAGGTCTGGGGTTTGTCTTCTTCCTTGGTGGTGTCATGATGACATTCACAGGAAGACTCTCAATGTACCGCTTAGGTACCCAGATTTTCTTCATAGGTGGTCCATTCCTACAGTTAGTACCAATGTACCTGGCAAACACTTCACCATTCTGATTTTTGAACAGCTTATAGTTTGCATCAAAGGATTCATCAATGATAATAGGATTAGCACAGGTAAAGCCAGATAAGGTAGATGGATCTACTCAAGGTCCCCTTGCAGCAACCCATGTGGTTTTGGGGTACTGCACACGCTTCCAGTATGAGCCATCAATATTCATTTTCCTTTCGAACCCAACACCCTCTTTCCTAGGGTTTCGGTTCAGAATCTGCTTTTTGAGGACATCGCAGAGAGTTTGATGTCCCTTCAAACTTTTGTACATCCCTGTTTCAAGCAATGTCTTCAACATAGCATTTTCATTAGCAACAGCAGTGGTATCCTCCGCAGAGGGGTTAGTGACCACATCAGTAGGTGAAGACAACGAAACAGTAGCAGCAGTGGAACATTCAGCAACAGATGTAGCGTTATCACGCTCAATGCATTTTAGACATGGTGGTTCAAATCCTTCCTGAGCGGAACTGATCTGTTGGGCGCAAAGTAACTCATTCACCTTTTGAAGATCTTCATGAGCCGCTTTCAATTTCTCAAGCTCTTGTTTCCTTTGAAGATAATCATAGGAGAGCCTTTCATAAGTTGTTGAGAGCGATTCATGACGACCTTCAAGTTCTTGGTACTTAGCATGAAGATTTTTTATGTCATCAACTAAGGACTATGAACATGTCATTTCAGCGTCCAACAGGTCATCGCTTTTGTCTAATAGTTTCTGAGTATGTTCCATAGCCTTTTGTTGTTCAGTTGCAATTTTAGCAAGAGTTTTGTATCTGGGTTTGGATTCACAATCAGAGTCATCTTCACTTGAAGTTTGAAAGTAATCATCGCGTGATTTTACCTTGGCACCACGTGCCATGAAGCAGTAGGTGGGACTAGGATCGTCTTCGTCATTAGCTTCAGCGTTGGTGTGGAAGTCATTGTCTTCAGTGTTGAAGATGGACTTGGCAACATAAGCAGTGGCAAGAGCCAGGCTTGCAACGCCAGGGTTAGACTCCTCTCAAGACTCCACCTCCGCCTCCTCCGAAGCAGACTCCTCCTCTGAATCCATTTCCTTGCCAACAAAAGCACGAGCCTTGCCAGATGAGCTCTTCTTGTATGATGAAGACTTGGAAGAAGATTTAGAAGACTTTGAGAATTTCTTCTTCTTGTTGATATCAGAATCATATTCCTTGCTTTTCTTCTTCTTCTTCTCATTGTCCCACTATGGACACTCAGATATGTAATGACCAGGTTTCTTGCACTTGTGGCAGGTTCTCTTCTTGTGATCATGAGTGGAAGCTTCATCATTCCTTGAGCTAGATCGTGAAGACTTTCTGAAGCCTTTCTTCTTTATGAATTTCTGGAACTTCTTCACAAGCATAGCAAGTTCCCTTCCAATGTCTTCAGGATCTTCAGAACTGCAGTCAGATTCTTCTTCAGATGAGGAAACAACTTTTGCCTTCAAAGCACGAGTTCGGCCATAGCTTGGACCATAGATACTCCCTCCATTCCCTTATACAAGGCCACTATGAAAAATACATTTTGCATCTATACAAGGCCACTAACACTAACCGAGGCAAAATTTAATGATGTTTTCTCGTACTAGCAACTTGTTTAATAGTTGCATGCATGCAGTCATAATGACATTGTGCTACTTCCACCTGTAATTTGAGTTTGTGGCCTTGTATAAGGGAATGGAGGGAGTGCCTCTTTTCTCAGATAGCTGGAACTCATGTGTGTTGAGCCTCTCAAGTATATCAGACGGATCGAGTGTCTTGAAGTCAGGACATTCTTGTATCATGAGGGCAAGGGTGTCAAAGGAGCTGTCAAGTGATCTCAGCAGTGTCTTGACGATTTCATGCTTGGTAATCTCAGTTGCGCCAAGAGCTTGAAGTTCATTTGTGATATCAGTGAGGCGATCAAACGTGAGCTGGACATTCTCATTGTCGTTTCTCTTGAAGCGGTTGAAGAGGTTGCGAAGAACACTGATTCTTTGATCTCGCTGGGTTGAAACGCCTTCGTTGACCTTGGATAGCCAGTCCCAGACTAGCTTCGACGTTTCCAGAGCACTTACACGGCCATACTGTCCTTTGGTCAGATGACCACAGATGATGTTCTTCGCAGTAGAGTCCAGTTCAATGAACTTCTTGACGTCAGTGGGGGTGACACCTTCACCAGTTTTGGGAACGCCATTCTTGACGACATACCAGAGGTCGACATCAATGGCTTCAAGATGCATGCGCATCTTATTCTTCCAGTCGACATAGCTTAAACTCCAGGTGGTTAAACCGAATCACACGGAACAAGGGAGTACCTTGCTCTGATACCAATTGAAAGTGCTAGTTATCGACTAGAGGGGGGTGAATAGGCGATTTTTATGAAAGTCTTCAAAACTTGGAAGTTTCAAAGACAAACAACAGAAACAACCTAATTGATATGCAGCGGAAGATAAACTATCCTGAATAAGCCATAGTCAAGCATATCATGATGTGAAAGTACAGGACAATAGCAGTCAGGTAGTAAGGATCAAGTTGGAAGATAGTATGAAGCCAATCAACAATAGTAGTCAAGCAATGAAGTCAAACAGATACACATACAAGCAATGACTTCATGAAGACAACTAAGTAAAGTTGGAAGAGATAGAACCAGTTGCTTGTTGAAGACACATGATTTGTTGGACCAGTTCCAGTTGCTGTGACAACTGTACGTCTGGTTAGGGAGGCTGAGATTTAACTCAGAAGACCGTGTCTTCACCTTATTCCCCTTGAGCTAAGGACACCCAGTCCTCGCCCAATCACTCTGGTAAGTCTTCAAGGGAGACTTCCAAACCTTCACAGACTTCGTTCACCGGCAATCCACAATGACTCTTGGATGCTCAGAACGCGACGCCTAACCGGCTGGAGGATTCACAGTCCTCAAGTGTAATAACTCTTCAGGTCACACAGACAGAAAGACTTCAGTGATGCCTAACACTCTTTGGCTCTGGGTGTTTGGGCTTTGTCCTCGCAAGGATTTCTCTCTCTCTCTCTCAAATGCTTCGAGGTGGGTTGCTCTCAAACGACAAAAGCCGTGCACAAACTCTGAGCAGCCACCAATTTATGGTGTAGGGGTTGGGCTATTTATAGCCACTAGGCAACCCGACCTGATTTGTCCAAAATGACCCTGGGTCACTAAGGAACTGACATGTGTTCCAACGGTCAGATTTCAAACACACGCGGCAACTTTACTTGGGCTACAAGCAAAGCTGACTCATCCAGCTCTGGATAAGATTTCCTCTCATTGTCTTCGCTCGAAGACATAGGATTTGGGTTGAGCATCACTTCAGTCACTCTGACTTAGTTCACTTGGACCCCACTTAACAGTACGGCGGTTCCTATGACTCAACAAAAAAGAAAATGAAACAGCGAATCCACACAATCTTCGCGCTTCAAAGTCTTCACTCAATGTCTTCTCATGTCATTGTCTTCAAAATGAATATCTTCTCATACCACCATTGTCTTCAATGTCTTCATACATTTTTAGGGGTCATCTCCGGTAGGTAAACCGAATCAATGAGGGACACTACCTGCGTTATCCTGCAATTCTCACAAACGCATTAGTCCCTCAACCAACTTTGTCGTCAATACTCCAAAACCAACTAGGGGTGGCACTAGATGCACTTACAATCACCATCGTCACCGGCGCGACACCTTGATCTCCATCGTAGCGTCGTTGTCGTTACGCCATCTATTGCTTCTACGACTATCGCTACCGCTTAGTGATAAAGTAAAGCAATTACAGGGCGTTTGCATTTCATACAATAAAGAGACAACCATATGGCTCCTGCCAGTTGCCGATAACTTCGGTTACAAAACATGATCATCTCATACAATAAAATATAGCATCACGTCTTGACCATATCACATCACAACATGCCCTGCAAAAACAAGTTAGACGTCCTCTACTTTGTTGTTGCAAATTTTACGTGGCTGCTACGGGCTTAGCAAGAACCGTTCTTACCTACGCATCAAAACCACAACGATAGTTCGTCAAGTTAGTGATGTTTTAACCTTCGCAAGGACCGGGCGTAGCCACACTCGATTCAGCTAATGTGAGAGAGACAGACACCCACCAGCCACCTTTAAGCACGAGTGCTCGCAACGGTGAAACCAGTCTCGCGTAAGCGTACGCGTAATGTCGGTCCGGGCCGCTTCATCTCACAATACCGCCGAACCAAAGTATGACATGCTGGTAAGCAGTATGACTTGTATCGCCCACAACTCACTTGTGTTCTACTCGTGCATATGACATCTACGCATAAAACCTGGCTCGGATGCCACTGTTGGGGAACATAGTAATTCCAAAATTTTCCTACGCACACACAAGATCATGGTGATGGCATAGCAACGAGAGGGGAGAGTATTGTCCACGTACCCTCGTAGACCGTAAGCGGAAGCGTTATGACAACGCGGTTGATGTAGTCGTACATCTTCACGATCCGACCGATCCAAGCACGGAATGTACGGCACCTCCGAGTTCAGCACACGTTCAGCTCGATGACGATCCCCGGACTCCGATCCAGCAAAGTGTCGGGGATGAGTTCCGTCAGCACGACGGCGTGGTGACGATGATGATGTTCTACCGGCGTAGGGCTTCGCCTAAACTCCGCGATGATATGACCGAGGTGGAATATGGTGGAGGGGGGCACCGCACACGGCTAAGGAACGATCCGTAGATCAACTTGTGTGTTCTAGGGTGCCCCCTGCCCCCGTATATAAAGGATCAAGGGGGGGTGCAGCCGGCCCTAGGAGGAGGCGCGCCGGAGGAGTCCTACTCCCACCGGGAGTAGGACTCCCCCCTTCCCTAGTTGGACTAGGACTTGGGGGGAAGGAGGAGAGGGGGGAAAGGAAAGGGGGCGGCGCCCTCCTCCTTGTCCTATTCGTACTTCGGCGGAAGGGGCGCGCGGCTGCCCCTTGGCCCCTTCTCCTCTTCCTCCACTAGGCCCACTAAGGCCCATTAGGTCACCGGGGGGTTCCAGTAACCTCCCAGTACTCCGGTAAAATGCCGATTTCACCCGGAACACTTCCTATGTCCAAACATAGGCTTCCAATATATCAATCTTTATGTCTCGACCATTTCGAGACTCCTCGTCATGTCCGTGATCAGAACCGGGACTCCGAACAAACTTCGGTACATCAAAACTTATAAACTCATAATAAAACTGTCATCGTAACGTTAAGCGTGCGGACCCTACGGGTTCGAGAACTATGTAGACATGACCTAGAACTATTCTCGGTCAATAACCAATAGCGGAACCTGGATGCCCATATTGGCTCCTACATATTCTACGAAGATCTTTATCGGTCAAATCGCATAACAACATACGTTGTTCCCTTTGTCATCGGTATGTTACTTGCCCGAGATTCGATCGTCGGTATCCAATACCTAGTTCAATCTCGTTACCGGCAAGTCTCTTTACTTGTTACGTAATGCATCATTCCGTAACTAACTCATTAGTTACATTGCTTGCAAGGCTTATAGTGATGTGCATTACCGAGAGGGCCCAGAGATACCTCTCCGACAATCGGAGTGACAAAACCTAATCTCGAAATACGCCAACCCAACATGTTCCTTTGGAGACACCTGTAGTACTCCTTTATAATCACACAGTTACGTTGTGACGTTTGGTAGCACCCAAAGTGTTCCTCCGGTAAACGGGAGTTGCATAATCTCATAGTTACAGGAACATGTATAAGTCATGAAGAAAGCAATAGCAATATACTAAACGATCAAGTGCTAGGCTAATGAAATGGGTCATGTCAATCACATCATTCTCCTAATGATGTGATCCCATTAATCAAATGACAACACATGTCTATGGTTTGGAAACATAACCATCTTTGATTAATGAGCTAGTCAAGTAGGGGCATACTAGTGACGTTGTATTTGTCTATGTATTCACACATGTATCATGTTTCCAGTTAATACAATTCTAGCATGAATAATAAACATTTATCATGATATGAGGAAATAAATAATAACTTTATTATTGCCTCTAGGGCATATTTCCTTCATATCAGTGAGAATTAACATGGATCGCCTTCTTTGAAAAGAAAAAAACCTCACTGCGGAAAGAGTGAAAAAAGCTGGCGTCGGCATCGCGTGATGCACCGCTCAAAAATGATCGAGGCGCGCGTGTGTTATCGTTTTTGAACATCAGTACAGACATAAGCACTCATATACACGCGCATACACTCACCTCTATAAACGCGCGCACACACATCCTACCCCTATGAGCACCTCCGAAAGACTGAGCCGGCATATCATCTTGAGATTTACGAAGTCACCATAGGAGCCTCGTCGTCGACGGGAACGTCTCCTCCCACTGATCGTCATGCATATATAGGTCGGCCACTTGTGTCATGCATGGAGCAATTTCGTTGGATAACAAACAACTTGAAATCCTAGCGGTCTTTAGGGGTCCGAAAGGCATTTTCGGAGAAAGCATGTCATACTGAGTCCATTAGTCACCCTCACCTTCGGCGATCTCTTTCGGTGCGTAGAGGTAGGGCGACCATGGATCTTTGTGCTCCTCGGGAGATCTAGTCTAGGTTGTTAGCATCTAGTGTCGTCGTGTAGTTTGTTCGGTGTGTGTAGGCGTTGATGCAATGGTATGATCACTCCGTTGTCATCCCTAGTGCACTGGCACTGGTTTTAGTGTCGCCGTGAGATCCAATCCTTTTAGGTTGTGTAAGATAGTCTTCTCTCGCAAAAAAGTCATGTTAGCCAACAACCACGATGCTTTCACATCGGTTTACATGTCGTCGGTGGTCTCTTCAATAACATCCCTCAGATGGCGCTTTCGGCATCTACGTGTGGTAGGGTCTCCTCATCCAGCCTTCACTTTTCCTCTCCGGGAAGATAATTCATGCTTCGAATCATCATCGTCTTCGACTCTCCCAGCAACATTTGATGACTTGTCATCAGGTGTTGGCTCCTACTATGCAGACCAGGTGCAAAACCGAGCTAAGCTCACGTCGCGCCATCAGGTCGTCCGGGTAAGATAAGTCACCCATCTCTATTGGACATGCCCGTAATTTTTTAGTTTACCGGTGGTGATTTTATAAGTCTCAGACTTCTTTAATAATGCTACTATATATGGCTTATCACCTTTTTTTTGAAATTGAAAAAACGCAACGGCCAAAGCAGTAAAGGGAGGGGAGGACCTAGACGGGAGGAGGAGCGGTGATGGCTGCTAGCTGGGAGAAGGGTTGAAGGAAGGAGGGCGGGCGTGTGGAACCCAATTGATCGTTGGCTGACACACAACCCCTTCCCACGAGACCACCAAAACCCCGAGCAACGACGGCTCTCCAATCCCAACGATGACCCGGTCAAAATCAAGAGCACCTAGCGAAATTGGTTGGCCTTAATCAATTCTCAACTGATTTAGCCCTAGGGAGCTTAGAAATTAAGAAGATCGGAAGATTGCTCGTCGGGACTAACTAGAAAATTTCTCCTCAAGAGGGACTATCTTACACAACCATCCAAACTAAGTAATGGCATGATTGGCTTTCAAGTCTATATGCATTGCGAACCAACCTGTGGTTGGATGGTTAGAGGGACTGTGGTATCCCCAGCCCATCAGGGTTCAAATCCTGGTGCTCGCATTTATTCCTGGATTTATTTTAGGATTTCCGGCGATGCGCATTCAGTGGGAGGAGACGTTCCCGTTGATGACGAAGGTGCCTACGGTGACTTCGTAAATTTTAAGATGATATGCCGGCTCAGTCTTTAAGAGGTGTGCGTGTGTGCGTTCATAGGGATGAGTGTATGTGCGTGTATATGAGTGCTTGTGTCTGTACTGATGTTCAAAAAAAAGTCTATATGCACCTGATATAATTTTTTAATAATTGAGAAATAATTAAAAATATTTTTCCTAACAAAATTGACCTTCTGTTGTACTCATATAAAAAATTCGCCAAGGATGAAAAAAAACAATATATAAAAATTACTATTCATAATTTTTGTCCTTGATTTTTTTTTGGAGCTGAAGTCATGGGAGTTTTTCTTCGCGAAACTTTAACGAATACAATAGAAGGTCAAATTTGTTTTCAAAAAAGTTTCAGATTTTTTTGACTTTTTTGTAACTACTAGTTAGTTTCCACATCAGGTGCATATACACCAAGAGCCAAGGGGCATTTTTCATGCATTTTAAATTAGACCAAACAAATATGGGTTATATGTGGCAGTAATTGTACCAATGAATTCTTATTTGAAAGAAGTTTTGAATGTTGCAATACTATTTAAGTCACATAATATATTTTATATATGAATCTAATTTATGGTAAAATTTTGGGAGTATATATCTTTTCCTTCACTTGACACTTTGAGATGCGTGCCTGTCAGGCTCATCGAAAAGTGCGCAGAGTCCATTCTGTGTTCTGGAGTTGACTGGACACTTTGCGCGTGGAGATAAGAAGAGAACGGCGCCTGCACCATGCATGCCGCACTTTTGCACCAGCATTGTTTATTCACGAGGGATTTTATGTTCTCGGACAGGAAGCAACAATTCGGTTATATACTACACTCTCCCCTGATTTGCATGATTAGCGGGCACAAGCCGCCAATTTGCTTCCATACGTGCACCCCTAATCCAACGCCGCCGCTCGCAGCAGGAGGTTACCAATGCCCGCGTCGCGGCGGCAACGAGGGAGGCGCTCAACATGCTAGGGTTAAACCCTAGCCAGCACGGCCTCGTCCAAGCCGCTGTCGCCGCGGCCAGCATCGGCTCGTCAGCGTTTCTTCGGATGGTGCTGCCCGACTCGCTCCGCGGGTCGGCTTGCAACCCGATCACTGGCTTCCATGTCTACCGGCAGGTAAATCCGGGCATGGGCAGCCCGGCCCGAGCCCGGCCCGAAAAAACCGGGCCGGGTCGGGCCATGCTTGAGACTCGGGCCGGGCTCGGGCTTTGTTTTGCAGCCCGAAAGATAGTTCAGGCCGGGCTTGGGCTTCTCTTTTTCTATTTTTCGGGCCGGGCTTTCGGGCTTCGGGCCGGGCTTGCACGTACACGTACGAAAAAACAGCGTTCGGGCTTCGGGCTTGGGAGTATTTCGGGTTTCGGGCCGGGCTCGGGCTTG
Organism: Triticum timopheevii; assembly: GCA_963921465.1. Taxonomy (NCBI): domain Eukaryota; kingdom Viridiplantae; phylum Streptophyta; class Magnoliopsida; order Poales; family Poaceae; genus Triticum; species Triticum timopheevii. The sequence goes on along the minus strand of OY997262.1, from coordinate 458,225,961 downwards.
AAAAATGAAGGTCGGGCTTTTACAAGCCCAACCCGAAACCTGGCCCGGCCCGACGTTTGCCCAGGTTTACCCGCAGGCCTCTCGTCTCTCCGGGGAGTGCTCAACCGAAGTGAGTGTGATCGCGCCTTCCACGCAGCGCCCGCGCCCATCGACCTCAACTCCACGCCGGTGGCAGGTGGCTCATCATCCGGCGGCGTGAGGAAACGCGCGCGGCAGACGCCGGCCGACGTGCTCCCGGACGCCCGCAACCTGTTCGAGGAAATGCCGCGAGCCGCCGCCGATGACTACATGCAGAACCTCATCTTCGAGCGCGGTGCGCAGGCCACTGGCTACGATGCCGACGAGACACAAAGCCAGGACGGCCGCGGTGCGTTCACGCCGGCCGCTGACTATGATCCCGACCAGGCGGCCTTCATGCGTGATCAGGTCGGCATCGACCTAGACGGCTTCCCGCTCGACCACGAGTTCCCGGACGACTACGGGCTGGAGGAAGAGGACGAGTGCGACATCGAAGTGGAGCCTTTGTTCGAGGACGAGGTCGCCAACCAAGCCGTCGGTCCTAAGCCGAAGCGCAAGAGCAAGCGTACGAAGGCGTACACGGCGGCCGAGGACAAGCATCTTTGCGAGTGTTGGCGAGACATTGGACAAGACCCCAAGACGGGCGCCGAGCAAAAGCATTCAACCTTTTGGATTTGTGTCCACCGAGAGTTTCATGAACGCAAGAAGTTTCCGTCGTACCAATTTGTGAGCACGCGTGGGTGGGTCTTCATTTCCAAGCGGCGGAGGGTGATCCAACAAGAGTGCAACAAGTTTTGCGCCACTCTTGAGAGCGTCAAGGCCCACCCCGAGCGGCATTGGCATGCAAGACATGGTATGCTAGCAAGCCGCCCTCTTTTGTGTCATCAAGTTCATCCTTTGCGTGTTCATATGCATATCACTTGACCATATGCTTGCATGGAAACATTGTGTAGGCATTTCAAGCTTTGGAGGCATTCAAGGTGCAACACAATGGCAAGTGCTTCAACCTCGCCCATTGCTATTTGGTCATCAAGGACGAGGAGAAGTTCAAGGCGCAATATGCCGCACTCAAGTCACATGGGGGGAAGAAAGCCGTGGAGGATGTTGGGGAGGGCGAGCCGGCACGGCCGCGGGGGAAGGCCAACTCCAAGAAAGAGGACAAACGAGATGCGACCACCAACACTTTGATCGCAAGCATGGACGGCATGATGAACAAGAAGGACTCAAGGGAGGAGGAGCGCCGGCGTTTCAAGGCGGAGCAAATGGACGCTTTCATGGAGATCCAAAGAAGGAGGCTTGACTTGGACGCCGAGAAGCAAGTCAAGATGTTCAAGCTAGAGGCGGAGAAGCAGTGGCGGACCTAGCCCAGTGGGCCAGGGTGGGCCAGCAGTGCTACTGTACATATACATTTATTTATTTTATTTTATTTTAGCCTTCCTCCCATGGTATAAAAGGTATTTTCAAATCTAAGGGTGGGCCGTGGCCCACCCTGACCACCCTCTACCTCCGCCACTGCGGAGAAGCAAGCCAAGATGCTTGAGATCGAGGCCGCCAACGCCAAGACCAAGGCGAAAGAAGTGGCTCTCGCAAGCATGATGACCAGGGTGAAGATCATGAAGGTGGATCTCATCACCGTGTCGTCAAAGAAGAGGCCATGGTTCGAGAAGATGCAAGCCGACATGCTCAAATTCGACGATGAGTGATCTATGGCGGCGAGCGCCATCTTTTTTGTATGCCGGCGGGTGTGCCGGCATGACCACGGGAGCCGCGATGACGTGGTCGAACTTCAAGCCCCACCCTTTTTTGTGTGATGGCGTGTGTGCCGGCCGGCTGGTGAGTGCGCCAGCATGAACCTGTGGTGATATTTTCTGAATCTGGCATTGTATGCCGGCGCTGGCACATGGCCGCTGGCATGATCGCCCGCGGGCCTTTTTTTATTCAAAAGTTGAATGCAGACATGAAATGGATCGGCGCGTTGGGTGCACTGCCGACCCAAATGCAAAACTGGACGGATATCGGGCGGGCGGCCGACCCAAACGGACAAAAGTCGGACAAATGCGCCGTCCGTTTGGGTCGGCCCGTTGGAGTTGCTCTAAAGCGCGATCAACATTTATACCGTCCAGAAAGAGAAAAGGAACTGTGACCATCCACCCACACCTATGATCGATGTATCTAAAGCAGATATGCTTGATAGATTGCTCTCTCCAGCTGCATGCATCCGAGCATAAAAACTTGGCCAAAACCGAGTGCGCGAGATGATGTTTTGGGCTGGCCGGGGCAGGCATATATTCTTCCACAGCGAGGGAAAAGAAAGCTAATTTCCCGCGTGTCAGCTTCGCTTTCCTTCTCAGTCCCAGATGTGTTGTTGTCACCCAACCCACAAATCTCCCATAAATTTGTTCCGGTTGTTGCACATCGATCATATGCACAGTACTACACTACAGTAGCTACTACCACCTGTTGTCAGCCTTGCATTGGAACAACTGTGAACTGTCTAATTTACGTTGAATCGTGCCCATGCTTCTTTTAGCACGTACCTTGGCAAGACCAGAGAACATGGCGACCATAATCAGAATTAATAAATACGTCGTGCGCCGTTCTTAGGTAGGCTCCTGCGTCCTGCTTTGCTTTGCTAGCGGTACTAGCAAAGAAATGACAAACTAATATAGTTCAAAGGAGAGAGACACAAGCCAACTGTGGAGTGGATAGTTTCGAGCAACTCTAGCAGACCCCGCATCCGTCCCCGATCCGCAAAATAACTGTCAAAATGCGGGTACGGGCCGGAATGTCTGCCCGACCAGACCCCGAATCCCGCCCTGGTCCGCAAAAATTTTTAGGGGGCGCGGCAAATTTCCGGCCCAACCCGGGAAAACGCGGGTTTCCCCCTCGCTGCTGCGGTGCCCTGCATCACAGAGAAGCAGTTGACGGGAGGGACATTTCAGCCCGCGCTCTTTTTTCCTTCCTTCCGCCGCCGCCCGCCCTTGCTTCCTCCCGCCCGCCGCCGGCGATTCCGGCCATATCTGCGGGCGGAATCGCTCCACGGGGCCGCCCCACACCCTCCCGCGCCGAGCCGCTGCATCGCCCCTCCGGATCCGGCGAGAAGAGCCGCCGCCCAGTCTCCGCCGCCGCTGGGATCGACCAGCGCCAAGCGCACCACCCTCGTCGCCGCCCCCGGATCACTCGCCACCGGTTAGTCCCCTTTTTGTGATTTTCGCGAGCTGTGTAGTAGATTGACACGCCGGCGTGCGTGCGTGTAGATGGAGTTGACCCCGTGCGAGAAGTTCTTGCTATCCGATTCGGACGACTCAGATGTGGAGACCATGCTTGCGAACTTTCGGCAGCAAACATTGGTCATGGCGCTTGTCGTGAAGGAGCATGAAGACGAGTACCGAAAGAGGAGGCGAGGATCTATTGTCGGGCGTCTGTGCATTCCGTGGAATCGCCATATTGGAAACGAGATGTCGATGCAAGATTATTTTTCGGAGAATCCTACATATCCTGCAGACCTCTTCCGCAGAAGCAACCGAATGCGCCGATCCATTTTTGTGAAAATTGTTGAAGCTTGTGAGGCAAATTACCGGTATTTCACTCAGAGAAGGAATGCCGCGGGCTTAAAGGGATTTAGTGCATATCAAAAAATCTCCGCAGCTATGCGGGTGATAGCATATGGCGTTCCGGCCGACTATGCCGATGAGTATCTTCGCATTGGTGAAGATAGCACAATTGAGTCTGTGCGTAGATTTGTGAAAGTGATCGTGCGTGTCTTTGGTCCCGAGTATCTTCGGGCACCAAATGAAGATGACACAAAGAAATTGATGGCAGCTAATGATAGGAGAGGTTGGCCTGGGATGCTAGGTAGCATTGATTGTATGCATTGGAATTGGAAAAATTGCCCCAAGACTTGGCAAGGAATGTATTGTGGCAAATCTCATGATGCAACAGTTGTGCTAGAGGCCGTAGCATCCGAGGATTTATGGATTTGGCATTGCTTTTTTGGTATGCCTGGCAGACTCAGTGATATCAATGTGTTGCAACACTCTCATTTGTTTGCTAGGCTTGCTAGTGGTGATGCTCCTACTTGCAACTACACTATCAATGGGCATGAATACACAAAGGGGTACTATTTTGCAGATGGTATATATCCTCCTTGGTGCACATTTGTCAATAGCATCAAAGAACCCAAAACAAAAAAAACAACGTCAATTTGCAAGGGTGCAAGAGGCAGCCCGAAAAGACATTGAAAGAGCATTCGGTGTTTTGCAATCTAGGTTTGCCATTGTCCGGGGTCCTGCTCATTTTTGGGATAAGAAAACCCTGAAGAACATCATGACTTCCTGCGTTATCCTGCATAATATGATTCTTGAAGATGAGAGAGGAATGGACTTAGAATTATTTTAAGATAATGTGGGTAGCCGTGTCAAACCAGCTAGAGACCCAAACTGCATTAGAGCTTTTCTTCAGACATACAGGGAGATTGAAAATGCGGACACACACTTTCAACTTCAGGAAAATCTCATTGAGCACCATTGGCAAAGGGCTGGGCAGTGACTAATTTTTGTATTCATTTGTATTTGTATTCATGACAAGTTTTGTATTGCATTGTTTTAAGTTTGCTACGGTGATCTGAATAATTATTTGTAATGCGGATGATTATTGTTTTATGTTTGATTTGAATAATTCAGTTTGTTTTCGATTGTTGAATTATGTTGGATTTGAGATTTGCGGGCTGATGATTTGCGGGGATGCAGCGGCGCAAAGAGCAGAACCCGCATAGCCGACCCGTAAAAAAGCATATTCCGCGAATATACTTATTTACGGGTTCGTTTGGGGGGTCTACATCTGTGCTAGCCCTCGCCGTTTCACAAAAACGGTTTTGCGCGAACTGCAAACTCGTTTTGCAGGTCGGCATTTTGTGGGGTCTGCTAGAGTTGCTCTTACTTGCTTGTAGCCGTTAATGCTTATGCTTTGGTTGGCACATCTACTCGCTAATTGGAAGTTATACTAGTGGTAGTTTACAATGTGTCGATGTCAATGTGGAGCACCACTCTCACAACTGGCTCCAAAAACAAATGTCCTTCTAGACAGGCGGTTTCAAAACGTTTTGAAACAACTATAACATATACTATATCTTAAGATCGAATACTCCCTCCGTCCCCTTTTTTTTTTTTTTTTTTGCGAATACTCCCTCCGTCCCCTTTCCGCAAAAAAAGAAAGAAAGACTCCTTCCGCTTATAAATATGAGATGTTTCTGTATGCATCCGATTCAAAAAGAAGTTATAACATCTTATATTTGTAGACCGAGGGAGTAGTACTTATGGAAGACACTATATGAGTGTCTTTACAATAGTGTCTCCACATTTCAACAATGTCACATGTTTTTTTTTCTTTAAGTACATAGTGCAATCGCAAACTATTATAATGAATGCGCACTCACCCTTGAGAATACACATAGGTAACCCTACAAGTGAAGGATTTCGTCCGTACATTTATGCCCATGATCATAACATAACCCCATGGGTTCAGCATTTTGGTGCACATCTACTTGTATTCGATGTTTCTAAAATTGTTTTAATCGTACTTTTTTCATGATTAGAAAGATTATATTGCCTTAAGGATCAAAATAAGTTTTCACCCCAAAAAAGGATTAAAATACGTGACAATTTTTTACGGCTGGTTGAGCGGCAATTTCACCCGGTTGTAGCTAGGTTCGTACTCCCTTCATAAACTAATATAAAAACGTTTAGATCACTACTTTAATAATCTATAAACCTTTTATATTAGTTTACAGAGGGAGTAATGCATAGCACCAGAACCATCGAGAGAGCCGCAGAATGAACTGACACGTGCAAAGAAGCAGTCGCAGGACGCAGCTGTCGTCCTACGTTGTACTGGCAAGGATTCACTGGAGCAACGTGCCGATCCATCGACGCCGGCCGTGCCTGCCAACCAGCGGGGCGACGAGGTGCTGCACAGCTGCGTTTCTTCTTCTTCTTTTTCCGTCCATAGCACGACTACGCTAGCTAGCTCACCAGTCCAGCCGTGGCGACAGCGAAATGACACGAAGAGTACGTACGCACACGGACGACGTGAGGAAAAAGAGAGATCGCGATCGGCATCCGGGGTCAAGGGCAGGCCATCACATGTCTGCGTGACAGCCCTCATGTCTTTTGTTTGAGCCGCCGAAATAAATATTCACATGCCACACAAGGCAACGCACTATTTTGAAGATACGGTGAAAATTGACGTTAACTTGAAGATGAAGATTGCTCCCCAAGGCTTTTTACCTCTACTTCATGGCAAAAAAAAAGGCTTTACCTCTACTTTGATTAAAAGATTGCTTCCCCCTGCTTGACCTGGCACGTCCCCTTCTCAAGACTACAATTTTCTGCCATTTATTTTATGATGATTCTAGTGTTATGTTGCAAAAGAAATTCTAGTCTACTTGCTATTTTTATTATCTCAATGAATGTAATATTTTCTCTTCTTATTATAGCCCACAGCAAACATATTTGCACACCCCGATGACAAATGACTTGAAATCCTAGCGGTCTCTAGGCATTTTCAATGAAAGGATGTCTTGTAGTTGAACCCATCAGTCCCCCTCACCTTCAGTGATCGATTTCGGTACTTAGAGGCTGGGTGACCATGGATCTTTGTGCTTGTGGGGAGATCTGGCTTAGGTTGTTAGCATTTTGGTGTCCTCGTGTAGTTCGCCCGGGGTGTGAAGATGTTGGTGCATCGGAATAAGTGCCTCCTTCCTCCATTGCACCAGAATTGGTTTTGGCGTCGTCGGGAGGCCGATTCCTTGAGGTCATGGGAGCGAGTTAACGACGATGATGCTTCCACATCAGTTCACATGCCGCTGGTGGTCTCTTCAATAACATCCCTCGATGGCTCTTTCGACATCTATGTGTGGTTTGGACTCCTCGTCCGGCCTTCACTTTTCGTCTCCGGGCTGATAATCCGTGCTTCGAATCATCAACGCCGGCATCATTTGATGACTTGTCGTCCGTGTTGGCTCCTACTATGCAGACCAGGTGTGAAATCGAGCTAAGCTCGCGTCACGCCACCGGGTCGTATGGATAAGGGGCTTCACCCATCTCAACTGGACGTGCCCGTAATAATTTTTAATTTTATTACAGGTAGTGATTTTATAGGGCTCAGACTTTTTAACAATACTTTCGCAAAAAAGGACCTTTTTACAATGCTGTTTTCTCCAAACTTTTTTTTGACAGGAAATTTCCTTCAAACTTTACACCATATCAGTGATAATTACCGTGGATCACCTTTTCTGAAAAGAGAGAAACCTCACTGCGGAAAGAGTAAAAAAATAAATAAAAAGAAGCCGGCGTCGGCATCGCGTGATGCAGCGCTCGAAAACGACCGAGGCGCGCGCGTGTTATCGTTGCTCTGTCTTCCTTGTACACGACGCCAAGTCAAGCCGGGGAATAAAAACCGCCCGGCCGGGCGAAAAGGACCCGCCTTTGCTCCTGCTCGCCCCATAAATCACGCCGCCCGGCGAAGACCGACCAAAAAGACTTCCCAAGCACAGCCGCCGAGATGGCCATCGCCGAGACGGCAGCGGTGGTGGCGACGACGACGACGACGGCGTCCGAGACGGCGCCCATGTCCCCGGCCGCGGCGAAGGCCGGGGCGGCCGTCGGTCCGGCGACGGGCGCGACGCGGCGCGGGTGGCTGCGCCGGCTCGTGCCACGGGAGTACCTGCCCCGGAGCCGGCGGTGGAAGACTCGCGCTGCCGTCGGTGGTGCTGCGGAGGCCGCGGGCGGGGCGGCGGGGCCGTCGTCGTACCGGAGGCTGGCGTCGTCGCTGTCGCGGTCGTTCCGGTGGAAGCGGATGCCGGCGCTGCCGTCCCTCAGCCTGCGCGCCGGGTCGGCGTCGGCGGCGCTGGACGAGGTGGCGTTCCGCGTCATGTACGTCGTGGAGGCCGTCGTGCTCGGCCTCGCGCTCTCCTGCTTCTTCCTCTGCTGCGGCTGCCACATCTAGCCTCTAGCTATGCTTCACCACCTAGGCTCGGGTCTACTCCTACTATTTTGTTACTGTTCGTTACTTGTTCTCGGTTCTTTGGTTAGTAATTTTTTCATTTTGATCGATCGACTACTCTGCTGTAAATTTCCCGCCATGAGGAAAAACCATGGCAAAATTCCAATCTGCTCAAGATGATTTGCGTCGTTTGGGGAATGGGGATGATGGTGTGATGCAATTTTGTACTGTATGTTGATTTTTGGAGCCGATGAGTTGTTTATTGTAAATCTGTCGCTGTCTCGTGCAAGCACAGCAACAAAAAGTCTAGCTTTGGGTAGTTGGGGATTGGGAGTGAAGGAGCTGCAGGTCATGGCGATGGAGGAGGCGACAGCGACAGCGACGGCGTTTGGCTTCCCGGCGGAGGTGCGGCCGGGGGCCACGCGGGTGGGGTGGGTCGGCATCGGCGTCATGGGCGGCGCCATGGCCGCGCGCCTCCTCGCCGCCGGGTACGCGGTGACGGCCTACGCGCGCACGCCGGCCAAGGCGGGGGCCCTGCTCGCCGCCGGAGCGCGCCTCGCGGACTCGCCGGCCTCCGTGGCCGCGGCCTCCGACGTGGTCTTCACCATGGTCGGCAACCCCGGGGACGTCCGCGCCGTCGTCCTGGACGCCGCCTCGGGGGCCCTCGCGGGCCTCCGCCCCGGCGGCGTGCTCGTGGACTGCACCAGCTCCTCCCCGTCCCTCGCGCGCGAGGTCGCCGCGGCCGCGCGCGCCGCCGGCTGCCACGCCGTCGACTGCCCCGTCTCCGGCGGCGACGTCGGCGCGCGCGACGGCACGCTCGCCCTCCTCGCCGGCGGGGACGAGGCCGTGGTGGCCTGGCTCGGCCCGCTCCTCGCGCACCTCGGCCGGCGGACCTACATGGGCCCCGCCGGCAGCGGGCAGAGCAGCAAGATCGCGAACCAGATCGCGGTGGCCGGCGCCGTGGTCGGCCTCGGCGAGTCCCTGGCCTTCGCCGGCGCCGCCGGGCTCGACGAGCGGCTGTTCCTCGGGGCGGTGTCCAAGGGCGCCGCGGGGTCGCGCGTCATGGACATCTTCGGCGAGCGCGCGGTGAGCCGCGACTTCGCGTCCGGGGGCGCCGTGCGGTACATCATCAAGGACCTCGGCATGGCGCTGGAGGTCGGCGACGGCCAGGAGAAGGAGGAGGAGGCCAACGTGCTGCCGGGGTCGGCGCTGTACCGGCAGATGTTCTCGGCCATGGCGGCGAACGGCGACGGCGAGCTGTGCCTGCAGGGACTGATCACCGTCGTCGAGCGCCTGAACGGCATAATGCACAAGTAAGGCAAGACCGCAACACAGATGTTCGTCAGAATGCCGCAGCCGGATATGAATCTCATGGTCATGTATTATTAGATTTCCTGGACAAAATTCGATCTGGATGTCATGTTTTTAACCAACAATTTGTTAATGCTATCATGGATGATAATGTTACCGTGCTTTTCTCGCCGATTTGTGGATGTTATTTTTGCTGCTTCCTCCTTGATGTAACATTAGTGGCTCAGTTATTTTTGCCAAGTGTGGTACTCTGATGAATTGTCAACCCAAAATACAGATTTCATATCTGTCATTTTACATTTGCATCTAAAAAAAAAACAAAAAAAAACCTAGGCAGTACCAGTAGTGACCAGAACTTGAGACGATGCATGGGATGTGATACTAATCTGACAGCCAAGGAGCAATTTGCAAACGTTGCAAAATTCCAAGGGCCTCTTGCTCAATTCCAGGTGTCTGTCAGGCATTTGCATATCTACTCTGGAGCCCTCCTCTGCGCAGTGCACTGCTTCAGTCTCCTTATCTCTTTCACTCCCAGAAACCTTCAGCAGCAAGAATGGCAGCGCCGGGCTCCCTAGGACTTCTCCAGGCGCCGTCCTTCACCGCGGCCAAGTGCCGTCCGGCGGCGGCCACGAGACGGGGAGCGGCACGAGCCGTGTTCGCCGTCCGAGCCTCGGCGGGTTCCGCCGCCACCAAGGACGCCGTGCTCAGGCCCTTCCGTGAGAACAGGGCTCTCAAGGTCTCACTCTCTCCATCCTGATACCTTCCGTGCAGTAATAAATTTCCATTGCTTTGATGGACTCTGATAGTGCTAGTTTAGAAGTCATCTCTGGGTTGAAGCGTGGAGCAATAGAAATTTCATTGCTTTGATACTATGGAATGTGCCTGCTGGACTCTGATGATAGTGATTGGCCTTTTGCACCTGCAGATCATTTCGGGGCTTCAGAATTTCGACAGGTCCAATGTTGCGTCCGTCGTCACGGCTGCAGATAAGGTTTTGCAATTATTTCCCATGCTCTGTTTTTTACAGTTTAGCGATGAAATGGTGCATAAGTTCTGATCTCTTTTGAGATTTTGATGGATAAACAACTGTTGGCCTATGAACTTTGTTTGCGGTAAACCTGATAGCTTTGCAGACTTTTTTTGAGTTTGAAACCGACTGGGCAACACAATGATGTTGCGCTTTCTGGTTACTCTGGAATTGATAATATTGCCAGCTTAGGTCACTGCTGAGCTTGTCAATCCAGAAGCCTGCAAGTAGAAGGCAGGGTTAGATTAGTACCTAAGCCTCGTCGTTTATCTCACCAGAAGAATCAGAACCAGCACATAGTATCCTTCACATAGCAGTACATCAATTGTGAATTCTGTTTTGGAGAAGTCGTTGTCAATGCAAGTTTTCTGAATAGTTTGGATTGCTTACCACATGTGTCACATGGTAACGCAAGTTAATTAGCCGCAGCGACAAAGTATCCTCTTCAGATTCAGTCAACGTCAGGGAAATCAGTATTCAGGAAGCAACTGTTTTTATTAGTGTTCAGGAAGCAACTGTTGTTATCATCCCACTCTGATACTCTTTTCCAACTAATAACTTTTCTAATATGTAAGTAAAACTTTATATGGACCTTTAAAAAAAACTTGTCATAACAAGCAGAATTCAGTACAAGTGCCTCTATTTTGTATCCAAATGTATTCAGGAGGCCAAAGCCATGATTTATCTTTCTTCAGATATAAAAATGATCCACTTATCCATATACAACAGTTATTTGCCATGAGGCTATTATCTTAATAATCTTGTTGCTGTCCTGCATATATCAGAGAAATACTTAAAGGACGACTCATTATCACAAGCTTGTCATCTTGTTTAATGATTGCAGGGAGGTGCTACCCATGTTGATATAGCATGTGACCAGGACTTGGTAAAGCTTGCGCTGGAGCTTACTAACCTTCCGGTGAGCTAACCATTCACAGAGTTATCAGAAATTGTCAACTGTAGTTCCTTTACCCGATTGTAGAGTTAATGTATGCTAACTGCATTATGGGAATTGCATATTTGCAGATATGTGTATCTTCTGTGGATCCTTCAGCATTCCAATCTGCGGTAGAAGCTGGCGCGCAAATGGTCAGTCCCTAACTTTGGATGGCACCTGTGCAACAAGGTTCAACTGCATTTTATTTACTATGCTAGCCACTGGCCTTCACAAACTTCTCTCGTGCAGATTGAGATTGGAAACTACGACTCCTTTTATGATGCAGACATTGAATTCTCATCTGAGCAAGTAAAATATTCAGCTTATTGCTAATTAAACTTATCGATTTTGCTATTGGTTCATCTGTTTTGTGAGACGAACCATCATTTCTATGTGGGAACTTGAATACACGTTTGATCAATTTCAGATACTGAACCTGACAAGGGAGACAAGGAAGATGCTTCCAGACATCACATTGTCAGTAACAGTTCCCCACACTCTGAGCCTCCCGGATCAGGTATGCCATCCTCTGTCATACATTCAGTTACAAGGTCTCTTCAAATAACAGTTAACAATTGCATTTATCCGTAATCCTTTTGTGCAAAATTACAGATGAGACTTGCAGAACTACTTGAAGAGGAAGGCGCTGATATCATCCAGACTGAAGGTGGGAAGTGTTCTAGTCCGACAAAGCCTGGGGTGCTTGGACTAATAGAAAAGGTAGCGCAAAAATGCTAAATAGAACACGTAGTATCAAGCACTGTTACTTTCTTGTTTCACCAACTCATAACTAGTATTCAATGAATTGTAGGCAACACCAACATTGGCAGCCGCATACTCCATCTCACGGGCCGTCAGCATACCGGTGATGTGCGCGTCGGGGCTAAGTTCAGTGACTGCACCAATGGCAGTAACCGCAGGAGCTGCCGGTGTGGTATGTATCCTGTATCTCAAACGTCTGCATAATGATGAGAAAGCCATAGACCATGTGGACTCTGTGGCTGAAAATAAACCAACACTGATCCAGAACATTCGACCTGCCATGACTTTTTGTGCTGTATACTGAAATCCGAAATATACTTTTTGTTCCTGCCTGCTGGAACATGCGAGTATTTTTATTCACAAGAGCTAATCTTCTCCTCCCCACTGGCTGCAGGGAGTTGGCTCTGCGATTAACAAGCTCAACGACGTCGTGGCGATGATCGCCGAGGTGAGGAGCATCGCGGAGGCTCTGGGGGCGACGGCTTCGAGGAATGTGTCCGAGGACCTGAGAAGAGTTCACAATTAGTATTACTAGGTCGACACGGCTTTTCTCTGGACAAACTCGAGAAGTCAGTAAGGAATCAGGAGATGTAGTTCCAGCAGTTTAGCATTTCTCCTGTCTGCTAGTCTTTGTGCAGATCTAGAGAAGATTGCCTGAAAGAGCTAAGATAACTGAATCGGTTTACGCCTTCCTCTCTATTTATTTTTCATATTATATCTATAGAACTGGAAGATGTTCTTGCTGGTGATAATAAAACCTGAGTCTTTGAAGGCAGTGATAAAGCTACTTTGAATATCGAGCTAGCAGGCGGTCAAGTTCGGGTTGTTCTTATCGATCCATTTCATCGCCCATAAGATGCCAACCGTCCAACTGATGTCTACGATTGTGTTTACGAAGTTGTACTAGAGCTGCGACAATTAATTTGGATATAGAACATAAAACACAGGTTGCCTTCACATGGTCGTTAGCCAAGTTTGCACAATCATCAAATATTACAGTTGCTGATATATGTTTTTCCTCCATTGTTCATAGTTTCAATCACCTCCATGCAATCTGCCTAGAAGCAAACTCAGTTGAATGCCAGCATAAGGGCTAAATAAATTCCGTGCAAAAAAGCACAAGTTTCTACTATATCAACATCGTATACCTGATCAAGAAATTTACTCGACGCGCCAGTGAAATTGCCTCTCGAGTCTTTGGTTATCATTCCCACGCCCCCTACATGGTATCCGCATCAAAGGATGCATCAACGAGACCTTCACTGTGTCAGCAGGTGGTGGCATCCAATCATGGTGCTTCACTGTTGATTTTTTTTCCCATGAAACTTCCGATCTATTCATCATCAACCATGATAGTACAATGAAAATCAGAAATAAATAAAATTGCTTTTAGAGCCATAGACTACCTAGCGACGACTACAATCACTGAAACGAGCCAAAGGCGCACCGCCATCATCGCCCCTTCCTCATCGAAGCCGGGAAAACTTGTTGAAGTAGACAGTTGAGAAGTTGTCGTGCTAGGGCCTCATAGGACCAGCGCATCAGAACTACAACCGCCGACGATGAAGAGAAGCATAGATCAGAAGGATCCAACATATAGACACATCAACATAGAAAAACTAAGACTAAATTTTCTGTTGATTTGTTAGTATAAGCTATTTTTTTCATAGTTTGCTGCTAGAGCGGCAATGGCCAATGCGGTTCTTGTCGATGTTTGAACCAAATTTGCTTCTACATTTGAGGTTGATATTTAATGCTCCATGACCAGATGTTCGACTCAGCTTCCACCCATGTTGATGCTCCCACTCGGTATAATATGCTGATCGAGAGAGACTTTGTGTATTGCCTTGCCACAAAATCTTCAGAATTCTCATTGATTGGAGTTTCAATGTGTGGTCTGCCGCAATTGGCCAAAAAAGATCTTGAATCAACTCCTCAACCCGTTTACTAGATTATGGGTTGATCAAATCATTAACATGAGTGATGTTAATGATTGATTGTTCTTTACGAGTTGTCACACATCTTGTAGCACCGTTGGGTTTCTAATTATGGCTATGTGGATCATCTGATGCAGAGGCCATTGGAAATCCTCCTTTTCAAAAAAAAAAAAAACCCCGATAGATATCCACAATTTTAGTTTTTAAGCCATGCATCTTCTACTCTACATATGCACCGCTTTTTGAAATCTGAACTCCCACCATGGTACTTTGCCAAGTGAAGGATGAGCCCTTCAGTTGAGTTGCAAAAGATCCTCATTCGGATAATAGCTTGCTTTTAACACTCTGGCACAAAGTGAGTCAGGATATGAAATCAACCTACATGCTTCGCTTTCCTAACATCGCAAGATTGAAGTAGTGTATATCTCTAAATTTCATTGCACCCTTCTTCTTTGGTACACACGTCTTCATCCAAGCAAACCAATGCATTCTCTTTTGATTTTCCTTGTCACCCCAACAAGGATGTGACATCAAATCAGTAATTCCCTTACATATATTATAGGGATTTTGAAGACCAACATCACATATGAGGGGATAGCTTGTGCCACCACATTGAGAAGCACCTCTTTTCCACTTAAATACAACCTTTTCTTTCCACCCATTGATTCTTTTGCAAACTCTTTCCACTACATATTGAAATAGTCACACCTTTCAGCCCCATTTGACCTAATGTAGTGCAATAGTCATCAAGGAATGTACGTAGAGATGTTGCATTTTGCACATGTGCTTTCATTAGGATAAGCGAATCATCTGCATATAGCAAATTCGAAATTTGAGGGCCTCCCGGCATACCTTGACATAATAGCTAGTGTTTTATTATATCTCCAGCATGAGTGAACGAACTTGCTAAACCTTCAGCAAAAAGAATAAAAACGGTAGGGAGATTAGGGGTCTCTTGTCATAGTTCCCTACTAGATTTGATCGTCTGCATTTCTTGCGAATTAAATTTGAGTTGGTACTCAACTGTGGTAACACATGAGATTATCATCTTCACCCATTATGGCACAAAACCTAGTCTCGGCATGATTTTCTCTAAAAAAGAAACCATTTGTGTGGTCATCAGCTTTGTGCATATCCAAGATGACGGCACATAGCTCATTCTTTCGATCTATTTAGTTTTTAATTGTGTGAAAGCTTTCATATTCATGTCTTGCATTGTGTGTGATTAGCATCCCGACACAAATGCACTTTGTGTTGGACTAATAATCTCTGGAAATAACGTTTTGATTCTTGACACCAACATTTTAGGTATAACCTTATAGATGACATTGCATAAACTCAGTCATAATCGCAAGACCTTTTGTGGCGAATGTACCTTTGGAATCATCCTTACCATTGTTGTTCCACCTTTCCGGTAACACACCAGAATTTCCCTATGTTGATACCTACTCCACTAAATCATTCTCTAACATTGGCAAAAGTCGTTCGAAAAATATTGCATGTAACCTTCCGTCCCTGTTGAGGGAGTCCTGGACTAGGGGGTGTCCGGATAGCCGAACTGTCATCATCGGCCGGACTCCAAGACTATGAAGATACAAGATTGAAGACTTCGTCCCGTGTCCGGATGGGACTTTCCTTGGCGTAGAAGGCAAGCTTGGTGATACGGATATGTAGATCTCCTACCATTGTAACCGACTCTATGTAACCCTAGCCCTCTCCGGTGTCTATATAAACCAGATGGTTTTAGTCCGTAGAATAACAACAATCATACCATAGGCTAGCTTCTAGGGTTTAGCCTCCTTGATCTCGTGGTAGATCTACTCTTGTAATACCCACATCATCAATATCAATCAAGCAGGACGTAGGGTTTTACCTCCATCAAGAGGGCCCGAACCTGGGTAAAACATCGTGTCCTTTATCTCATGTTACCATCCGCCTAGACGCACAGTTCGGGACCCCCTACCCGAGATCCGCCGGTTTTGACACCGACATTGGTGCTTTCATTGAGAGTTCCTCTGTGTCGTCGCAATCAGGAAGGATGCCTCCTCCCGTCTTTAAAGACGGTACCGTTGCCAAAGGAGCTTCGGCCGCCGGTCAAGCTATCCGGCTAGGTGGTTTCCTTATGACCGCCTGTTCGGCCACCGCTTCGACAATGACCTCTCGGGTCATCAAAAGCGATCTTCGCATCAACTCGGAATTCGCCGAGAAGCTGGATCCGATAGAGCTCTCTTCCGTAAACGAGCTCTTGGATCGCATCGCCGCCCTGGGAGTCGCTACAGACTACGATCAGATTGGGCTTAAAACCAATCTGAGAGAAATTAACTCTCCCCAGGCTACCCACCATGTTACTGTGGTAGAAGAACAACGTGACGACTCTTCCCCTATGTTAAGAACCAGTTATGTCCGGATTCCCGATCCCTCCATGCCGGATTCCCACGGAGGGATGGACGTCAATCGAGTACTGAACCTAAAGTCAGGCAGCGGACTAGATTCGTTGGACGACCTCTAGCAATCCAAGCTTCCAAATCCGGAAATTCCTCGGCCTTTGAGCCTCAGATTGGGTGGGGTTCCGAATTTAGCACCTCCAGCAATCCAAGCTACCAGTACGGTATCAACAGTCTTCGAGACTTTCGCATCAAATAATATGCGGAAACGAACAATCTGCAGCCTCGCCGAAGTCTACCAAGTAGCAACAACAAATCCATGGAGTGACACGGCTATCACCTTCAATGCCAGCGACGAACCTAAATTCCGGACAGCCCGAGCACCAGCCGCATCGGTCCTCAGTCCCATAGTGGACGACTTTCGTCTTACCAAGGTACTCATGTATGGCGGCAGCGGATTAAACCTCATCTACGAGGAAACTCTCCAAAAAATGGAAATAGACTGGAGCCGCATTGAGCGAAGCAGCACAACCTTTAGAGGAATAATCCCTAGTCGGGAAGTGCGCTGCACAGGAAAAATCACACTAGACATGGTGTTCGGCTCGCCGGACAACTACAGGTCCAAGGAAGTCACGTTCCAAGTGGCCCCGTTTAGCAGCGGATATCACGCTCTATTAGGACGAGAGGCATCCACAATTTTCCAAGCCGTACCCCATTACGGGTACATGAAGCTCAAAATGCCCGGGCGCAATGGAATCATCACTCTGATCAGTGATCCGGACATAGCACTCCGCACCGAAAACAAGACAGCCGCACTAGCCCTAGAGGCACTATCCGAAGCACTAGCGGCAGAAGAACTCATGGCACTACGCTCCACAGTGAATAGGGATGATGTGATACTCGACAAGAGATCTAAGTCCACATCTTTCAAACCAACAGACGAAATAGCCAAATTCCAGGTCCATCCTACGGACCCCACAAAGACGGCCTCCATTGGGGCACAATTAAACCCTGATGTAGAAGCCGCACTACGAGAATTCCTTCGTGAAAATTGGGACATTTTTGCCTGGCACCCTTCAGATATGCCAGGAATCCCACGCAGGCTGGCAGAGCACAGCCTAAATATCCTAAAAGGATTCAAGCCAATCAAACAGGCTCTTCGACGATTTTCCGAACCCAAAAGATAGGCAATGGGAGAGGAGCTAGCCAAACTATTGGAAGCCGGATTCATCAGAGATATAAAACATCCGGACTGGCTAGCAAACCTGGTAATGGTACCAAAAAAGGACAAATCCTGGCGCCTTTGTGTGGATTTTAAAGACCTTAATAAGGCCTGTCCAAAGGATCCTTTCCCCCTCCCCCGCATCGACCAAATCATCGATGCTACCGCGGGGCACGATTCATTGTGTTTCCTCGACGCCTACTCCGGATACCATCAAATCAAGATGTCGGAAACAGACCAGGCCGCAACGGCATTCATTACTCCATACGGACCATTCTGCTTCAACACAATGCCCTTCGGACTTAAAAACGACGGCGCAACATATCAGCGCATGATTCAGACATGTCTGGCTACCCAGATCGGCAAAACAGTGGAGGCATACGTAGACGATGTGGTCGTCAAGACCAAACACGTCAAAACTCTAATAGACGATTTGAGGCTCACATTCGACAACCTCCGAGCATATGACATTAAGCTTAACCCAGAAAAATGCGTTTTCGGCGTACCAGCCGGAAAGCTCTTGGGCTTCATTGTATCCGGTAGAGGAATTGAAGCAAACCCAGCCAAGATCCGAGCTCTATCACAATTGGACATCCCAAGAGACCTCAAACAAATACAAAAATTGACTGGATGCGTGGCGGCCCTAAGCCGCTTCATCTCCCGTTTGGGAGAAAAAGCATTGCCCCTCTATCGCCTCCTCAGGCGCACCGAACACTTCAAATGGACGGATGCTGCCACAGACGGACTCGAAGAAATAAAGGCCATACTGGCAACAAATCCGGTCCTGGCCGCGCCCAACTTGGGCGAACCAATGTTGTTATATATCGCGGCAACACATCAAGTTGTAAGCGCGGTGCTCGTCATCAAACGAGAAACAGAATGGCACAAATTCCCTCTTCAAAAACCAGTGTACTACGTATCCACTGTCCTAACTCCATCCAAGTCCCGATACCCACATTATCAAAAGATAGCGTACGCGATGTTCATGGCATCCCAGAAGCTGCGACACTACTTTCAAGAGTGTTTGATAACAGTGGCCTCCGAAGTACCACTCAACGACATCATAAACAATCGCGACACGACGGGCATGATTGCAAAATGGGCCATTGTGCTTTTACCATTCGATATAACCTACAAACCGCGCGAGCTATAAAGTCGCAAGTTTTGGCTGACTTCGTCGCTGAATGGACTGAAGCCGAACTCCCTAAAGAGTACGACGCATACTCCAATTGGATTATACACTTCGACGGCTCTAAAATGTTGGCCGGCTTGGGGGCTGGCGTCGTCTTGACGTCCCCAACCGGAGACACAGTCCAATACGTACTTCAGATAATGTACACGGACTCCAACAACGCAGCCGAATACGAGGCCCTTCTACATGGTCTCCGGATGGCCATCTCCATGGGCATTCAACGCCTAGAGGTCCGCGGGGATTCAAACCTCGCAATATCCCAAGTAAATAGAGACTTTGACACCAAGGATCCGAAAATGGCAGCCTACCATAACGTCGTCTTAAAAATGTCAGCTCGGTTCGAAGGACTCGAATTCCACCATGTAGCCCGGGACAACAACCAGGCAGCCGACGTGTTGGCACGCATCGGCGCAAAACGCGACGCCGTCCCTCCAAACATCTTCCTGGAGCGGCTCGCCATCCGTACTATGGGAAGAGGAGTCCGGAAATAGCAACCCAGAACCAACCGCGCCACCCAACACGGAACATTCTGACACAGTCGGTGGCTCAGCCAATGAAATAACACCCTCAGCCCACGAAATAATGGCAGTAATCGCCCCGTGGACGGAACCATTCCTAGCCTACTTAACTAGGAAGGAACTCCCCGAAGACCAAAATGAGGCCCGCTGCATAGTTCGGCGATCTAAAGCCTACAAGGTCCATGAGGGAGAACTTTATAAGAAAAGCACAACCGGAGTCCTTCAAAGGTGTATCTCCAAAGAGGAAGGGCGAAATCTCCTGGCTGAAATTCACGCCGGACTCGGTGGGCACCACGCCGCAGCCCGGGCCCTTGTAGGCAAGGCCTTCCGTACATGATTTTATTGGCCGACTGCCCGGGCAGATGCTCAGGACTTAGTCCAACGATGCGTCGGTTGCCAGCTCTTTGCTAATCAAAGCCACATGCCACCCACCACCCTCAAAACTATACCCATCACCTGGCCGTTCACGGTCTGGGGGCTTGGTATGGTTGGACCCCTTAAAGGGGGAACCCACAAGCAAAAATACCTATTGGCCATGGTGGACAAATTCACCAAATGGATAGAGGCCAAGCCAGTTAAAACGGCCGAATTCGGACCCGTGATAGACTTCATATCCGGGGTAGTACACCGTTATGGTGTCCCCCACAGCATCATCACTGATAACGGCACGAATTTCACGGCCGACGAGGTTAAACTCTGGTGCAAAAACATGGGCATCAAGCTCGACTACGCTTCAGTCTATCACCCCCAAACTAACGGTCAAGTCGAACGAGCAAACGGTCTAATCATGAGCGGCATCAAACCCAGACTAGTGTGGTCCCTCAAGGAATCTAATACGCACTGGGTAGAGGAGCTCGACTCCGTACTCTGGGGGTTGCGGACCACGCCAAACCGCACTACCGGATTCACACCATTTTTATGGTGTACGGCGCAGAGGCGGTTCTGCCCTGCGATATAATTCATGACTCACCTCGCGTGCGCATGTACGAAGAAAGAGAAGCCGAGTTGGATCGGTAGGACGGTTTGGACGCCTTAGAGGAGGAACGGGACGTGGCAAAAGCTCGTTCCGCATTCTATCAGCAGCAGGCTCGAAGATATCAAAGCAGAGAAGTACGGGCCAAAACTTACAATGTTGGTGAACTTGTTCTACGCCTGCCGGACAAGAAAAAGGACAAATTTAAGCCCAAATGGGAAGGTCCCTTCATCATCGACCAAGTCCTGACCGGCAGAGCATACCGTCTACGCAACGCATCTGACAACCGACTCGAGCCGAACCCATGGAACGCAGCCCGTCTCCGAAGATTCTACGCCTAGCGCCGAACTCAGAGTTTGTCTCCCTCCTCCGTCCACCTTTTACATTTTCACTGTCTCTTGTCCCCCTCCTTCTTCCCATTTTTTTTGAGTAAAAGCCTTTGATAGGCTGATTTGCGCATTGTTCGCACACACTTGATGTGCTCCTAGCACTCATTATACCTGGGGGCTTCTTTAACAGAAGCTTATTTATACGGGCTTCATGCCCAACACATGTGTCATACTTCCGCATGTACCTTTTATTCACCATTGTATGCATCGATATGACTTAAGTTTTGGCCAAGCTGGGTTGCCTGGCTCCTGTGCTTACCCCTACATTCCCGATTGTTCGGCTAGGAGGTAAAGGGAGCACCTCTGCGATTGTTACTGCCGGGTCAGCCGGATGTGTACCTCAGACTGGGTGAAGCCGAAAGCTAGCGTTCTTAAGGGAATATTCGGTCGGTGACTTGAAAGATGATTTATTACTTATTTAACTTATCTGCCCCCAGATGCTTTTTCTGCTCTCTTCGCAGTACGGGCATGCACCTTAGGGCATGCCTCCCAAGGAAAGGAACCCCTAACGTAACTATTCTCCCTGGAAGATGTTTCTTACTAACCATGTAATATAACATAACTAGTTAGGCACTTGTCTGATAAAGCACTAATGACCCCTACGCCTGGTCTCCATGCATGCCCCTGTTTTTTCATAACTGAGAAGGTATTCGGACACACTCCGGACTCTAGGGTCCCGAGGTTGAAGCGAAAAGGTCGGCAAAGACAAACGATCTACAATCCGGCTAGAAGGCATTTTACATGTCATTTTAAAATACATCGTCAAATTGACTGATTGTACTCCTCTTCAATCCCGTCTAACAGGCTGTCTAATTTACAGTCCTGTTGGGAATACTTAGCGGCCAACTCTACTTGGCCGTACATTAAGCTCACAGGGATATCCTTCCCATCGGGCCCCACAGGTCCGACCTCGGCCATGTGGTTCGGATCCGCCTTCTTGTACCACGTCTTCACCATGGCCCAGGCCTCCCTGGCGCCTTGACGGCAGGCCGATATCTTCCACAGACGGAAGTGCTGCCGTGCTCCCTGAAGCTTCTCGGCAAGCCCTTCAAGGCTTTCGGGTAGGGAGACGGACGGCCATAAGGCCTGGGCGACGCCACTCATCGCTTGCCGAACACGTTCATGTAGTTGCATCAGCTCGGGGAGTTGGTCACCCGTTGAACCGGGCATTCCCTCCGCAGGTCGACCTGTGAGCACACCTAAAGACACATTTCTGTCAATCGACTTCCTCGCCGAACTCTTCTTTTCAAAGGAGTTTGCTCAAGCACTTACTATAAATGCCGCGACGAAGCCACTGATTCTCCTTCACGGAGCCAGACAGCTGGGCCCGAACACCTTTCAGCTCTTCTCCCAGCTGGGTGTGGGCATCTTGGAGCTTGTTCCTCTCCTGCTGCACCTTCATAAGCACCCTCTCGCCGGCCTTCAGCTGGCGTAGTAGCTGTTGCTTGTCCGGATCTAGTCCGGCACCCTCTGCAATATTATTGTCAGATTTACGCACACGCCACACTCTATTAACTAATTATCTTTTCGAAGTATGTATTACCAGCGGGGGTCTCTGTAGTTCCCCTGTGGCGGCCAGTGCGGCCTCAAGTTGAGCCTTGCACTCTTGAAGCTCCTGGGACAGGTGGGTATTCTTCTCCGTAAGATCCTGCATAACAAATGATCCTTAAATCAGTTATTTTAACTATTTTAAGTCTCGGGGGCTACTGGCATATATAACTATTAAAATTCCTTACCCGCATGTCCTTCACATACTGCTCCGTGGCTCTGGTTAAACCATCTTGAGCGGCACGGAGGTGCGCGTCTCCCGCATTAAAGGCGTTCAACGCCTCCGGGGAGAAACACGCGTCACGAAGAACTGTCCGGTGACGCCTGTGATTCATGGCGCTCTCCACCTCAGACCTGGTGGCGGACAGCCTGTCGGCATCCTCCGTTGGAGGAGCATCCGGCTCATGCCTTGTGTTCGCCTCCCCTTCCGAGCCACGCGTTGGAGCATGGCTGGCGGAGGCTTGATTGGCAACCTCTCCGGACACTGTCCGGCGAGCGCTCTTTCTCCTGGAAAAGTCATGAGCATTAATATACCTCCTAGGGATCTTTCCCTTAAAAACGGCGGTGTGCCATACCGTTGCAGCGACGTTTCGATTCGCGTCGCACTCCTCTTCCGCCTGCTGGGCCGAACTGACCCTTGCTGGTCAGCCGCCGCGGGTTTGGCTTCCCGCCTTAAAGGCGCCTCCTGCGATGCACCATTGGTATATGATGGTCAGAAATGAGCATGGATCGAATGATGGTGTCAGGACTCCGGTCGTAGTCACCTGGGAAGCCGGAAATAAACTGGGGTAGTCAGCCGTAATGGCGACTAGAGCATTGTCCATGCTAAGTTGGTGGAACACCCCGTCAATCAGCTCCACCTTTATGTCCGGATCCTCTTCTGAGGCCGGATCAAGGGATCGTCCCGGATCCTCGGGCTGTGGAGTCAGGCTGTGTATGCCCTCCATGTCCCGGCGCAGCTCCTGCGTCAAAATCACAAAGTAAGACACTTGACTTTGGAAATATGGATCGGATAGATAAACATTCGCTTACCCAGCTCCGAGGGTTATTCATGGAGAATCCATTCAATGGACTCATGCGGAGGAAGTCCTCCTTCTCCCCCTTGTATAGAACGGACAGGATCTTTACTAGATCGGCGGCCGATCCCGGCCCTCTGCGGCCATGACGGGTGGCGTCATCTTCCCCGTTGAAATCCCACATGGGGTGGCCCCTATATTGGAGCGGCTGCACCCCTCGCATAATGCACGTGGCCATGATTCCAATCATGGTCAATCCGGAGTGGGCCAGTAACCTAATCCGGCCCATCAGATAATGGACGCTCCCATCATCTTCCCGTTGAGGGCTCCGCGGGCGCCAACTCAGGCGTTTCTTCAAGGGAGCATTGCTGAACTCCGGGAGGCCGATCCGAACTGGATCCGGCAGAGGGGCGTCCTCCATGTAGAACCATTCCGAAGGCCAGTTTTCGGACGCCTTCTTCGGGGTACCGGATAGATATCCGGTCCTGGCGATGCGCCATATTTCGGCTCCGCCCACTTGATATATCGACCCCTTGTGAGAACGGGGTACGAGGCAAAACAATCTCTTCCATAGCGCAAAATGGGGCTCGATGCCCAAGAACAGCTCGCAAAGAGCTACGAAGCCCGCGATGTGCAGAATGGAGGCAGGTGTAAGGTGGTGAAGCTGGAGTCCGTAGAACTCCAGGAGCCCCCGGAGAAACGGATGTATGGGAAATCCGAGTCCCCTTATTAGATAAGGGACGAAGCATACCCGCTCTCCTTTGGAAGGGTTGGGGACGCTCTCTGCCTGTTTTCCATCCCTGAAGGTGGCCAGTCCGGCTCGAACCAGAACCATGAAGGCTGGGGGAAGATATCCCTCGGTTTGGAGCGTCACTAGCTCGCTGTGTGGAACTGAGCATCTCCCCCAATCTCCTGGCTGAGGGCTGGGAGCGCGAGAGGAGGAGCCGCATCGACTATCCATGATGGAATGGTTTTTTGTTAGAGGCGCTTCGATGAGTACTTGCGGAAGGAGGATGGTGTGAGTTGGATCTAGATCCTCGCCTCTCTTATAGGCGGCTCGTTCGCGCGGCTAGGGGGTAAAATGTAAAAATATCCTAGCTTTTCGCATTCATACGACACGTGGAAGAGGGCCATTATTGGACGTAGAAGCCGAGGAGCGCAACATTTATAAGGAAGTCGGACACTATTCGGCAGGTACATGAAGTTTGAAGGAGAACCCGCCTTGCAACGCCGAAGACAATATACGCGCCGGATTTGTCATCATTGAAGCCTGGTTCGGGGGCTACTGAGGGAGTCCTGGACTAGGGGGTGTCCGGATAGCTGAACTGTCATCATCGGCCGGACTCCAAGACTATGAATATACAAGATTGAAGACTTCGTCCCGTGTCCGGATGGGACTTTCCTTGGCGTAGAAGGCAAGCTTGGCGATACGGATATGTAGATCTCCTACCATTGTAACCGACTCTATGTAACCCTAGCCCTCTCTGGTGTCTACATAAACCGGATGGTTTTAGTCCGTAGAATAACAACAATCATACCATAGGCTAGCTTCTAGGGTTTAGCCTCGTTGATCTCGTGGTAGATCTACTCTTGTAATACCCACATCATCAATATCAATCAAGCAGGACGTAGGGTTTTACCTCCATCAAGAGGGCCCGAACCTGGGTAAAACATTGTGTCCTTTGTCTCCTGTTACCATCCGCCTAGACGCACAGTTCGGGACCCCCTACCCGAGATCCGCCGGTTTTGACACCGACACCTGTACTTTTAAATCATTGAATTTGTGATGTAAGCTCATGTAGTTTTCCAATCCTATAGGATTCAAGAGGTCACAACATCACGACCCTATTTTTTCTTCTTTCAAATCCTTTGTTTCATGAATCTCACGAGACAAAGTCCCCGCCCCTAGGTCTAGCTTAAGTAATAAATACCAAATGCCCATTCAATCCTTTCTTGGAACTACTATACGGATTTATTGCTTCATTGATTGAAGTACAATCGGTCTTTATTGTTTTGGTTCATTGCCATTTTTTTTAAATCTGATGTTCATTATTGTTTCGATGAGTTGAACATTAAATACTTCTTAACACAACAAAGAAGGAGTTTAGTTTAGGGTTTCTCTCACAAGCCACCGTGTGGGAGGCATGATGGCACGCAGTAGTCTCACAGTTTGTGAGAGCTATTTCTTCATTGCTAGAGGGCTCGTTCCACGCCATGGGAAAGTATTGTTTTCCTAATTGATATGTCGATATAATTGTAAGCAACAACATATGAAGATGAGAACCATCCCTGAGTGAGAGCATTGCACTAAAGTGATAACAAATATTGTACATAATAAATCCTCTCATTGCTTTTTTCTTTCTCAACTTTGTACTATCATGACATGTGAAAACATCGTAGCCACTTCATTTCATACTAGTCTACACTCCAAGAGTACAACAGGATCAGGGCTAGGAAGGAGACCATAATCCCTTCCACTCCATACATTTTCCTATGATGAATTAGCACATGATCTGCTTTCTCATTAATAATGGAGAAACAAAACATGTATACATAGGTTAAAGCAAAGAAAAAAAAAATGGAAAACTACTAGGACGGACACAAATGTCCCTGCTCTCACATAGCAAACTACTCCCTCGCCTCCAACAAATTACTTAATCCATCACTCGTTATTATACTCACTTTCATGGGGACGCTCATCGATTTCCCTTCAATAGTTTTGTAGGTTTGTTCCCTCCATATGTTTTAGACAATGTATGTTGCCAAGGGAAACTTTCTTTTCTTGATGTCTCCTCCTAATTTGGCATTGATCTTCATCCACCTTGTCTTGACCAAATCAGAGTCGATCATTGATCACGACGCTTGCGGGTGCTATACCTTAAATTAGTGCCAACTTTCTTTGTGTAGGGGCATACTAAGAACAAATGTTAGCCCCCTTCCAAGACCTTATCACATAGGAGGGGGGGGATTCCAGACAACTTCAATTGGGTTAACAATGTTATAAATGATGCTTACTCCAAAAAGAAGCCTCTTATGTTCCTAATATTTGATACTATGAGGGCCTTTGACTAAATTCAGTGAGACTATTTGCTTGAGGTTCTTCAGGGTTTTGGCTTTGGACATAGCTCTTGCAAGATATGAACTTTGGTTATTGCCTCTTCCTCTTATAGGGTGCTCTTTAATGGAACTCTTAGGATGCCTTCTGACCATAGAAGAGGGTTGCGACGAGGCTACCTTTATTGAAGGAGAAGCATGACCAAGAGATGCGCGTATGAGAGTTAGGTGGAGGGCTAGTGGGTAGAAGGAGGATTGCCTTTTACGGAACGTTGTGAGATTGGATGGGCTTTCTAGAAATAGATGATCGGATACCCGATCGGGTGAGCATGCCATGTTATCGTAAAGCTATCAGTCATGGCGTAGTTACTTCGAAATACCAAACCTAGCTCTTTCATGTGATGCTTCATTCTCTTACCTCGGGAACTGCATGAACTCTACCTTTTCAATCGATCCAAGTAACTCAACGCCAATGGTGGAGCTTGAGCAAAATATAAGAGGGGGCATGACTTGGAGGGGTACAAAATTAGTTGGGAAGCAGGGGCTAATCCCTACTTCAAACAATACTTAGGTCTAAAATCTAGCATGCCCATGTTGGTCTACGCTAAGCCGCACCACTACTCAACGCAATCTGCAAACACAGTTGTTTCATTATTCCAAATAGTTGGTAGACATGCACACGTTTAAACTAGTGGGAACATCAACCTTCATAGATCTAAGAATTTTCACATAAAATTTAAGCTAATAGAATATTGGTATATAGGAAAAAGCAGTCATCCACAGTTTATTTCTCTTCATGCCATTTTGTAAAAATAATTACCGTCATAGCTAGCTTTACTGGAACGCTTAAAGGGCCCACTTGGAAACTTAACAAAATGTTAAGGGCTCATTCTAGTTACAAGAATTCGGATTAAAAACCAAAACTTGGCTATTTCATGTGCTGCTTCGTTCGCTTCCCCAGGACAATGCGTGAACTCCACCTTCCAAGACAATCCAACTAACTCCACACAAACCGTTATTGGCTCATTCCAAATGGTTGCTTACACAATTTGTGGAAAACCTTGTTGCTTCATAATAATTGCTTGGCCTCCACAAGTCTCCACTGCTTCAATGTCATGTACTTCCTCCGTCCCAAAATTCTTGTCTTAGATTTGTCTAGATACGGATGTAAACTTGGACCGCTCTACACCCCAATCATATTTACCAGGGCCAACCCATCCCGCATAACTTGAGTTTTGGCATCGCCACACTCACAACATGCGGTAGGAACGAACACAGAGCTTCCATGAATCTTGCCTTCACATCCCTAATAATTGCACCTATTGCTTTCATTTCTTTTATTGGCATGACAAGAGGCATCACCGTTCAACTTTGCATACCTTGGATTAGGTGCTTCCACTCTTATTTTCAAAGAAAAGAAAAAGGTGCTTCACCTCTTCCTATGTTCACCGCGGACGAAACCATCAGAGGCACCACATGTTGCCTACCGTGATACAGTAGTTGTGATAGACATCATAGTCGCATACTACCCCACAATCTAGAGTAGATGTAGCATTTAGTAGATTTGTAAAAAAAACTTGCTTTGTTTGTTTTATTTCACTTTTTTTAGCATGCACATATACAAATGTCATTCTGCTTAGGACGACTGATATTTTTACACAAATTGTCGACAACACAATGTTGTAAGGCAAAGGTGGGAAGGATATTGTCTATCCAATGTCGTCCTCCCCCGCCTCTACCCTAGAATTCGACACACAATGTCATGCCTTGTCTATCCAATAGAAGGTATTGTCTCCCAAAAAATATACACACACATATTGTAAAAAAGGAGTGGACGAAAAGATTCAATGAATTTGGAGTAGGATAGTATGAGCTTATGATTGTACTATCCCTCAAATTCAATAACAATATGGGTCTCTCAAAAACCATTAAGATATCTTCCCTACAATATCTAGAATATAACATACGAAGGAAGAATATAGATAATGAAAATAGATAAGAAAATGAATCATGTACATGGAAGATATATTATACCACATGGAATCACTATGAATCAAATAAAACACTGTGAATTCAAACCAACAGGAACATCAACCTGCACACATGTAAGAACTTCTGAATAAAAAATAAGTGAATGAAAGGTCTGTATAGCAAAAACCATATTTATTTTATCTTCATATTATTTCTTAGGAAGGCATGATGGTGCTCTACTGTTGTTAAATAATAGTTACATGGTCCGCCAGGGAACGTAAGAAAAAGTTAGGAGGCTCATCGACCTAATTACAAAAATTCTGATTAGAAAGTCAAAACCTAGCTATTTCATGTGCTGCTTCATTCACTACCCTCGGATAATGCACATACTCTACCTTCCCAATCGATCCGGCTAATCCACAATTTACGTTATCTTCCCTCGAACAGTGCACGATCGCTACCTTCCCAATTGATCCAGCTTACTAATCTACAAAAACCGTTGTGTCTTCATTCCAAATAGTTTCTTAGAGCATCTCCAGCCGCCCCCCAAGTGCCACCCCCAGGGTCACTTTTTTTTAGGGCAAAAAGAGAGCTCATTCATTCATAATATGAGTACAATCATTCTCAACTACATGAAGTATATCTGGTGGCACATTCTTTGGCAGAAAAAAATCCCCATGAATTCTAGCATGAGCAGCCAACTCGTGTGCAGCCACATTGCACTCTCTTTTGATTTTCCTCACCTCAGATATACTGAAGTCACGCATCAGGATTTTAGCCTCTTCGTACTTAGCCCACCACTTGGCCTTGTTCCTTCCTTCAGTGTTCATAGCATTCACAACAGCAGCACAGTCAGACTCAACGTATACCTGTCCCATGTGAACATTTCTCAAACACTTGAGTCCAATCACAAGGGCGCTTGCCTCTGCTTCCTCTGCATTGTCGCATGCCTGAACATGACAGCCTATAGAAAATACAACCGATCCCATGCTATCACAAGCGATCGCCCCAGCCCAAGCCGAGCCCAAAACTGAAACAAAAGAAGCATCGATGTTCAGTTTAATACAAGCTCCTTGGGGCCTAGACCAGTGGCATTTTGGCTGTATAATTCTTTCTGGTGACGACTGCATCTCGGTAACATGCAATGGTTTTTTCCCTTTGATATCACTTTTCAGCTGTGACTTCAGAGTTCAATGTTTCCCAATAATTCTTTAGGAAAAGGACCGAGTCCGAGATCTTTGCTTCCCCTTCATTATGTACAATATTCTCCCTGAGATGCCATGACCGCCAGAGAACCAGTAGCAGTTTTTCACGCATGTGTCCAGAGCATTGGCTTAAAGCATTTAACAGCCAATCCGGGTTAGGTTCGGCAAGTACTGGTTCTTTTGGTAATGCCCAAAGTTCCCTTATCTTTTCTCTAAGAGCTCTAGCCTTGGTGCAGTTCACAACAGCATGGTGAGCATCCTCTTTCTCTATACCACATATATTACATATTCCATCAATTTCCAGGGTCCTCCTCCATTTGTTTTCCTTTGTGGGAAGTGAATCTGTGGCAATTCTCCAGGCAACAATACAAACTTTGTGAGGGACCTGTGCTTTCCAGACCAAATTCCATAGATTTTCCCTTCCAGTGCTGATGCTCCGAGACGAACCAACTATTTCTTCCTATTGCTTCAAGTTCATACCCAATCTATAAGCACTTCTTACCATGAAGATGCCATTTTTCTCATAGTTCCAAGCTAGATGATCTTCAGTCTCATTGAGAGGAATTTTTATTTTGCATATTTCCTCGGCGTCAAAATTATGGAATAGCTTCTCGATAAGGGGGACATTCCATTCCCTTGCTTGCGGCAACATGAGCTGATTTATCCATCTGATTCGGCTCCAGGTCTTAAGAGATATAACCTTGAGTCCTGATTGCCTTGGGATCCAATTATCCCTAAGGATTTGGATACTATTCCCATTTCCAACTCTCCAAACAACACCTTTCTTCAGGAGTTCTAGGCCAAATTCAATCCCTCTCCACACAGGAGACACATCAGACGCGAAGACCGTGTCCAGCAAATTGCCATTCGGATAATATTTTGACTTCAGAATCTGAGCACACAAACTCTCAGGTCTCTGAATTAAGCGCCAAGCTTGCTTAGCCAGCAGGGCCTGGTTGAAAACCTGCATGTCTCGAAATCCCAGGCCTCCATGACATTTTGGTTGTGTCATTTTCTCCCATGACATCTAGTGAACTCTTCTTTGATTTTGCTCGTCACCCCACCAAAAATCACGCACCATTTTCTCGTATTGCTCACAAAAATCCACACTCATCTTGAACATACTCATGGTATAAGTCGGTAATGCTTGAATCACCGATTTGATCAAAATATCTTTAGAACCATGGGACATAAATCTTTCAACCCAATTAGTGAGCCTTTTAGTGAAGCGCTCAAAGATAGGTTGAAACTGGGACCTCTTCATGCGCCCCTTGGGTGTGGGCAAACCCAAATACCTCTCCTCAAAAGTGACTGAGCTAATATCCATAATATGCTTAATCTCATTCTGGACCTGCGAAGGGCAAGCTCTGCTAAACAACATGGAACATTTACTTGGGCTTAATAGTTGGCCCGTCCCGTGCTGAAATTTGTTGAGGGCATTCTTGATACTCCTTGCTTCATCACTATCAGCTTTAAAGAAGAGAAGGCTATCATCTGCGAATAGAAGGTGGGAGATACCTGGGCTCCCTCTCGCCACTTTCAAAGGAGTGATCTTACCAGCAACACATTCAGCCTCAAGCGCACGTGATAGACCTTCAGCCACAAACAAGAACAAATACGGACTTAAAGGGTCACCTTGACGGAGACCCCTCGAAGGTTCAAAGAAATCCAAGATTTCTCCATTTAGCTTCACTGCATATCTCACAGACCGAACACAGGTCATCACCCAATTTATCCATTTCTGACAAAACCCGAATCTGCTAAGAACTCCTTCTAGGAAACTCCAATCCACACAATCATATGCTTTGGACAGATCAAGTTTGTAGGCACAATGGTTATTGGTAGCGTTCTTGCTGTGTTGGATTTTATAAAAACACTCAAAGGCGATATACGCGTTATCCGTGATGAGTCTTCCAGGAATGAAAGCACTCTGTGTTTCTGACACCAACTCATCCAAGAAAGGTTGAAGGCGGCTGACAAGGCATTTAGAGATCACTTTATAGATGATGTTGCACAGGCTTATTGGCCGAAAATCTTTCAAGTATTCGGGAGCATTACCTTTAGGAATAAGGACAATCATCGTGTCGTTAATTCCTCCTGGCATGATTCCATCATCAAAGAATTTTCTCACCGCGCTAATCACATCCGTTCGGAGCTCAACCCAATTCCTTTGAAAGAAGCGGGTAGGGAACCCATCAATGCCCGGGGCCTTCAAAGGACCAATTTGAAAAAAGCATCACTTATTTCTTCATCTGTAAAAGCCTTACAAATCTGATCATTTATCTCCGGGGTAACTTTAGCAACAAACAGCTCCAGCAGGTTATTGGGTTCCAGAGTTGTGTCAGCCTCATAAAGCTTCATAAAAAACTCTCTTACCATGGTGCTTAACTTACCCGGATCATGGATCCAGTTACCAGCAGGATCTTTGAGCTTGCTAATCTTGTTCTTTTTCTGTCTCCAAGTCGCTTTTTGCTGGAAATATTTTGTATTTTGTTCCCCTTCTCGAAGTTGTGTGACACGCGATCGTTGTCTCCACAACATTTCCTCCCTAAGGAGAAACTCGTCCAGTTCTTTTGAGGTGAGCTGGATCTTCTTATCACGGTCAGGAGAAGGTGCCATACTCCATAGCCTGTCAAGTTTCATACGTAGTTGTTTGACCTTGCGAGGAACAGACCCAAACCTTTTCCTACTCCACACCTGCAACCTCTTACTGACAGAATTTAATTTACTAGCCACATCAGTTAAGCCTGGTTCCCGCTGTTTCTCCTTGTGCCAAGCCTCTTTCACTTCCCCAGCTAAAGTTGCATCTCTTTCCCACATATGTTCATAGCGAAAAGGCCTTGGCCCCGTTATGCAAAAGGGTTGGATAGAATAACAAAGCAATAGGGGGAAGTGGTCAGACCGACTTGAAGCAATGTGTGTCACAGTTGCATCCTTGAACAGATCCATCCAACATGGGGATGCTACTCCTCTATCGATCCTTGCCTTGACATTTCTATCACCACCTTGTTTGTTATCATAGGTCCATGGCCTGCCCCTGAACCCCAAATCATGTAAATTACAGTACGATAACATATTCCTAAATCTTGCCATTTGTGCTTCAGATCTTCTAGTACATGACAAATGTTCAGATTGCCACATCGTCTCATTAAAATCACCGATCATCATCCAAGGTTCGTTCGCATTTGGTCTGATTCTTTTCAGCAAAGTCCACATAAAATGCCTATCTTGAGTTCTGGGTTCACCATAAACAAAGGTTCCCCGCCACATCGGGCCATGGGGCTCATCACACACAAGCACATCAAAGTACCGGAGGACCATAGGACAATACTTTTATTTTAATTTGATCGTCCCAGTACAAAGCAATGCCTCCACCTTTGCCCTTACCATCATGAGTACAACAGTGTCTCATGCCTATTCTCCATCTTATTCTTCTCACTTTCTCTTCGCATTGCCTTGTTTCAGACAAGAAGACGATCTTCGGGCGGTAGGTATGAACTAGGCATACCAACTCTTGAACTGTCCGGGGCTGCCCCAGTCCCCGGCAGTTCCAGCTAAGGATACTCATTGGTCCTGACGGGCGTCGTCAGTCGCGCCCGTCAGTTGACCGATAGCCCCGGGATCGGTTGCTGCCTTTCCACCATTCAACCCTATTTCTTGCCCTATCCTATGAAACTCGTCTCCAGTACACTTCTTTTTCCGGGTTACATTTTGTTCTGAGTTCTTATTCTCATGAACTGACCTATGAAGCCTTTTCCCAAGAGCTGATTTAATAATGGAGCTAGCTCTGTCATCCCCTACAGAAGCATGCTTGGAGATATGAATGTGTCCCTTGTGTCCCAGCTTAACAGCGCCAAGACCCAGTTTGCCCAGCCGATGGTTGAGCAGAAGATTAGCCTTGGAGTCATTTGCACGCACCATGGCTCCTACATGAAGAACCATGTTATTTTCAGGATCAACTTGCTGGAGGTCCTTGGAGATTTGCTTGTGCTCCTCAACACTGCCAAGGCTAGCCTCTGTTGGATTAGGCATAACCTGAACGTTGCCGGTGTGGTAGGAGTCAGGCACCTTGTTCGGGTCGCCGCAAGCATTCATATCCGTCACCGCTCCAACCTCCGCCCCGACCTTGGGGCCGAGCACCGAAGTGGCATCAGTAGCTGCATCCATCTTACTACCATCAAGTACCTTTGAAGTGTTCCGCTCTACCGTCTTGCCCACCACCGTGTTTGCAGGATCTGTCATAGTGATGTTATTCTCCACTAAGGACAAGGCGGAGGTTTTGTCACCTGTCTTCAGGTTGGTGGCGGCCGTGGTGATAGTCGCATCCGACGCCAACGCATTGGAGGCGTCAGCATCCTCAACCATCAGATTCTCTGGGTTCTGTACTTCGCTTGACGTAGCCGTTGTAACCTTCAGATTTGTGTCAGTTTCCATCCCGTCACCCACCGAGAGGCGGGCTACAACCTCCCGCATTTGTTCCACTGCAGTCAACACAGTCTTGTCATGGCTCGCAGGCTTTGGAGCACGCCACAAGGCCGGTGACGATTGGGAAGCCTGTTTTTGCCCCATCTTCTCAGGCAGGAACCAAGCACGGGGGTCGTCAAAGTGCACTGGAAACACACCGAGCTCCTTACTGTACCTCAGTTTCTTCTCTTCATTTGGGAGATCACACCTTGCTTCCATATGTCCTATATATCCACAGAATAAACAGAAATTTGGCAATCTTTCATACCTCAGGTAGACTGTAACCTCCTCCTCTGTGATCTCATCAGCCAATGTAATCTCCTTTTGCAGTGCCGAGTACAAGGGCAGCTGTACTCTCACTCTGAGAAACTTGTCGCGGATGTTGCCCCTCGAATGCGGATCGATCATCACCACTGGCCCAACTTGGTCCCCCAGGTTGCGGGCAAGCTCCTTGGTGAGGAGGTAGAAGGGGATTCCCCTAAACTGAACCCACATCGGCATATGGGAGAAAATAGCCGAAGTAGGATCAGCATCCTTCTCCAAGCCGACGACCAGGAACACATCGCCCTTGTATTGCCACGGTCCACCCTTGATGACGTGTTGCCGGTCTCCCTCCTCCGAGAACTCGAGGACGAACTTGCGCCCTTCCACTGCAACAAGTTCATGGTCACCCAGTTCGCCACGAACCTTCCATACCTTCCTCATATGGTCGATTAGCTGCCTGGAGTTCACCAGAAGAACAGACATGAACAGTCCGACCGCCAGGAATCGCGTCTGCACCGCCTTGCGAGCCCCGGTCATGTTGATGACCAGGGTCTTCTTCACAGGTTCCGTACAGGCAATCTCCTTCCCTGGGCGCCGGATGTTGGTGGGAAGGATGCGGTCGACGAGCAAGCTAACGGAGCTCCCGGCTGTAGACACAGCCTCCTTCGCCCTCGCAGCATCAAGGCTCGACCCCTCATGGAGACTCTTCTTCTCCTCCATCGTTGCCTTCTGGCAAATGCACGAACACCTTATGTGCGTGGTGAGAACACAGTACTGGATACGTGGAGCTTGGGATGGAATCTGCAGAAGTAGGCTCCCTCTAAATAGCAAATCCTCCATGGCCTTGTTAATTCCTCCTTTAATCTCTGCCTTACTCCCTGTAAATGATAGCGTTTCCTCCTCCTCAGGAAGAAACGGCACCCACGAATCATCGTGTTCTTTATGTCCCTTAATGGGCGAATTAGTACTGGCCTCTGTTGATTGCGCACTTCCTGGATCAGGCGGCTCTTTCCTCTCATCCTTAGAGAGAAGGAACACAGGAGATCTGGCTCTTGCTCTCTCTAATTTAACTCTCAAAAAAGCGATGCGAAGCTTTAGGCTTTCGATGACTCTTGTGGTATATCTGAGGCGGTCTTTGATACTGGCTAAGGAATTGGGATCTTGTTGGATAGGATTGTAGAGGAGAGTCTCAGGATTAGTTTTCGTGGGGCTTCGGTTTTCAGGGATTATCCATCGGCGATTTCCGAAGGAGAAGAGGAGATCGCCTCTGGTGGGTTGCGGGAGAGGAACAGATGCGGGAGCCATCTTTCCCTTCTAAGTGGTTTTCATCATTTGATAGACCCCCAGGGTCACTTTGTCTGCACCGGCACCGTAAAAAGGGGCAAAAAACGGCCCAGTCATGCCCCCCAAGCGCCCCAAGACCTCATACTAGCGCCAGCAAACCCAGCACAAACCTAGCGCGCACGGGGCTCCTGGGGGCGCCGGCGGAGGCAACGGCCAATCCTACTCCTCTACGCATTCTTTTTCCTAGCCCACCCAATCACCTTTTGCCCAGCGATTCTTCTGAGGACGCCAACGACTAGGAACACAGCTTCTTGGAGGCGCCGGCGGAAGCGTTTTGCCCCCCCAGGACATGCTATTTTTGGTCCGACAATTGTCCTGGGGGGCTCCAACGGCTGGAGATGCCCTTAGCCTGCACATATCTCTCCATTTCAGTGACATCTAATTAAGTTTCGACCGCTATGTGTTGTCACATTTTCTAGGGCCAACCCATCCCTTATAACTTGTGCTTCCGCCATTGTCACCCTCGAGACATATGGTAGGAATGAACACAAGGCTGCCATGAATACTCTCTTCATGCCCTTTAATAATTGCACCAGTTAATCCCATTCCTTCGTTAGCATACAATATAAGGCATCAATATTCAACTTGATGTATCTTTGATTTCTTGATTATTGAAGTTAGCAGTTAGGCCTCTGATAGTCATCGCCCAATGCGTTTGCTGCCGTCGAATGCACTAGGGGTACCCGCTGCCTACCTCAATAGAGGTCATGCTAGTCCACAATCGAACATGGAGCAAAACTTAGATTTGTACTCCCTCCGTTCGAAATTACTCGTCTAAGAAATGAATGTATCTAGATATATTTTAATTGTAGATATATCCATTTTTATCCATTTTTGTGACAAGTAATTCCGAACGGAGGGAGTAGCAAACTTGCTTGGTTTGGTTTAATTTATTTTTTAGCGTGCTCAAATACACCCTATGTCTTGGTGCCACTTTAGCGAGGGCGTGAGGCCGGCCCATAGCCCATGCAGCCCCACCCAGACGCACCAAAAAAGATGCACCCTCGGTCGCATGGGGAGCGCCTGTACGCCGCCCGTGTGCGTCCGATCGTTGTGACTTCGCTGAAGCGACGCGCACACGGGCCGGCCCAATCATCTGGTTGTGAGCGAAAAAACAAAAAAAAAGAAAAAGCGTGGGATCGAACCGACGACCTCTTGCGCGAATCAAGTGAGGCTAACCAGATGAGCTAGCTACCACGACAATTTTACATGCAGCGCCATCTTAAAGTAGAATGTACAGGGGCAAATCCTTAAAAAAAAGTTCAACATTTTTATAATATACGTTGAAGAAATTTTAAAATACAGTGAACGTTTTTGTAAAAAAATACTGAACAAATTTCAAATACTAAAATGGACATTTGATGGGTGTACGCTAAACAATTTTTTAATATATGATGAAAAAAACTTAAATACACAATGAACATTTTCTAATTATATGTTGAACAATTTCATATTATACAATGACCATTTTTGTAATACACAATGAACATTTTCTAATATACGTTGAACAATTTAATAATACATAATGAACATTTTTGTAATACATAATGAACATTTTCTAATATACGTTGAACAATTTAATAATATACAATGAACATTTTTGTAATACACAACGAACAATTTTACAGTGCAAGGTGAACTATGTCATAATATACGATGAGCATTTTCTTAATACATTGAAGATTTTTGTAACACACGGTGAACTTTTTATACAAATACACAATAATGAGAAGAAGAACAGAAACAGGAAATAAAAAAGGAAATGTAAATGAAAGAAAATGAAAAGGACAAAAAGGAATCAAAACAGAAAAATAAAAAACGGAACAAAACAACTGAAAACCGGCCAAAACCGTGAAAAAACTGGAAGCAAAAAAACCATAGAAGACAAACGAAAAAACCCCGCAAGAAACAGGGAAAACAGCAGCGAACGAAAATCCGTACCTGGGCCGGCCCAAGTGGCGACTTGCTTCAGCGAAGGCTCCTCCTTTTGACACCTGCGGGCGTCAAATAGGATTTGCCGGTCGCATGCTCCCACCCTGCTGTAGGTCGGTGCTCCCTTCCTCGCCGGAGCGCTTCCGGCGGCGCTGCTCTTCCTGCCCGCCGTCCTCGCCGCCAGTTATGCGCCCCCCACTCCGCTTTCCCCCAAAGGATCTGGTACTACTTGCTTGGTTTGGTTTAATTTATTTTTTTGCGTGCTCAAATACACCCTATGTCTTTTTTTTGTCTTAGTGCCACTTTAGTGAGGGCCTAAGGCCGGCCCATAGCCCAGGCAGCCCCACCCAGACGCACCAAAAAAGATGCACCCACCCTGCTGTAGGCTGGTGCTCCCTTCCCCGCCGGAGCGCTTCCGGCGGCGCTGCTCTTCCTGCCCGCCGTCCTTGCCGCCAGTTCGACCCTCCCCAGGTATGCGCCCCCCACTCCGCTTTCCCCCAAAGGATCTGGTCTGTGTTCCCTCACCATTCCTGGATCTTGTACCCATCCAAACCCTAGATGGGTTTTGATCCGATTCAGATCAAGCAACTCTATTAGCTGCTCCCTTTCCGATGCATGATGGCCGCTAACCAATAGATTTCAGTTGCTCATGACTTTGGAGTTAGCGTACGCATCTAGAGAGATCTGCGAGAGAGAGAAAAAACAATATCGTTTTCCAGGAAAAAGTTCATTGTTATAACTCATAACATCAGTTCACGCAGTAGGAACTTTGTATTGAATATTGATAGGATGTTAATGAGAACTGATATGTATTTTGAACAATTATTACTCGATGATTTGGTACACATAGAATTTGCATCCTATGTTTAGTTGCTCTATAAAAATAGAACTACTAAGTCGGTGGCTCTCGGATACAGCGACCTGGGTTAATATGTAATATATTGCATATTACTTGAATTCTACATAGGCAATCATACTTGTTTTCCAACACGCACAATTAAACTAGATACACGTGGAGATAGATTACTTAGATTTCATGGTTTTGGCCCATTTCTTTCTTCAGTTAAACTGCAGCTAGGTTTTGCTAGCAACAGCATTGTTTCAAAGAAATTTTCAATTTACTGAACACAGTTATAACTTATCTGTTACCATATTCAAATGATGGTTTATTTTTTATTTGACATTGCCAATTTTGCTTTTAAGGAATCTAACATAAAAGATGGACTCTAAGAAAATTCAGACAAAAATCAATACTATAGTGTCTTACTAGACTAGATAGGACCTGCACAAACGAGAGGAGATGCGGAGATTGTGACTCATTACCTTGAATTTGGATAAGTGGTTGGCTTGTCGCTCAACAGCTGGCGTCCGACGACCAATCGATGGCGGAACGCCGAACATGAGAGACGAGATTGTTGAGTGTTTTTATGAAGCGGTTCAGCCAAGAGAGAGGCGGGTGCCGAGTACTCGTAGAAAATTGACACACAAACAAAAACTAGGCAGTTCCCTTGTTGTGGGCTTTTGATTAGCTAGTACGCTGGGATCCTTTTTTTTCCTGTTCGCCGGATCTTGATTTGATGGGTTCAGCCATGACTTTCTGTTGGATTCATACCAAAGAAATACTTGTATGCATGTAGCGCCACCGAAAAATTGTTGGGTTCAGGCTCCGCCGCTGATTGCTTAGATAGCTCATGATTCCAAAGAGAAACCATTATTTGACCCGTTTCTTTCTTTAGTTAAACGGCAGCTTAGTTTTCCTAGCAGCTGTGTTATTCCAAAGAGATTTTTAATTAATTGAATTCAGTTATAACTTATCTGTTACCATATTCTAATAATGGTTTATTTTTATTTGACATTGCCAATTTTGTGTTTAAGGAATCTGCCATAGAAGATGGACTCTAAGAAGGTGCTTACTGATGCTAGTCTAACCGATGACCTAGTGGTGAAAATCCTTTCTCGGGTGCCTTTCAAGTCTTTTTGCCGCTTCAAATGTGTTTGCAAGGCCTGGCTTGCCTTCTCCTCAGATCCACACTACCGTCAGAAACTGCCAAAAATTCCCACCGGTCTTTTCCATGGATGCAAAGGTGGGTCTGTTGCCCAGCTTGTTAGCCTGTCACGAAATGATGAGGAAATTGATGGAGGACCTACGTTCTTGCCGCACCATGAGCATTTAAAATTTGTGGATTGCTGCAATGGCCTAGTTCTTTGTAAGTATAAGAGCAACTATATTCCTCCAAATATTTGCCGCTTCATCGTGTGCAACCCTGCAACACGAGAGTGGAGGACGCTTCCTGATACTCACCCTGACCCTTACACAATGGGTTACACATATAAAGCTTTTTTGGCCTTTGATCCATCATGGTCAGCACAGTT
The DNA here is from genome assembly GCA_963921465.1 of Triticum timopheevii. NCBI lineage: Eukaryota > Viridiplantae > Streptophyta > Magnoliopsida > Poales > Poaceae > Triticum > Triticum timopheevii. The sequence continues at coordinate 458,186,119 of OY997262.1, read as the reverse complement.
CTATGTCTTCAACTTTCAGGAGAAGTTTGACGAAATGCCAATTGGTATCAACAAACTTGAGGTGTTCTCGTCTGACCTATCCACGTGGATTGTGGATGCTGCATGGAGTTCACGTATACAGATTTTTGGACCACACCACTTTATAGGAGTACTATGTGTGCACACAGCAGAGGGTGACATTCTAGTGTTGGAGGCAATGGGTTCTGGCATACCGCCCCGTCATTTTATCACAGAGTTGCCGGATGTCCATTGCAGTCTCATGTATGGTTGCTTTTGTCAATCATCAGGGTTATTGCAGTGTGCAACTCCGGGTTAGAGCGGTGATACAGCTGAAGTTTTCAGTCTTGATGCTCACCATTCTTCACCTAGTCCTTCCTGACCATCGGTGTTGATGAGAAATGACGCAACTTCATCACTTGTGCGATTATGTCCCCCAACATTGCTTCTGTTTCTTCGTCTCGGGAGTGCTTCATAGTTTCTGCAAATATTTACAACATGTCAATTATTATTCAAACATGGTACAAATGGATATATATATATATATATATATATATATATTAGTGGCAAACGTAGAACTAGCTAGCTAATCACAATAAGGAATCATGTTAGTGGCCTCGACGCTGCTGGGAGGGGGTATCTGGCAGAGGCGGCGGCGTGGTGGCCGCGTAGGGGCGCGGGACGGGAGGGGCACGGCGGCGAGGGCGAAGGCGAGCAGCCTGACGGCGAAGAAGAAGAAAAGAGGGAGAAGGAAGAAGGAAGAAGGAGAAGAAAAAAAGAAGAAGAAAAAAGAGGAGAAGAAGAAAGGAATAGAGGACAAGAAGAAAAAATAGATTTTTTTTTTATTTTTTCTTTTTCTCCTCTATTCCTTTCTTCTTCTCCTCTTCTTTTTCTTCTTTTTTCTTCTTCTTATTTATTTCTCCTCTTCTTTTCCTCTCCTCTTCTTCTTTCTTTCCTCTTCTTATTTTCTTCTTTCCTATCCTTCTTTTTCTAAAATTGTAACTTTTGCATATATAAATTTTTTCTAAAATTATAACTTTCTATATATGAACAACAAACTTTCTATGAACAAAAAAACATTTTTAACATATATATTTAGCAAATTCTAGCCACATACATCACATACACATATACATTATAGCCACATACACATATACATCACATATGAACAAAAAATAAACTACTAAAAAACATATAGCCACATACATACACATACATTATATATATATATATATATATATATATATATATATATATATATATATATATATATGAAAAAAAAATAAACTAATAAAAAAACAGAGCCGGGCAGAGGGGCATGGCGGCAGCGGTGGCGCCGGCGGGGAAGGGCAGGGGTGCAGGAGCGAGGCAAGGCAGGGGCGCGAGGCAGGTGCTCACAGGGGGGTGGCGGGGCACGGCAGGCGGCGTCGGGGCGCGGGGAGCGGCGCCGGCGTCGGGACAGATGGCGTCAAGGGCGGCGGCGACGGTGAGGTGGACCAGCCTGACGGCGTCGGAGGCGGAGGCGACGACGAGGTGGAGCAGCCTAACGACGTCGGAGGCGGCGGTGACGACGAGGTGGAGCAGCCTGACGGCTCGGCGGCGACGGGGACGAGGCAGAGCAGCGGGCGTCGGGCGGAGAAGAAAGGGATGGATTTTGGAGAAACTGCTAAGTGCTAGTTATATATGAAGAGAATTGGTCCCGGCTCGTGAAATCAACCGGGACTAATGCCCTCTTTAGTCCCGGTTGGTGGCACCAACCGGGACCAAAGGCCTCTTTTCAGCAGCCCAAAGAGCGGGAAGCGGCGGCCTTTGGTCCCGGTTGGTGGCACCAACCGGGACTAATGCCCCCCCTTTAGTCCCGGTTGGTGCCACCAACCGGGACCAAAGGACCCTGTGCTGCCCGCGTCGGGGCCAAAGTTTAGTCCCACCTCGCTAGTTGAGAGGGGCGCGCAGTGGTTTATAAGCCCCACTGCCGCACCCCTCTCGAGCTCCTCTCCACCATAGGTTTGCGGGCCTATTTGCTACTGAATTGCCTGATGGGCCTTCTGGGCCTACTGCGGGCCTGAATCCTGGCCCACGGTTGGGTTTCTAGTCGTATTCAGGCCGTGGGGCCCCAGTAGGAGGCATGTTTCTTTGTTTTTTGTTTTCTTTACTTATTGTTGCTATTTTTATTTTTTTCCAGTTTTTTTGTTTTGTTTTCTGCATTATTTATTTTCTTTTGTATTTTTGCTTTATTTTTTTAATTCTTTTTGCTTTTAGTTTTAGGAAAATTATAAACTTTCTGTTAGTGCCATTAGTTTTCAAATTTGAAAACACTTTTTTTTTTGTTTTCTTTCTTGCTTTATTTATTTTATTTTGTTTCTACTTACAACAAAATACTTATTGTTGCTATTTTCAATTATTTTTCAGTTTTTTTGTTTTCTGCATTATTTATTTTCTTTTGTTTTTTGCTCTATTTTTTAATTCTTTTTGCTTTTAGTTTTAGAAAAATTATAAACTTTCTGTTAGTGCCAATAGTTTTCAAATTTGAAAACACTTTTTTTGTTTTTTGTTTTCTTTCTTGCTTTATTTATTTTATTTTGTTTCTACTTACAACAAAATACTTATTGTTGCTATTTTTAATTATTACAAGGGCCGAACCATAAGACATTAAAGCATTTCAAATGAACTCTGAAAAAGTTGAAAGTTGACATGGTATCATAAATTCACCCACATAGCATGTGCATGTACAAAACGGACAATGGTATCATACTCATCTGTTACAAAGTTGGCATGGTATCATCATAATAGTTGCGGGAGAAAGTCTTCACTTTTTCTTCGCTTGTGTCATTTGCTTATTACGCCGTAACCATGGATAATCTTCATCGTTTATCAGGATGCTGGGGTCAGCCTTGACTTTGAAGGGAGGAATTTCCTAAAACTTTTCATAATCTTCAGACATGTCTGTCTTGCCCTCCACTCCCACGATGTCCCTTTTTCCTGAAAGAACTATGTGGCGCTTTGGCTCATCATATGATGTATTCGCTTCCTTATCTTTTCTTTTTCTTGGTCTGGTAGACATGTCCTTCGCATCGATAACCTGTGCCACATCATTGGCTAGGACGAACGGTTTGTCAGTGTACCCAAGATTTTTCAGATCCATTGTTGTCATTCCGTACTGTGGGTCTACCTGTACCCCGTCTCCTGACAGATTGACCCATTTGCACTTAAACAAAGGGACCTTAAAATCATGTCCGTAGTCAAGTTCCCATATGTCCACTATGTAACCATAATATGTGTCCTTTCCCCTCTCGGTTGTTGCATCAAAGCGGACACCGCTGTTTTGGTTGGTGCTCTTTTGATCTTGGTCAATCGTGTAAAATGTATTCACATTTATCTCGTATCCTTTCCAAATCGTAACAGTCGAAGATGGTCCCCTGGATAACAAGTATAGCTCATCACAAACAGTGCTGTCACCTCTGAGACGTGCTTCCAACCAACTGCTGAAAGTCCTGATGTGTTCACATGTAATCCAGTCGTCGCACTGCTCCGGGTGTTTGGAGCGCAGACTGTTCTTGTGTTTATCGACATACGGGGTCATCAAGGTAGAGTTCTGTAGAACTCTGTAGTGTGCTTGAGACCAAGAATATCCGTCCCTGCATATTATTGAGTCCCTTCCAAGCGTGACTTTTCCAGTCAGTCTCCCCTCATACCGCGATTGAGGGAGACCTATCTTCTTAAGGCCAGGAATGAAGTCAACACAAAACCCGATGACATCTTCTGTTTGATGGCCCATGGAGATGCTTCCTTCTAGCCTAGTGCGGTTACGGACATATTTCTTTAGGACTCTCATGAACCTCTCAAAGGGGTACATATTGTGTAGAAATACGGGGCCCAGAATGACAATCTCGTCAACTAGATGAACTAGGACGTGCGTCATGATATTGAAGAAGGATGGTGGGAACACTAGCTCGAAACTTACAAGACATTGCACCACATCACTCCTTAGCCTTGATATAATTTCTCGATCGATCACCTTCTGAGAGATTGCATTGAGGAATGCACATAGCTTCACAATGGCTAATCGGACGTTTTCCGGTAGAAGCCCCCTCAATGCAACCGGAAGCAGTTGCGTCATAATCACGTGGCGGTCATGAGAATTTAGGTTCTGAAACTTTTTCTCTGCCATATTTATTATTCCTTTTATATTCGACGAGAAGCCAGTCGGGACCTTCATGCTAAGCAGGCATTCAAAGAAGATTTCCTTCTCTTCTTTGGTAAGAGCATAGCTGGCAGGACCTTCATACTGCTTTGGAGGCATGCCGTCTTTTTCGTGCAAATGTTGCAGGTCCTCCCGTGCCTCAGTTGTATCTTTTGTCTTCCCATACACGCCCAAGAAGCCTAGCAGGTTCACACAAAGGTTCTTCGTCACGTGCATCACGTCGATCGAAGAGCGGACCTCTAGGTCTTTCCAGTAGGGTAGGTCCCAAAATATAGATTTCTTCTTCCACATGGGTGCGTGTCCCCCAGCGTCACTCGGAACAGCTAGTCCGCCAGGACCCTTTCCAAAGATTACGTGTAAATCATTGACCATAGAAGGTACGTGATCACCGGTACGCATGGCGGGCTTCTTCCGGTGATCTGCCTCGCTTTTGAAATGCTTGCCTTTCTTTCGACATTGATGGTTGGTCGGAAGAAATCGACGATGGCCCATGTACACATTCTTCCTGCAGCTTCCCAGGTATATACTATCGGTGTCAAGTAAACAGTGCGTGCATGCATGGTATCCCTTGTTTGTCCGTCCTGAAAGGTTACTGAGAGCGGGCCAATCGTTGATGGTCATGAACAGCAACGCCTTTAGGTGAAATTCCTCCTGTTTGTGCTCATCCCACGTACGTACACCATTTCCATTCCACAGCTGTAAAAGTTCTTCAACTAATGGCCTTAGGTACACATCAATGTCGTTGCCGGGTTGCTTAGGGCCTTGGATGAGAACTGGCATCATAATGAACTTCCGCTTCATGCACATCCAAGGAGGAAGGTTATACATACATAGAGTCACGGGCCAGGTGCTGTAATTGCTGCTCTACCCCCCCCCCCCCCCCCCCCGAAAGGATTAATGCCATCTGCGCTTAAAGCAAAGCATACGTTCCTTGGGTCACTTGCAAACTCATCCCAGTACTTTCTCTCGATTTTTCTCCACTACGACCCGTCAGCGGGTGCTCTCAACTTCCCGTCTTTCTTATGGTCGTCACTGTGCCATCGCATCAACTTGGCATGCTCTCAGTTTCTGAACAGATGTTTCAACCATGGTATTATAGGAGCATACCACATCATCTTCGCAGGAACCCTCTTCCTGGGGGGCTCGCCGTCAACATCACCAGAGTCATCTCGTCTGATCTTATACCGTAATGCACCGCATACCGGGAATGCGTTCTGATCCTTGTACGCACCGCGGTAGAGGATGTAGTCATTAGGGCATGCATGTATCTTCTGCAACTCCAATCCTAGAGGGCATACGACCTTCTTTGCTGCGTATGTACTGTCGGGCAATTTGTTATCCTTTGGAAGCTTCTTCTTCAATATTTTCAGTAGCTTCTCAAATCCTTTGTCAGGCACAGCATTCTCTGCCTTCCACTGCAGCAATTCTAGTACGATACCGAGCTTTGTGTTGCCATCTTCGCAATTGGGGAACAACCCTTTTTGTGTGGTCCTCTAACATGCGATCGAACTTCAACTTCTCCTTTTGACTTCCGCATTGCGTCCTTGCATCGACAATGACCCGGCGGAGATCATCATCATCGGGCACATCGTCTGGTTCCTCTTGATCTTCAGCAGCTTCGCCTGTTGCAGCATCATCATGCACATCGTCTGGTTCCTCTTGATGTTCAGTAGCATCACCGTATTCAAGGGGCACATAGTTGTCATCGTACTCTTCTTCTTCGCGTCTTCCATCATAACCCCTATTTCTCTGTGCCTCGTCCAAACATTATAGTGTGGCATGAAACCCTTGTAAAGCAGGTGGGTGTGAAGGATTTTCCGGTCAGAGTAAGACTTCGTATTCCCACATATAGGGCATGGACAACACATAAAACCATTCTGCTTGTTTGCCTCAGCCACTTTGAGAAAATCATGCACGCCCTTAATGTACTCGGAGGTGTGTCTTGAACCGTACATCCATTGCCAGTTCATCTACGTGCATTATATATAATTAAGTGTGTCAAAAATCATTACAGAACATCATGAATAGATAATTAAGTGACCAAATTAATAGAAGTTCATCATCACATTAAAACCAAAGTACATACATAGTTCTCATCTAACAACATAAAGGTCTGCAGAGCATCTAAATTAATTAAACCATACACTGAAATTATGTAAAACATTTCAGTGCGAAAACAAATGCGATCATAATCGTAACCAATGTAACAACTGATCCAACGACATAATGATACCAAGCCTCGGTATGAATGGCATATTTTCTAATCTTTCTAATCTTCAAGCGCATTGCATCCATCTTGATCTTGTGATCATCGACGACATCCGCCACATGCAACTTCAATATCATCTTCTCCTCCTCAATTTTTCTAATTTTTTCCTTCAAGAAATTGTTTTCTTCTTCAACTAAATTTAACCTCTCGACAATAGGGTCGGTTGGAATTTCCGGTTCAACAACCTCCTAGATAAATAAAATCTATGTCACGTTGGTCGGCATAATTGTCATAAACAATAAATGAAGCAATAGTTATGAAAAGATAATATATACCACATCCGAATCATAGACAGGACGAGGGCCGACGGGGGCGGATACCAAAACCATCGCACTATATAAGATGCAATAATAAAAGTAAGAAAATTATACAAGTATCTATATAAACATACAAGTAAGATTTTTTTCCTTTCAGAAAGAAGATAAGAACAGGAGGCTCACCACGGTGGTGCCGGCGACGAGATCGGCGCGGGCGATCGACGGCGGTGAAGACGGGGACAGAACATGACGGACCGCTAAACCTAGACAAATATTAAGGAAAATGGAACTTGGAGGTCGAGCTTGGAGAGGAGAAAGCTTAAGTAGTGTGGCTCGGGCATTCCATCGAACACCTCGTGTGCATAGGAGGTGAGCTAGAGCACCACAAAGCTCTCCCCTCGTCGGCCACGAAAAACAGAGCAACGGGAGTTCTCTGCTCGCGGGTGAGGGGTATATATAGACAATTAATTGGTCCCGGTTCATCGCAAGAACCAGAACTAAAGGGTAGCCTTTGGTCCCGATTCAATCCACCAACTGGGACCAATGGTGGTGGGCCAGGAGCGAGGCCCATTGGTCCCAGTTCGTCCCACCAACCGGGACCAATAGGTCCAGTTGAACCGGGGCCAATGGCCCACGTGGCCCGACCAGCCCCCGGGGCTCACGAACCGGGTCCAATGCCCCATTGGTCCCGGTTCTGGATTGAACCGGGACTAATGGGCTTACCTGGCCTGGACCATTGCCCCCTTTTCTACTAGTGATATAGGCAACTCATTTGTCCCGGTTCATGGTAGAAACCGGGACTAAAGCCCAGCATTCTATCCCGGTTCAATCCACGAACCGGGACCAATGGTTGCGGGCCAGGAGCTAGGACCATTGGTCCCAATTCATGACTAGAACCGGGACAAATGGATCCAGACGAACCGGGACCAATGCCCATGAGGCCCCGGCCGGCCCCCTGGGATCATGAACCGGGACTAATGCCCCCCATGGGTCCCGGTTCGTGAAGAACCGAGACTAATGGGCTGGCCAGGCCCGAACCAAAGCCTTGTTTTCTACTAGTGCAATGTCGTCCTCCCCCGCCTCTGCCCTAGAATTCGACAAACAATGTTGTGCCTTGTCTATCCAATAGAAGGTATTGTCTCCCAAAATATACACACACATATTGTAAAAAAGGAGTGGACGAAAAGATTCAATGAATTTGGAGTAAGATAATATGAGCTTATAATTGTACTATCGGTCAAATTCAATAACAATATGGGTCTCTCAAAAACCATCAAGATATCTTCCGTACAATATCTAGAATATAACATATGAAGGAAGAATATTGTAGATAATGAAAATAGATAAGAAAATGAATCATGTACACGGAGGATATATTATAGCACATGGAATCACTATGAATCAAATAAAACACTGTGAATTCAAACCAACAGGAACATCAACCTGCACACATGTAAGAACTTCTGAATAAAAATTAAGTGAATGGAAGGTCTGTATAGCAAAAACCATTTTTATTTTATCTTCATATTATTTCTTAGGAAGGCATGATGGTGCTCTACTGTTGTTAAATAATAGTTACATGGTCCGCCAGGGAACTTAACAAAAAGTTAGGAGGCTCATCGACCTAATTACAAAAATTCTGATTAGAATATCAAAACCTAGCTATTTCATGTGCTGCTTCATTCACTACCCTCGGATAATGCACATACTCTACCTTCCCAATCGATCCGGCTAATCCACACAAATTACGTTATCTTCCCTTGAATAGTGCACGATCGCTACCTTCCCAATTGATCCAGCTTGCTAATCTACAAAAACCGTTGTGTCTTCATTCCAAATAGTTCCTTAGAGCATCTCCAGCCGCCCCCAAGTGCCACCCCCAAGGTCACTTTCTCTGCGCCGGCACCGTAAAAGGGGCAAAAAACGGCCCAGTCATGCCCCCCCCCCCAAGCGCCCCCAAGACCTCATACTAGAGCCGGCAAACCCAACCAAAACCTAGCGCGCTGGGGGGCTCCTGGGGGCGCCGGCGGGGGGCAACGGCCAATCCTACTCCTCCATGCATTCTTTCTGGACCACCCAATCCCCTTTTGCCCAACGATTCTTCTGAGGACGCCAACGACTGGGAACACGGGTTCTTGGAGGCGCCGGCGGAAGCGTTTTGCCCCTAGGACATGCTATTTTTGGTCCGGTGATTGTCCTGGGGGGGCTCCAACGGTTGAAGATGCCCTTAGCCTGCACATGTCTCTCCATTTCAGTGACATCTAATTAAGTTTCGACCGCTATGTGTTGTCACATTTTCTAGGGGCAACCCATCCCTTATAACTTGTGCTTCCGCCACTGTCACCCTCGAGACATATGGTAGGAATGAACACAAGGCTGCCATGAATACTCTCTTCATGCCCTTTAATAATTGCACCAGTTGACCCCATTCCTACGTTAGCATACAATATAAGGCATCAATATTCAACTTGATGTATCTTTGATTTAGTGATTATTGAAATTAGCAGTTAGGCCTCTGATAGTCATCGCCCAATGCGTTTGCTGCCGTCGAATCCACTAGGGGTACCCGTTGCCTACCTCAATAGAGGTCATGCTAGTCCACAATCGAACATGGAGCAAAACTTAGATTTGTACTACTTGCTTGGTTTGGTTTAATTTATTTATTTTGCGTGCTCAAATACACCCTATGTCTTTTTTTTGTCTTAGTGCCACTTTAGTGAGGGCCTGAGGCCGGCCCATAGCCCAGGCAGCCCCACCCAGACGCACCAAAAAAGATGCACCCACCCTGCTGTAGGCTGGTGCTCCCTTCCCCGCCGGAGCGCTTCCGGCGGCGCTGCTCTTCCTGCCCGCCGTCCTTGCCGCCAGTTCGACCCTCCCCAGGTATGCGCCCCCCACTCCGCTTTCCCCCAAAGGATCTGGTCTGTGTTCCCTCACCATTCCTGGATCTTGTACCCATCCAAACCCTAGATGGGTTTTGATCCGATTCAGATCAAGCAACTCTATTAGCTGCTCCCTTTCCGATGCATGATGGCCGCTAACCAATAGATTTCAGTTGCTCATGACTTTGGAGGTAGCGTATGCATCTAGAGAGATCTGCGAGAGAGGAAAAAACAATATCGCCCGTTTTCCAGGAAAAGGTTCATTGTTATGAGCACTTCGTCTGATGTTTCTGACTAGCTCGCCCAACGTGTATGGATCATAACTCATTACATCAGTTCACGCAGTGGGAACTTTGTATTGAATATTGATAGGATGTTAATGGGAACTAATAGCTAATTTAAACAATTATTACTAGATGATTTGGTGCACACAGAATTTGCATCCTATTTTTAGTTGTTCTATAAAAATAGAACTACTAAGTCGGTGGCTCTCGGATACAGCGACCTGGGTTAATATGTAATATATTGCATATTAATTGAATTCTACATAGGCAATAATACTTGTTTTCCAACACGCACAATTAAACTAGATACACGTGGAGATAGATTACTTAGATTTCATGGTTTTGGCCCATTTCTTTCTTCAGTTAAACTGCAGCTAGGTTTTGCTAGCAACAGCATTGTTTCAAAGAAATTTTCAATTTACTGAACACAGTTATAACTTATCTGTTACCATATTCAAATGATGGTTTATTTTTTATTTGACATTGCCAATTTTGCTTTTAAGGAATCTAACATAAAAGATGGACTCTAAGAAAATTCGGACAAAAATCAATACTATAGTGTCTTACTAGACTAGATAGGACCTGCACAAACGAGAGGAGATGCGGAGATTGTGACTCATTACCTTGAATTTGGATAAGTGGTTGGCTTGTCGCTCAACAGCTGGCGTCCGACGACCAATCGATGGCGGAACGCCGAACATGAGAGGCGAGATTGTTGAGTGTTTTTGTGAAGCGGTTCAGCGAAGAGAGAGGCGGGTGCCGAGTACTCGTAGAAAATTGACACACAAACAAAAACTAGGCAGTTCCCTTGTTGTGGGCTTTTGATTAGCTAGTACGCTGGGATCCTTTTTTTTCCTGTTCGCCGGATCTTGATTTGATGGGTTCAGCCATGACTTTCTGTTGGATTCATACCAAAGAAATACTTGTATGCATGTAGCGCCACCGAAAAATTGTTGGGTTCAGGCTCCGCCGCTGATTGCTTAGATAGCTCATGATTCCAAAGAGAAACCATTATTTGACCCGTTTCTTTCTTTAGTTAAACGGCAGCTTAGTTTTCCTAGCAGCTGTGTTATTCCAAAGAGATTTTTAATTAATTGAATTCAGTTATAACTTATCTGTTACCATATTCTAATAATGGTTTATTTTTATTTGACATTGCCAATTTTGTGTTTAAGGAATCTGCCATAGAAGATGGACTCTAAGAAGGTGCTTACTGATGCTAGTCTAACCGATGACCTAGTGGTGAAAATCCTTTCTCGGGTGCCTTTCAAGTCTTTTTGCCGCTTCAAATGTGTTTGCAAGGCCTGGCTTGCCTTCTCCTCAGATCCACACTACCGTCAGAAACTGCCAAAAATTCCCACCGGTCTTTTCCATGGATGCAAAGGTGGGTCTGTTGCCCAGCTTGTTAGCCTGTCACGAAATGATGAGGAAATTGATGGAGGACCTACGTTCTTGCCGCACCATGAGCATTTAAAATTTGTGGATTGCTGCAATGGCCTAGTTCTTTGTAAGTATAAGAGCAACTATATTCCTCCAAATATTTGCCGCTTCATCGTGTGCAACCCTGCAACACGAGAGTGGAGGACGCTTCCTGATACTCACCCTGACCCTTACACAATGGGTTACACATATAAAGCTTTTTTGGCCTTTGATCCATCATGGTCAGCACAGTTCTATGTCTTCAACTTTCAGGAGAAGTTTGACGAAATGCCAATTGGTATCAACAAACTTGAGGTGTTCTCGTCTGACCTATCCACGTGGATTGTGGATGCTGCATGGAGTTCACGTATACAGATTTTTGGACCACACCACTTTATAGGAGGAGTACTATGTGTGCACACAGCAGAGGGTGACATTCTAGTGTTGGAGGCAATGGGTTCTGGCATACCGCCCCGTCATTTTATCACAGAGTTGCCGGATGTCCATTGGAGTCTCATGTATGGTTGCTTTTGTCAATCATCAGGGTTATTGCAGTGTGCAATTCCGGGTTAGAGCAGTGATACAGCTGAAGTTTTCAGTCTTGATGCTCATCATTCTTCATCTAGTCCTTCCTGACCATCGGTGTCGATGAGAAATGACACAACTTCATCACTTGTGCGATTATGTCCCCCAACATCGCTTCTGTTTCTTCGTCTCGGGAGTGCTTCATAGTTTCTGCAAATATTTACAACATGTCAATTATTATTCAAACATGGTACAAATGGATATATATATATATATATATATATATATATATATATATATATATATATATATATATTAGTGGCAAACCTAGAACTAGCTAGCTAATCACAATAAGGAATCATGTTAGTGGCCTCGACGCTGCTTCTCTAGATAGGGTTTGGGGTCGCCTCGACACAACGCTTCACGGGTTTGGGGTGGCCTCGACGACAACGCTCTTTTAACTTGGTAAATTTGGGGGGCCTCTAGAGTTTTGGTCGAGCGAGAGGGCCGAGGGGGGTGCTGCCGTTGTATAGGTTATCACGGTCGAGAGGTGGTATATATATCGACCGCCCCTCATGTCGAAGTTATCTTGAGGGGGTTATATCGACAACGACGCGACATACATATACATGGGAAATAATGTTATCAGGGAGGGGGTATCGGTACCCCCTCCCCCCTCGTGTTGAAGTTTCTTCTTTCTCCTCTATTCGGAAAATAATGTTATCGGGGAGGGGGTACCTGGCAGGGGCGGCGGCGTGGTGGCCGCGTAGGGGTGCGGGACGGGAGGGGCACGGCGGCGAGGGCGAAGGCGAGCAGCCTGACGACGAAGAAGAAGAAAAGAGGAAGAAGGAAGAAGGAAGAAGAAGAAGAAAAAAAAGAAGAAAAAAAAAGAGGAGAAGAAGAAAGGAATAGAGGACAAGAAGAAAAAATAGATTTTTTTTTATTTTTTTTCTTTTTCTCCTCTATTCCTTTCTTCTTCTCCTCTTCTTTTTCTTCTTTTTTCTTCTTCTTATTTATTTCTCCTCTTCTTTTTCTCTCCTCTTCTTCTTTCTTTCCTCTTCTTATTTTCTTCTTTCCTATCCTTCTTTTTCTAAAATTGCAACTTTTGCATATATAAAACTTTTCTAAAATTGTAACTTTCTATATATAAACAACAAACTTTCTATGAACAAAAAAACATTTTTAACATATATATTTAGCAAATTCTAGCCACATACATCACATACACATATACATTATAGCCACATACACATATACATCACATATGAACAAAAAAAATAAACTACTAAAAAACATATAGCCACATACATACACATACATACACATACATTATATAGCAACATATGAACAAAAACATATAGCCACATACATACACATACATTATATATATATATGAAAAAAAAATAAACTAATAAAAAAACAGAGCCGGGCAGAGGGGCATGGCGGCAGCGGTGGCGCCGGCGGGGAAGGGCAGGGGTGCAGGAGCGAGGCAAGGCAGGGGCGCGAGGCAGGTGCTCACAGGGGGGTGGTGGGGCACGGCAGGCGGCGTCGGGGCGCGGGGAGCGGCGCCGGCATCGGGACAGATGGCGTCAAGGGCGGCGGCGACGGTGAGGTGGACCAGCCTGACGACGTCGGAGGCGGAGGCGACGACGAGGTGGAGCAGCCTGACGGCGTCGGAGGCGGCGGTGACGACGAGGTGGAGCAGCCTGACGGCTCGACGGCGACGGCGACGAGGCAGAGCAGCGGGCGTCGGGCGGAGAAGAAAGGGATGGATTTTGGAGAAACTGCTAAGTGCTAGTTATATATGAAGAGAATTGGTCCCGGCTCGTGAAACCAACCGGGACTAATGCCCTCTTTAGTCCCGGTTGGTGCCACCAACCGGGACCAAAGGCCTCTTTTCAGCAGCCCAAAGGGCGGGAAGCGGCGGCCTTTGGTCCCGGTTGGTGGCACCAACAGGGACTAATGCCCCTCCCCCTTTAGTCCCGGTTGGTGCCACCAACCGGGACCAAAGGACCCTGTGCTGCCCGCGTCGGGGCCAAAGTTTAGTCCCACCTTGCTAGTTGAGAGGGGCGCGCAGTGGTTTATAAGCCCCACTGCCGCACCCCTCTCGAGCTCCTCTCCACCATAGGCTTGCGGGCCTATTTGCTACTGAATTGCCTGATGGGCCTTCTGGGCCTACTGCGGGCCTAAATCCTGGCCCATGGTTGGGTTTCTAGTCGTATTCAGGCCGTGGGGGCCCAGTAGGAGGCATTTTTTTTGTTTTTTGTTTTCTTTACTTATTGTTGCTATTTTTATTTTTTCCAGTTTTTTTGTTTTGTTTTCTGCATTATTTATTTTCATTTGTTTTTTTGCTTTATTTTTTAATTCTTTTTGCTTTTAGTTTTAGGAAAATTATAAACTTTCTGTTAGTGCCATTAGTTTTCAAATTTGAAAACACTTTTTTTTTGTTTTCTTTCTTGCTTTATTTATTTTATTTTGTTTCTACTTACAACAAAATACTTATTGTTGCTATTTTCAATTATTTTTCAGTTTTTTTATTTTCTGCATTATTTATTTTCTTTTGTTTTTTGCTCTATTTTTTAATTCTTTTTGCTTTTAGTTTTAGAAAAATTATAAACTTTCTGTTAGTGCCAATAGTTTTCAAATTTGAAAACACTTTTTTTGTTTTTTTGTTTTCTTTCTTGCTTTATTTTTTTATTTTGTTTCTACTTACAACAAAATACTTATTGTTGCTATTTTTAATTATTACAAGGACCGAACCATAAGACATTAAAGCATTTCAAATGAACTCTGGAAAAGCTGAAAGTTGACATGGTATCATAAATTCACCCACATAGCATGTGCATGTACAAAACGGACAATGGTATCATACTCGTCTGTTACAAAGTTGGCATGGTATCATCATAATAGTTGCGGGAGAAAGTCTTCACTTTTTCTTTGCTTGTGTCATTTGCTTATTGCGCCGTAACCATGGATAATCTTCATCGTTTATCAGGATGCTGGGGTCAGCCTTGACTTTGAAGGGAGGAATTTCCTGAAACTTTTCATAATCTTCAGACATGTCTGTCTTGCCCTCCACTCCCACGATGTCCCTTTTTCCTGAAAGAACTATGTGGCGCTTTGGCTCATCATATGATGTATTTGCTTCCTTATCTTTTCTTTTTCTCGGTTTGGTAGACATGTCCTTCGCATAGATAACATGTGCCACATCATTGGCTAGGACGAACGGTTCGTCAGTGTACCCAAGATTTTTCAGATCCACTGTTGTCATTCCGTACTGTGGGTCTACCTGTACCCCGCCTCCTGACAGATTGACCCATTTGCACTTAAACAAAGGGACCTTAAAATCATGTCCGTAGTCAAGTTCCCATATATCCACTATGTAACCATAATATGTGTCCTTTCCCCTCTCGGTTGTTGCATCAAAGCGGACACCGCTGTTTTGGTTGATGCTCTTTTGATCTTGGTCAATCGTGTAAAATGTATTTCTATTTATCTCGTATCCTTTCCAAATCGTAACAGTCGAAGATGGTCCCCTGGACAACAAGTACAGCTCATCACAAACAGTGTTGTCACCTCTGAGACGTGCTTCCAACCAACTGTTGAAAGTCCTGATGTGTTCACATGTAATCCAGTCATCGCACTGCTCCGAGTGTTTGGAGCGCAGACTGTTCTTGTGTTCATCGACATACGGGGTCATCAAGGTAGAGTTCTGTAGAACTCTGTAGTGTGCTTGAGACCAAGAATATCCGTCCCTGCATATTATTGAGTCCCTTCCAAGCGTGACTTTTCCAGTTAGTCTTCCCTCATACCGCGATTGAGGGAGACCTATCTTCTTAAGGCCAGGAATGAAGTCAACACAAAACCCGATGACATCTTCTGTTTGATGGCCCATGAAGATGCTTCCTTCTAGCCTAGCGCGGTTACGGACATATTTCTTTAGGACTCTCATGAACCTCTCAAAGGGGTACATATTGTGTAGAAATACGGGGCCCAGAATTGCAATCTCGTCAACTAGATGAACTAGGACGTGCGTCATGATATTGAAGAAGGATGGTGGGAACACTAGCTCGAAACTTACAAGACATTGCACCACATCACTCCTTAGCCTTGATATAATTTCTCGATCGATCACCTTCTGAGAGATTGCATTGAGGAATGCACATAGCTTCACAATGGCTAATCGGACGTTTTCCGGTAGAAGCCCCCTCAATGCAACCGGAAGCAGTTGCGTCATAATCACGTGGCAGTCATGAGACTTTAGGTTCTGAAACTTTTTCTCTGCCATATTTATTATTCCTTTTATATTCGACGAGAAGCCAGTCGGGACCTTCATCCTAAGCAGGCATTCAAAGAAGATTTCCTTCTCTTCTTTGGTAAGTGCATAGCTGGCAGGACCTTCATATTGCTTTGGAGGCATGCCGTCTTTTTCGTGCAAACGTTGTAGGTCCTCC
The DNA here is from genome assembly GCA_963921465.1 of Triticum timopheevii. Classification (NCBI taxonomy): domain Eukaryota; kingdom Viridiplantae; phylum Streptophyta; class Magnoliopsida; order Poales; family Poaceae; genus Triticum; species Triticum timopheevii. Next base: position 458,169,834 of record OY997262.1, on the reverse strand, counting down.
CATGCCTCAGTTGTATCTTTTGTCTTCCCATACACGCCCAAGAAGCCTAGCAGGTTCACACAAAGGTTCTTCGTCACGTGCATCATGTCGATCGAAGAGCGGACCTCTAGGTCTTTCCAGTAGGGTAGGTCCCAAAATATAGATTTCTTCTTCCACATGAGTGTGTGTCCCCCAGCGTCACTCGGAACAGCTAGTCCGCCAGGACCCTTTCCAAAGATTACGTGTAAATCATTGACCATAGCAAGTATGTGATCACCGGTACGCATGGCGGGCTTCTTCCGGTGATCTGCCTCGCTTTTGAAATGCTTGCCTTTCTTTAGACATTGATGGTTGGTCGGAAGAAATCGACGATGGCCCATGTACACATTCTTCCTGCAGCTTCCCAGGTATATACTATCGGTGTCAAGTAAACAGTGCGTGCATGCATGGTATCTCTTGTTTGTTCGTCCTGAAAGGTTACTGAGAGCGGGCCAATCGTTGATGGTCACGAACAGCAACGCCTTTAGGTGAAATTTCTCCTGTTTGTGCTCATCCCACGTACGTACACCATTTCCATTCCACAGCTGTAAAAGTTATTCAACTAATGGCCTTAGGTACACATCAATGTCGTTGCCGGGTTGCTTAGGGCCTTGGATGAGAACTGGCATCATAATGAACTTCCGCTTCATGCACATCCAAGGAGGAAGGTTATACATACATAGAGTCACGGGCCAGGTGCTGTGATTGCTGCTCTGCTCCTCGAAAGGATTAATGCCATCCACGCTTAAAGCAAACCATACGTTCCTTGGGTCACTTGCAAACTCGTCCCAGTACTTTCTCTCGATTTTTCTCCACTGCGACCCGTCAGCGGGTGCTCTCAACTTCTCGTCTTTCTTACGGTCGTCACTGTTCCATCGCATCAACTTGGCATGCTCTCCGTTTTTGAACAGACGTTTCAACCATGGTATTATAGGAGCATACCACATCATCTTCACAGGAACCCTTTTCCTGGGGGGGCTCGCCGTCAACATCACCAGGGTCATCTCGTCTGATCTTATACCGTAATGAACCGCATACTGGGAATGCGTTCTGATCCTTGTACGCACCGCGGTAGAGGATGTAGTCATTAGGGCATGCATGTATCTTCTGCAACTCCAATCCTAGAGGGCATACGACCTTCTTTGCTGCGTATGTACTGTCGGGCAATTCGTTATCCTTTGGAAGCTTCTTCTTCAATATTTCCAGTAGCTTCTCAAATCCTTTGTCAGGCACAGCATTCTCTCCCTTCCACTGCAGCAATTCTATTACGATACCGAGCTTTGTATTGCCATCTTCGCAATTGGGGAACAACCCTTTTTGTGTGGTCCTCTAACATGCGATCGAACTTCAGCTTCTCCTTTTGACTTTCGCATTGCGTCCTTGCATCGACAATGACCCGGCGGAGATCATCATCATCGGGCACATCGTCTGGTTCCTCTTGATCTTCAGCAGCTTCGCCCGTTGCATCATCATCATGCACATCGTCTGGTTCCTCTTGATGTTCAGTAGCATCACCGTATTCAGAGGGCACATAGTTGTCATCGTACTCTTCTTCTTCGCCGTCTTCCATCATAACCCCTATTTCTCTGTGCCTCGTCCAAACATTATAGTGTTGCATGAAACCCTTGTAAAGCAGGTGGGTGTGAAGGATTTTCCAGTCAGAGTAAGACTTCGTATTCCCATATATAGGGCATGGACAACACATAAAACCATTCTGCTTGTTTGCCTCAGCCACTTCGAGAAAATCATGCATGCCCTTAATGTACTCGGAGGTGTGTCTTGAACCGTACATCCATTGCCGGTTCATCTGCGTGCATTATATATAATTAAGTGTGTCAAAAATCATTACAGAACATCATGAATAGATAATAAGTGACCAAATTAATAGAAGTTCATCATCACATTAAAACCAAAGTACATACATAGTTCTCATCTAATAACATAAAGGTCTGCAGAGCATCTAAATTAATTAAACCATACACTGAAATTATGTAAAACATTTCAATGCGAAAACAAATGCGATCATAATCGTAACCAATGTAACAACTGATCCAACGACATAATGATACCAAGCCTTGGTATGAATGGCATATTTTCTAATCTTTCTAATCTTCAAGCGCATTGCATCCATCTTGATCTTGTGATCATCGACGACATCCGCCACATGCAACTCCAATATCATCTTCTCCTCCTCAATTTTTCTAATTTTTTCCTTCAAGAAATTGTTTTCTTCTTCAACTAAATTTAACCTCTCGACAATAGGGTCGGTTGGAATTTCCGGTTCAACAACCTCCTAGATAAATAAAATCTATGTCACGTTGGTCGGCATAATTGTCATAAACAATAAATGAAGCAATAGTTATGAAAAGATAATATATACCACATCCGAATCATAGACAGGACGAGGGCCGACGGGGGCGGATACCAAAACCATCGCACTATATAAGATGCAATAATAAAAGTAAGAAAATTATACAAGTATCTATATAAACATACAAGTAAGATTTTTTTTTCATTTCAGAAAGAAGATAAGAACAGGAGGCTCACCACGGTGGTGCCGGCGACGAGATCGGCGCGGGCGATCGACGGTGTTGAAGATGGGGATGGGACGTGACGGACCGCTAAACCTAGACAAATATTAAGGAAAATGGAGCTTGGAGGTCGAGCTTGGAGAGGAGAAAGCTTAAGTAGTGTGGCTCGGGCATTCCATCGAACACCTCGTGTGCATAGGAGGTGAGCTAGAGCACCACAAAGCTTTCCCCTCGCCGGCCACGAAAAATAGAGCAGCGGGAGTGCTCTGCTCGCGGGTGAGGAGTATATATAGGCAATTAATTGGTCCCGGTTCATCGCAAGAACCGGGACTAAAGGGTAGCCTTTGGTCCCGATTCAATCCACCAACCGGGACCAATGGTGGTGGGCCAGGAGCGAGGCCCATTGGTCCCAGTTCGTCCCACCAACCGGGACCAATAGGTCCAGTTGAACCGGGACCAATGGCCCACGTGGCCCGACCGGCCCCCTGGGCTCACGAACCGGGTCCAATGCCCCATTGGTCCCGGTTCTGGATTGAACCGGGACTAATGGGCTGACCTGGCCTGGACCATTGCCCCCTTTTCTACTAGTGATATAGGCAACTCATTTGTCCCGGTTCATGGTAGAAACCGGGACTAAAGCCCAGCATCCTATCCCGGTTCAATCCACGAACCGGGACCAATGTTTGCGGGCCAGGAGCGAGGACCATTGGTCCCAATTCATGACTAGAACCGGGACAAATGGATCCAGACGAACCGGGACCAATGCCCACGAGGCCCCGGCCGGCCCCCTGGGATCATGAACCGGGACTAATGCCCCCCATGGGTCCCGGTTCGTGAAGAACCGGGACTAATGGGCTGGCCAGGCCCGAACCAAAGCCCTGTTTTCTACTAGTGCAATGTCGTCCTCCCCCGCCTCTGCCCTAGAATTCGACACACAATGTTGTGCCTTGTCTATCCAATAGAAGGTATTGTCTCCCAAAATATACACACACATATTGTAAAAAAGGAGTGGACGAAAAGATTCAATGAATTTGGAGTAGGATAATATGAGCTTATAATTGTACTATCCGTCAAATTCAATAACAATATGGGTCTCTCAAAAACCATCAAGATATCTTCCGTACAATATCTAGAATATAACATACGAAGGAAGAATATTCTAGATAATGAAAATAGATAAGAAAATGAATCATGTACACGGAGGATATATTATACCACATGGAATCACTATGAATCAAATAAAACACTGTGAATTCAAACCAACAGGAACATCAACCTGCACACATGTAAGAACTTCTGAATAAAAATTAAGTGAATGGAAGGTCTGTATAGCAAAAACCATTTTTATTTTATCTTCATATTATTTCTTAGGAAGGCATGATGGTGCTCTACTGTTGTTAAATAATAGTTACATGGTCCGCCAGGGAACTTAACAAAAAGTTAGGAGGCTCATCGACCTAATTACAAAAATTCTGATTAGAATATCAAAACCTAGCTATTTCATGTGCTGCTTCATTCACTACCCTCGGATAATGCACATACTCTACCTTCCCAATCGATCCGGCTAATCCACACAAATTACGTTATCTTCCCTTGAATAGTGCACGATCGCTACCTTCCCAATTGATCCAGCTTGCTAATCTACAAAAACCGTTGTGTCTTCATTCCAAATAGTTCCTTAGAGCATCTCCAGCCACCCCCAAGGTCACTTTCTCTGCGCCGGCACCGTAAAAGGGGCAAAAAACGGCCCAGTCATGCCCCCCCCCCCAAGCGCCCCCAAGACCTCATACTAGAGCCGGCAAACCCAACCAAAACCTAGCGCGTTGGGGGGCTCCTGGGGGCACCGGCGGGGGGCAACGGCCAATCCTACTCCTCCATGCATTCTTTCTGGACCACCCAATCCCCTTTTGCCCAACGATTCTTCTGAGGACGCCAACGACTAGGAACACGGGTTCTTGGAGGCGCCGGCGGAAGCGTTTTGCCCCTAGGACATGCTATTTTTGGTCCGGTGATTGTCCTGGGGGGGCTCCAACGGTTGAAGATGCCCTTAGCCTGCACATGTCTCTCCATTTCAGTGACATCTAATTAAGTTTCGACCGCTATGTGTTGTCACATTTTCTAGGGGCAACCCATCCCTTATAACTTGTGCTTCCGCCATTGTCACCCTCGAGACATATGGTAGGAATGAACACAAGGCTGCCATGAATACTCTCTTCATGCCCTTTAATAATTGCACCAGTTGACCCCATTCCTTCGTTAGCATACAATATAAGGCATCAATATTCAACTTGATGTATCTTTGATTTAGTGATTATTGAAATTAGCAGTTAGGCCTCTGATAGTCATCGCCCAATGCGTTTGCTGCCATCGAATCCACTAGGGGTACCCGCTGCCTACCTCAATAGAGGTCATGCTAGTCCACAATCGAACATGGAGCAAAACTTAGATTTGTACTACTTGCTTGGTTTGGTTTAATTTATTTTTTTGCGTGCTCAAATACACCCTATGTCTTTTTTTTGTCTTAGTGCCACTTTAGTGAGGGCCTAAGGCCGGCCCATAGCCCAGGCAGCCCCACCCAGACGCACCAAAAAAGATGCACCCACCCTGCTGTAGGCTGGTGCTCCCTTCCCCGCCGGAGCGCTTCCGGCGGCGCTGCTCTTCCTGCCCGCCGTCCTTGCCGCCAGTTCGACCCTCCCCAGGTATGCGCCCCCCACTCCGCTTTCCCCCAAAGGATCTGGTCTGTGTTCCCTCACCATTCCTGGATCTTGTACCCATCCAAACCCTAGATGGGTTTTGATCCGATTCAGATCAAGCAACTCTATTAGCTGCTCCCTTTCCGATGCATGATGGCCGCTAACCAATAGATTTCAGTTGCTCATGACTTTGGAGTTAGCGTATGCATCTAGAGAGATCTGCGAGAGAGGAAAAAACAATATCGCGCGTTTTTCAGGAAAAGGTTCATTGTTATGAGCACTTCGTCTGATGTTTCTGACTAGCTCGCCCAACGTGTATGGATCATAACTCATAACATCAGTTCACGCAGTGGGAACTTTGTATTGAATATTGATAGGATGTTAATGGGAACTGATAGCTAATTTAAACAATTATGACTAGATGATTTGGTGCACATAGAATTTGCATCCTATTTTTAGTTGTTCTATAAAAATAGAACTACTAAGTCGGTGGCTCTCGGATACAGCGACCTGGGTTAATATGTAATATATTGCATATTACTTGAATTCTACATAGGCAATCATACTTGTTTTCCAACACGCACAATTAAACTAGATACACGTGGAGATAGATTACTTAGATTTCATGGTTTTGGCCCATTTCTTTCTTCAGTTAAACTGCAGCTAGGTTTTGCTAGCAACAGCATTGTTTCAAAGAAATTTTCAATTTACTGAACACAGTTATAACTTATCTGTTACCATATTCAAATGATGGTTTATTTTTTATTTGACATTGCCAATTTTGCTTTTAAGGAATCTAACATAAAAGATGGACTCTAAGAAAATTCGGACAAAAATCAATACTATAGTGTCTTACTAGACTAGATAGGACCTGCACAAACGAGAGGAGATGCGGAGATTGTGACTCATTACCTTGAATTTGGATAAGTGGTTGGCTTGTCGCTCAACAGCTGGCGTCCGACGACCAATCGATGGCGGAACGCCGAACATGAGAGACGAGATTGTTGAGTGTTTTTATGAGGCGGTTCAGCGAAGAGAGAGGCGGGTGCCGAGTACTCGTAGAAAATTGACACACAAACAAAAACTAGGCAGTTCCCTTGTTGTGGGCTTTTGATTAGCTAGTACGCTGGGATCCTTTTTTTTCCTGTTCGCCGGATCTTGATTTGATGGGTTCAGCCATGACTTTCTGTTGGATTCATACCAAAGAAATACTTGTATGCATGTAGCGCCACCGAAAAATTGTTGGGTTCAGGCTCCGCCGCTGATTGCTTAGATAGCTCATGATTCCAAAGAGAAACCATTATTTGACCCGTTTCTTTCTTTAGTTAAACGGCAGCTTAGTTTTCCTAGCAGCTGTGTTATTCCAAAGAGATTTTTAATTAATTGAATTCAGTTATAACTTATCTGTTACCATATTCAAATAATGCTTTATTTTTATTTGACATTGCCAATTTTGTGTTTAAGGAATCTGCCATAGAAGATGGACTCTAAGAAGGTGCTTACTGATGCTAGTCTAACCGATGACCTAGTGGTGAAAATCCTTTCTCGGGTGCCTTTCAAGTCTTTTTGCCGCTTCAGATGTGTTTGCAAGGCCTGGCTTGCCTTCTCCTCGGATCCACACTACCGTCAGAAACTGCCAAAAATTCCCACCGGTCTTTTCCATGGATGCAAAGGTGGGTCTGTTGCCCAGCTTGTTAGCCTGTCACGAAATGATGAGGAAATTGATGGAGGACCTACGTTCTTGCCGCACCATGAGCATTTAAAATTTGTGGATTGCTGCAATGGCCTAGTTCTTTGTAAGTATAAGAGAAACTATATTCCTCCAAATATTTGCCGCTTCATCATGTGCAACCCTGCAACACGAGAGTGGAGGACGCTTCCTGATACTCACCCTGACCCTTACACAATGGGTTACACATATAAAGCTTTTTTGGCCTTTGATCCATCATGGTCAGCACAGTTCTATGTCTTCAACTTTCAGGAGAAGTTTGACGAAATGCCAATTGGTATCAACAAACTTGAGGTGTTCTCGTCTGACCTATCCACGTGGATTGTGGATGCTGCATGGAGTTCACGTATACAGATTTTTGGACCACACCACTTTATAGGAGGAGTACTATGTGTGCACACAGCAGAGGGTGACATTCTAGTGTTGGAGGCAATGGGTTCTGGCATACCGCCCCGTCATTTTATCACCGAGTTGCCGGATGTCCATTGGAGTCTCATGTATGGTTGCTTTTGTCAATCATCAGGGTTATTGCAGTGTGCAATTCCAGGGGAGAGCGGTGATACAGCTGAAGTTTTCAGTCTTGATGCTCACCATTCTTATGAGTGGTCTTTGAAGCGTCGTGTTAGTATGAGAGATGCAATTGGAAGGGATGACTTCTTTCACAATGATAAATGGTCGCGTTGGCTTGGCTATCAGATTGTCGCTCTTGATTTGGAAAGAGGGGTCATCATCCTTGTTGACAAGGAACAAATGAAGCTTTGGTCATACAACATCAACACTGGGAAACTTAGAAAGATCCAGGATGATTGCCGTACTGACTACCTTTATTATGTGGCATGCTACTCAAAACTTCCAGGGTGAGCCATGTATGCGATGCGATGAGTAGTAGCGTCTCTTGTGTGCAACTTTTATATTTTATTCTCGTCCATGCGGAGCTGCATGTGTATTTCTCTCCTTTCTAAGACATAGACAAGAAACTTGTTACTTTATCAGGGTTCAAGTTTACAACCCTGTTAATGTTGTGGATGTTTTGTGTACGTTGGTAATTGACGCGGAGACACAATTATAGAGAAGATTGGCGTTGCAAATGAGATTAACTGTCTAACCAGTAACCAGGCAAGCTGCTTGGCTAAGCACTCGTCATGCATTTTCTTACCAGGATGTTACCGCGTCAGGAATGTCTTTGTTCGTTCAACATATCTTGTGCTTGCATGCCTTGCTTTGTGGAGGAAAAGAAGGTAAGCAAAGGAGATGTGCAATGTGGAGAAGTCACTTGCACTCTTAATTCTTTTTGCTTCCACACTTACATTACATGCAGTTGTTTCCTACATATATGTACAACTTCATAAGCAATTATTTCCGTTAATAACCCTATGTGTTGGAGAACTCTTGCCTTTTTTTCTTTTCTTTTCGTCCCCTGCTTATCATCGCCAGAACTATGTATTTAGATTTGTTTAGTTATCAACAGTGATCCCGTGGCACAATGGATAAGGTGTTGGCCTACGAAAAGTTGCACCATCTTGCACCCCCTTGAACTTTAGGGCAAAAACACATGATTAGAATGCCATTTTTTTCAAATAGGTTCGAGTGGGTGCAGATTTCATATGTAATGTACAAATGATTTCTTAGAAAATTTCCTACGAAATCTAATCCTCCAAAATATACTTTCAATCAAAAAGGTCCTAAGAGTATATATATGTGGTTCCTTTGTTCATAAGTTTTAAATGTAATGGCTTTTAACTGAAACGACAGGTGACCACTAAATTGCAGCAATAGTCAACACAACTTCTCTGTCACATTAAAACTGGACAACATCAGTAAATACACTGTGTCGTGGACAACTTTTTCCATACGGAGGGAGTACAACATAGTCACCCATGATGATCTCGGTGTTTCCTCCAGGAACCATTAGGCTAGCCATAGTGGGAGTAACTTAGTTAGTAACTTAACACATCCCAAGACAATTTTGCTTATATGGCAAGTATTTAATGAGGAAAGAGGTGCTGATGGTAACATAATATGTTACTGTAACATAGCGCTTTCTGAGGCAAAATGAGTCTATGAGATAATAAATGAAGCAATCTATGATACTACTACTATGTTACTTTGCACTATGGAGGTAGTAACTTACACTAGTGTCATATGCATGACACTAGTCTAAGTTACTCCCCACTATGACCAGCCTTACAGTTCTCCATTTGTGCTGATTATGAGATATGGTGTAGCTTCCTCATCCACTGCTTAACAGTTAAAATGCTTCAAGATCCCATGAAAAATCATTCTTATTCGATATCCCTAACAACCTTATTGTCTTTTTTCCAGAGTGCGCACGACACAGCAAAGACAACGATACCCAACATTACATTTTTTTTCTTATTATAATTACCGAGAACCTCACATCCGATGAAGTTCATAAAGAACAAACCCACTGTATTCAGGTTTGGTTCGTTTCATTAGTACGCTGCAGGCGCAAACCGTTACTTTCAGCGAGAAACACCAGTCCTCTAGCAAGTGGCAACGGCGAGGGGACAAAGAGGTGGTGGCTAGGGTATGGGTCCTTGCACGAGTTGCCCTTGGGAGAGGGACACGGAGGGCTCCCTACAAAGAAAAAACTCTTCAACCAGCGGAAACCAAGTTATAGTAGAGATCGACGCAAACCCTGTAAAAATCTTCTTTATAAGTTCTCAAAGAATCTTCAAAAGATACATTATATTGGAAAAGTGACGTTCTATAAACATGTTAATTCCAAATTCAAATTCAAATCGTACCATCAAGGGGAAATGCACTATTTTTATGCTTGGGTCAGGTTAGCCGATCAAGGAAATATTCCTATTGGAAGAACAATCAGAAAATACTAGTAACCATGCACGTGCAACACACGTGTTCACCAACAAATATAAAGTTGACCATGCTGAAAGGAATGGAAATTTAAATTTATAGTTCAACATACGAATTTTAACATTCCTTTCAAAAACGAATAAATACATGTGGGAATGCCTACTGCATATATGGTTCATAGACAGCTTGTGGAGGTCTCAAAAGAAATACAACATTACAAACTGTAGGCTCCTCGTAGAGAAAGATCACATATACTGAAGAGGCATCTAATGTGAAAATCAATGAGGTTACATTTACTTTCAACGTACTATAAATACAATCCACCTAATAGGACTACCCAACAGATTGCAGACAAGGCAGTCATGTGTGGCAATGACCTCAGTATCCATGTCATTGCTGTCGGTGGGCACAACACAATAGTTGGTGGAGTTTCTGTCTCCCGTGCACCACACAATCTCTGTTGATCCCACTCTAAGCTAAGCTTGCCCAAAATCACAATTTGGTGGAGAACATTGTTGTATCATCGCTAATGTCTGAATTAGAATTTAAGATACCCGTCTTGCAAACAGAATAATCGGCTTCTCTATTTCCATAAAAAAAGGTAAACACAATCCATCATTGTGTAACTGCAACTACCAATACTAGGTCATAATGGATCGGATTCCATCATGGTGACAGAGGAAATTTAACCAAACAAAAATATTACATGGGGAGGAACTGGAAAGTATAAAAGTGTATGGCTAATAATCCATACTTCTGATCAAACTGCACAAACCCGCGCTGTTTCCCAACTGCAATCTTCACAACTGGGAGAAGGTTTGCTTAAGATCATTTTCACTAACATTTCGGTCAAGCCAACCGATAAACACCTAATGATAATTAAACAACGATAATAAAAGAAAAGCTATAACGATGTACATTGCATAAGTTACAGCCAATGCATCTGTACTCACAGTTGTGTTTGTTCAAATCTCTGTCTGATCGAGAGGATGAACCAGTAGACCCGAAAGTACGTAAGCCAACAATTTTCCAGTAAACAGAAATAAACAGTCACAGCTATGCAAACAACATTAAATGATTCCTGTAGAATTTTTTATTCAAAAAAAATTGTTAATAGCAATTCATAGGTTCTCAGATTTTTTGACCAATCATTAATATTCTCAAAAATATGAAGCTATGTCATTTTTCACCAATACAAACCCATTTTCCAAAAAGGTAGTGCATAAAAGCAGCAAGGAATGAATGTAGAGCAAAAACAATTTTGTACATAAATACTACGAAGTGTGAACTATATTCTGAACGAATCTCCCTCCCAAACAATTTACGAATGGAAACAAGTCTAGACGCGTGATAAAGCACAAAGCCATAGCCCTTTGATCTACCAGTGTTAGCATCAATAACAACTTTTGCACCTTTGACAGAGGAGTACCTGCTGGAGAAAGTCTCCAGCAATGCAGCATCATTGACATCAGAGGCAAGATCGCCTACAAATATGGAATTATCTGAAGCAATGTCCGACTCCAAACTCATATCCCCCATGCTAAATGATGGCCAGCTTATCCTAAAAAGTTGATCAGTACTTGGCATTATATGCCCAGCAAAAACATCAACTACTCTTTCAGTTGCAGCATGACTGTAGAACTCTACAAAACCGTATCCTTCTAATTATCTTTGCTTATTACAAATAAACTTGATCGCGACAACCTACATCATATTCATACATATTAGTACAAGTTTGACCTTGGATAATATAAGAACTATAAATTGCATAAGAAGACACACAACAATGCAGTCAGCACACATTTATATTCCTCCACTAACTGGACAGTTCAAAATTCCAATTTTCAAGAAAATTCCAGTTGCAACAACTACATAATGCAACCGAGAATTTACAAGACGTGCTAGGAAAATAATGATTAGTAGCCAGTATGCATGGTAACTATATGGACTCATAATTGTCAAAAAGAAAACATATGGACTCATCTCATGTGTGATGACGCTTCAGTGGTTTTCTAGAAAGAGAAAAAAATAGCTTTAAACCTCAGACATAAGGAGAAACATACAGACTCATCTCATGTTTATTTATTGGCTAATACAGGGGTGTAGCTCCATGCAGTTGTTTCTCAAGTTACAAAAAACTGTACAACATATAAAAGTATAGTTGAAACTTGAAACATATGCTTTACTGTCTAATGTCTGACAGCCTTCCATGTGTTTCTCTGAAGACTGGGGCAGTAGAAATCGCTAGGACGATCAAAATATCAAAGGGTCCCTACAAGTACTAAAGTAAATCTCATGGTTGCACTTGCCTTGTTTCAGAAAGGGCTAGCAAATAAAAGCCTAACTATATAACTGAAAGGTCTAATCCATTTTTAGCAACATGTCCTAAGACTGAATTTAAATCATTCCAAGTAAGAAGAAATTAAGCTGAAAATGGAAAGATACTGATAACAAATAGCTAGCAATACATAGATATTGTGGTTACCTTGGAAATGTGCACCCCTAGGCTTGTACGAGCTCCAGAACACTTGATACAAATGAACAAACCAAAAGTTAATGATCTGCAAAGACCACATCACAACATTTGAAGATTATGAATAATGTGAAACACTCGGTGTCAGATACCATGCTGGTCAGAAGTTTCATAAGATAATAAGAAATACACATAGTGCTCTAAATTAACCCGGCAAGGCTGAGAAGTAGCTCCCACACCCCAGCGCCTTCCCCACCATCATGGAAACAGCGTCAACGGTGGTGGCAGAGGTGCGGTGAACATAACTTATCATTATCAATTCAGAGAAGCACATAAAAGATTGCAACCAAATATACCTGGAAAATGTATATCAGCTATAAAATATTCAGTGCAAACCAAACAACTAAGCACACATTGCTAGATGATATAACCAACTAAAAAGCAAAGAGAAGCTGAAGTTGAGGGTAGAACAGAGCATCTATATAAATACAATCAAAAAAAGATGGTGCAGTAGTTTTTCAGACTCAATGATATGGAGATCTTACTTACATTTTTGGACACCTTTTGTACAAGGTCACTGTATCTCGGATTTTCCAATCCATCTCGAAATAAAAAAAATGCATCCCACAGAACTATTAAGCACTGTTAAGCACTGGAGTCATAAGGAAAGACCTCGGCCTAGCTATTTGAACAAATTAATGGACGAATTAAATAAACAAATTCCGATGAAACCAAGGCGAATTTACGAGCCATTTCCTTGAATAACTGCACATGTTGGAGCACTCTCACCTTTTCTTTCTTGCTCCCGGCTTGTACTCGACAGAACTAGCAAATAATTACTGTGTCCTTATTAGCGTGCCGTTAGTAACAACACAATGACTCCGTGGCCCAATGGATAAGGCGCTGGTCTACGAAACCAGAGATTCTGGGTTCGATTGGGTTCGATCCCCAGCGGAGTCGGCACATTTTGTAATACACTTTTCCTAAGGGTTCCTTTTTTGCAGGGAGTTGCAAGGCTGCTGATGTTGTGTTTTTTTTTCCAAAACAAAAGGATCATGCTGGTAAAATAGCGCAGATAAATGTGTCACAAATAAGTTAATAGCCATGTAAAGACCATTCTAATTAAGCACGCCTCATGTTCCTTCACACGTAGATGTGGATTTTCCCCAAGGGAAACGAATGCTTGTTGTTATTGTAAGGCACGCCTCATGTTCTTTCACACGTAGATGTGGATGTTCCCTACATATATGTACAAATTTCATGGATAGGTATTCTTATCCTTGGGCTAGCTACCCAACACACACACACACACACATTCGTTTCCCTTACAAAATAACTCTTAAGTGTTGGAGCACTGGTGTTGAGGCGAAGATTGAGATTGAAAAGCAGTATTTCTTTTACGGTTTTGCTATTTAACAGTCGACTGTTTTTCAATTCGCTGTCACTCGAATTTGTGTCCGTCTGATCACGCGTTGAGAGTTGTTGTTTCTGTCTTGGATTTCTTTTGTCGGGCGCGGTCAGGTGCGGTTTTCTTTTACCGGGCTTGGTTTTATTATGGGTCTGCCCGTTATCATATTCCCTGTGTCTGTCGTTTCCTTTTCCTTTTCTCCCTTCTGAATTTTTCCTCATTTTCATTTGGTTGGTACTGTTTTGAAAGGGTAGAGGGGAGCAATAGGAGGAGGCACTCGAGCAGCAAAGGAGTCGAGGCGATTTCGTCGGGTTCATGGCGTTTCCGAGATCCCTCTCTGCCGAAGCTTGATTCTCCTCTTCGATTCCCTACTTCCCTGGTTAGTTCTTCTTGTCTCTCTCACTTCCCGCGTGCTACCCTGGATCGTCCCCTGCAGTTGCAGTTTCAACCATCTGGTAGGGTCAGGTTTTAGGTAGCAGTGCTTTTTTAGGGTTGGTTTTCTTTTGTATATGAGCTTTTTCAGAGTTTGCAGTGCTATTTTCCTGGTAGTTCGTGTTTTTTTCTCTCCACAGTCCCCTGCGTTCTAGCACTGCAACTAGGTCTGCTAGTGTGTCCGTGTGTGTCAATTTCCTTTCTATATGTTTTCCTTGAATTTCCATGTAATGTAGTCCCCTAGTTTTGCATTGTATTGTTCTCTAGTATTTGTTTGTAATTCCCGTCTGAATTGTTTGCTGTAATCCCCTAGTTTAGACCTATATTTGCACTGTAATTGTGTATCTTTGCTTTGTAATTCATGTGCTTTCTGACTGTAGTAGCGTACTCTAGTTTTTATCAGTTTTGCACTGTACTCTGCAGCAACCATGGTAATTACACTGCACTTTGCATTGTAATTTCACTGAAAGTAGTCTGTAAGTAATTACACTGTAATTTTCCTCTATGTACACTGTAATATCCATGGTAATTACACTGTAATTTCCCTCAATATACACTGTAATATTCGTGGTAATTACATTGTATTTCCCTAAATGTACACTGTAATTTCCATATAGTACTTACACTATAATTTCCCTCAATGTACACTATAATTTCTGTATAGTTTTTACACTGTAATTTCCCTCAATGCACACTGTAATATGCATGGTATTTACACTGTAATTTCCCTCAGATTTCTCTTTAATTTTCCTATAGTATTTACACTATAATTTCCCTCAATGTACATTGTAATATGCTTGATATTTTCACCGTAATTTCCCTCAGATTTTTGCCAGTGTAATTTCCCTAAAGTAAACTAAATAATTGCCCTGTAATTACTATGTAATTCGTCTGATTTTGGCACTGTAATCTCCCATTTCTGATTTTCACTGTAAGTCATGTGCTTTCTTGGTTGCATGCCTTTGATTACTCTGTAATTTGTGTCAGGTTTACACTGTAATTTTTGCGGTTCTTCAGTGTAATTTTCATTAGTCTACACTGTCTCCTGGTTGTGTTATGCGCTGGGATTGTGTATTAGCTGGGATCTGTGGATGGGAGGGGTAGTACGAGGTGAGATCTGGGATGTGTGTTTGGGCCTTTTCCTCTTCTTTTAGTTGTCAGGTGCTGTGATACAGGGTATGTGCGCGCGGGGCGGGGGGTGGGGTCCTTTTTAGCCGCGTCTTTGAGTTTCTGTTTCGATTAATTGAGAACTTGGTCACGATGTTAGCCCGACCCATTGGTAATTGGACATACATGTGTCAACAGGAAATTTGAATGTTATCCAATTGGAAATCAGTCAAATGCTAGATAGACACTCCCTTCTTTTATGTCATAGCATCCAATTATCTTCAGCTTGTTTCATTTAAAATTGTCAACTGTGCTAATGCTTTTTTTTAGATAAAAGGAGTCGGCCCAACTTTATTATATTAATAAACTCACGAAGCTTCACTCAAAGGTTCCACAACCAACACATCAGCCAACTATCTCAAAAAAAAACACCACCCAACCAGGCAAAGTAAACATAAACTGTACAGACAGCCACAATAGGCAGCATAAGTTCGCGGCACGTTTTTTTTTGACAAGGGGGGACTCCCCGGCCTCTGCATCAGAATGATGCATACGGCCACATTTATAAATAAATAAGGATGTTCAACAAAGTCGCAAAGTCGTAAAACAAATAAATAGCTAGCTCACAAAGAGTCACAACGCCACAAACAAAAGGCCCAAAAGCCACAACCGGCTAGCATAACAAAGATAGGTAAACTAATCGCCTATCATATTACATGACCGCCATCCAAACCGGTTGAAGATATCCCGTGCTACCATCTCCCACCGGACATATCTAGTAACCAAACGCTCCCTGGCCGCCGTCGGAGTGAGCAAGGACCACATACGGATCAGCGCAGTAGCTCGGAATAAAACCTGCAAAAAATGAATAGTTGTTATTCTGTTAAAAGCGAAATCATTTCTGCAGTTCCAAATTGCCCATAGCAACGCACATACTCCTACGCGAATGTGTCTAGCTGTTTCGGACTCTATCCCAACAAGCCACATTCCAAATAACGAACTGACCGAATTCGGAGGAGTAATGTTAAATGCAATTTGCACCGTGCGCCATAAAACTCCCGCCAACGGGCAATCGAAGAAAAGGTGCTTGATGGTTTCGTTCCGATCACAGAAACTACACCTAGTAGATCTTGTCCAGTTGCGCCTAACCAAATTATCCTTTGTTAAAATGACTTGTTTATGTACAAATCACATAAACACTTTAATTTTCAAAGGAACCTTGACTTTCCAAACATGTTTGGAACTATGAATAATACTAGAGTTGATAACATCGATATAGATCGACTTAACTATGAATTCTCCAGACCTAGTAAGTTTCCAACACAACTGATCGGGCTGCTGAGCTAGCTGAACCTCCATCAATCTAGTCACCAGATGAAGCCAAGCTTCCCACCGGTCACCAATAAGCACCCTCCTAAACTGAATATTAAGAGGAATGGACTGCATAATCGTTGCAACGAGAGCATCACGTCGTTGAACAATACGATACAGAGAGGGATACTGAAACGCCAACGGCGTTTCACCAAGCCAAGTATCCTCCCAGAAGCGAGTGTTGTTACCATTCCCAACAATAAACTTTGTTCTATTAAAGAAAGCAGCTTTGACTCTCATAAGCCCCTTCCAAAATAGCGAATCAGTCGGTCTCACTGTCACCTGCGACAAAGTCTTAGAATGCAAATACTTGTTACGGAGAATCTGCGCCCAAGTTGCCTCAGTCTCAACTGATAACTTATACAGCCATTTGCTTAGAAGGCATCTGTTCTTGACTTCAAGATTTTCAATATCAAGGCCCCCCTGGTCCTTTGATCGACAAATGATATCCCATTTGGCGAGTCGGTACTTTCTCTTTAGTTCATCACTGTGCCAGAAGAATCGAGATCGATAGAAGTCCAGCCTTTTCCTAACCCCAACTGGGACTTCAAAGAAAGATAAGAGAAACATAGGCATACTCGTGAGCACCGAATTAATAAGAATCAATCGGCCTCCATATGACATAAGTTTGCCCTTCCAGTAACTCAAATTCTTCTCAAACCGATCCTCGATGCACTTCCATTCTCTGTTTGTCAGCTTACGATGGTGAATGGGTATACCTAGGTACGTGAAAGGTAATGCTCCCAATTTGCATCCAAACAATTGCTTATAAGCTTCTTGTTCCTCATTGGCTCTACCAAAACAGAACAACTCGCTTTTATGAAAATTAATCTTCAAACCGGTCAATTGTTCAAATAAGTATAACACCAACTTCATATTTCTCGCTTTTGCCAAGTCGTGCTCCATAAAGATGATTGTATCATCAGCGTACTACAGGATGGACACACCACCATCTACTAGATGAGGCACCAAGCCACCCACCTGACCAGCTTCCTTTGCCCTACCTATCAAGATTGCCAACATGTCAACGACGATGTTGAACAAAATAGGAGACATTGGATCACCTTGTCTCAGGCCCTTGTGTGTCTAGAAATAATGACCTATGTCGTCATTCACTTTAATTCCAACACTCCCTTTTTGCGTGAAAAATTCTTCTTGGCGTCTCCAAGCTTCATCAAAACCCTTCATGCGTAAGGCCTGTTGAAGGAAAAGCCATTTGACTTTATCGTACGCTTTCTCGAAATCCACCTTGAAAACAACTCCATCAAGTTTTTTCGTGTGAATCTCATGGAGCGTTTCATGAAGGACCACAACCCCTTCGAGGATGTTCCTGTCCGACATGAAAGCAGTTTGAGTAGGCTGCACCACAGCATGCGCAATCTGTGTGAGCCTATTCGTCCTGACCTTGGTAAAAAATTTGAAACTAACATTAAGAAGACAGATGGGCCTGAATTTCTCTATTCTCACTGCCTCTGTCTTCTTAGGAAGCAGGGTTATCGTTCCAAAATTCAGCTGAAAAAGGTGAAGCTGGCCAGAGAATAAATCATGGAACGGCGGCAACAGATCTCCTTTAATGATATGCCAGCATTTCTTATAGAACTCGGCCGGGAATCCATCCGGGTTGGGAGCCTTATTATTTTTCATCTGAGAAATGGCCTCAAACACCTCTTTCTCAGAAAAGGGAGCAACTAAAATATCATTTTCAACAGCAGTAAGTTGAGGCACATCCTCAATCCTAGACTCATCCAGTGACACACAGTTATCCTCTGGAGGTCCAAACAGCTGTTTGTAATACTCAGTAATATATAATTTTAAGTTCTCCTGACCCAGAATCGTTCCTTCATCTTGCTCAAGCTGAAAGATCCTCTTTTTTCTGTGCTTGCCATTAGCGATCATGTGGAAGAATTGAGTGTTCATGTCCCCCTAGACTACTCTTCGGACCTTGGCCCGCAACGCCCACTTTAGTTCTTCCTCACAAAGAAGCTCTTTCAGCCTCATCTCTGCGTCAAGCTTTGCATGAAGCTCTGCGGCTGGCAGAACCGTGGTTTCTGCTTTTACATCGAGGGACTGAATAAGAGTAAGTAACTGTTCTTTTTCCACCTTATAAATCCCGCTAAGATGCTTAGCCCACCCACGTAGGAAGCTTCTCAAGTGCCTAATCTTATTCTCCCAACGCTCAAGCGCGGTCCTACCTCCTGCATCCTTAGCCCACTCTCTGGCTACGAGATCAAGGAAGCCTTCTCTCTCAAACCAAGCAAGCTCGAAAGAAAATGATTTTTTATTACCCAAATGGGTAGCCTCACCAGAGTCAAGAAACAATGGCATGTGGTCAGAAATACCATGAGAAAGTGCCTGAACTGTTACAAAGGGGAATTTTTGTTCCCATTCGACACTAGCCAATACTCGATCCAACTTCTCAAACGTCGGATTTGGCATCGCGTTAGCCCAGGTAAACTTTTTGCCCGAAAGCTCAATCTCTCTCAGATCCAAGCTTTCAATAATAGTATTAAACATGAATGACCATCTGCCATCAAAGTTATCATTATTCGGCACGTAGGCAACCTAAAAACCACAACAACAAAATACTAAGGAGAGGAGCGCTAGAGCCCATCCAAGGATGCTGAGCTTGATCTGCATTCAGAATAGAATTCGCCGTAGGCTCGTAGCCCTTACGCGAGAAATCGGAAGCTCCACTGCATCATTGTCGCCCTTCTTAGTCAATGATTTCCACTCCAACAAAAGAATGGACAGTTTAAAAATACAGTCAAGAGCCTTGTTAGGGAAGTAATGCTTAATTATAAATTTGTTCCTGGTGGTCCACGGGATCTAGCACAAAGCTGAAAAGCCAAACTAAAATAGCGGTTTGAGTTGTCCCACCAGGGAGCGAGCCAAGGGCCAAAGATCTTCGAAAGTAGACGGTGCCCAAGACACGCCCAACCATTCTCTGAAGCAGCTCCAAGAAAATTGAGCTAGAGGACAATGAAAAATGATATGACCAGCGTTTTCAATCAATCCGCACATGACAAAAAATTCAGAGACAGGGCCATTACGCTTCCAGATATGATCAAATGCCTACAATCTGCCACGCATGGCTTGTCACATAAAAATGTTAACCTTTAGGGGAATGTGAGTCTTCCAAACTCCGTTAAACCTATTGAAGACAAGACCTCCATCAACTTATTATAAAGAGACTTGACCGAAAACACCAAAAATGAGAATAGGGCCAAGTCACCGAATCCACAATCTCTGAGAGCTCAAGGAAGATAGCGGTGAGGCGGTGCAATCTTCCAACTCTTCAGGAGACAACATCCAGCGAAAACCTAGGTCCCAGTTTCTAATATAGAGCTCCACTATAGAGATCTCAGGGGAAGAATAGTAAGAGAAAAGGGCATGAAAGATGAAGAGAGAGGTCCACTAGTAGAAAAACACCTATTAGTCCCGGTTGGTGAGGGCCTTTTGTCCCGGTTCTTGAACCGGGACTAAAGGGTCGTTACTAATGCCCTAGACCTTTAGTCCCGGTTCTAACACGAACCGGGACAGATGGGCCTCCACGTGGCCGGTGCGCCGAGCCCAGGCAAGAGGGCCTTTGGTCCCGGTTGGTGGCACCAACCGGGACCAAAAGGCATCCACGTGTCAGCATTTCAGTGGCTGTGGTTTTTGTTTTTTTTGAAATGGGGGGGGGGGGGGGTTGGGGGTTTTGGGGGGTTAATTTAGGTGTTTCATATATTGTGTAGCTAGCTAATTAATAGAGAGAAGTGTCATCTCTTATGTCCGTGCTTGGTCGACGCTACGTACTATACATAGAGAGGCCCTCGACACGCTAGCTAGTAAGAAAATGAAGGGAACCATTAAGTACAGAAGTTCGTCATGCATAACGAGAGAAGTGATCGATCGACCTCTCCTTCTCCGAGAGATTGGTCGAACAACAAGTTTTCGTATTATCTATCCGACGCTACTGGCTACATACATATACAATATGTAAGATCTCTTACAATCCCCTAGCAATTGAAATCAACTTCCACATGGTATTCTCCGGCTTTATTGATGATGTGGTCAAGAAAGAATCCCGCCAATTCCTCTTAAATTGCTTTTATGCGATCTTGTTCTAGGAGTTCATTCTGCATCTACCACGTCTAATTTGAAGAAGGGGGTTAATTAATACATATATATGAATGGAACTCAACAGAAATGATGGTGTAATAAAATGAAATTATGAATATTATTGCTTACGCACTTCATATTGTCTTTTAGAGTAGCCCCGCTTATTTTTCAAAGTCGCTTTGTGGATGAACTCGCACACGTAGTATCCACAGAAATCATTCCCTTGTTCCTGCCACAAGCACTTTACGAGAAATAGAGGTCAATCAAACTGATAGTGAAACATTATAAATGGCATTGATGAAAGTATAGCTATAGAATCAACGGGAGATGCGCGCAATTAGCTAGCCAGTAGTACTTACTTACGGGTATGTATATCGCAGCTCCTTCGGCAGCCCCGAAGCTTCTGCGGTGAACTGTTTCCAAACCCTGCAAGACAAAGAAAATAATTATTATTACTTGAGATATCATGAAATGAACAAAAATTTGCCGATATGGTGCGATAATGATCGATTGAACTTACTTGTTGAGCAATTTAGTCATGTCCGCATAGGTTTCGGGATCTTTTCGTCTCGAGTCTAAGACGGTTACTAGTCCCCGCTCAAGCTTAATCTCCAGAAGAACATAGTGGAAGCTGCGCACGCATGCATAACTCATCAATTACACTACTATAACCTCGCTCGAGTAATAAGGGAAACCGAATATGCACACGACAGTAACACTCACTCGAAGTTGTAAGGAAAGAGTATGGTATCTTTGTTTTGATTTTTGATCAACGATTGTAGCAAGTTGGCCTCGGCCTCTTCGGCGTGCTTTTTAACCTGAATTTCATCTATGATATTTGTGTTAATGAACCCAATATCATACATTTCTTGTTTTCTGCACTCGACGATCTTCAATCTGCATAATATATTAAGTATAATTAATTATAAATACATGCAATGAAAGAGCTGAGCTATATATAGAGACTAAATGACAGAAATAGTACTTACAGACAGTAGCAAAAGACCGTTAATTTATCAAGGGCCTTTTGATTGAAGAACTCAAAGAACTCCTCAAATGGAACAGGCAACAGATCAGTTCCAACGAGGTCGTGCTCCTCTTTAATGTTCAGATACAAACTATTCATACCCCCAGACCCTCTGCAGGTTTTCATGTACCAATTACGAAATCTTCGCATCATCGTTGTTAGAGATTTTTCATCTTTGACGAGAGGTTTCCCGTACTCGTATCTGTGTTCGTCCACCTCCATGAAATCAGGAAGTTGATCGTCAGGCAGGTAATCTGCAAGATTGCCATAACCGGCCATCGTGCCCGGAGCATTAGCGACGATGTCGCCGCTAGACACATTGAGCGGGGGGCACGATTGATTTGCTTGTTCGCCGAGCTGGGCAATTTTTTTCGCAGCCGCTCGTTCTTTTGACCTTTGATGTCTGACAGTACTTCCCGGTCGCTCCGCTTGGAGATATGTCTGTTCAGTAATGCACTCATAGTTGGTTCTCGGCGGAGACTTTGCTGGTTTCCTCAGGGCATCGAGAGTGCGCTTTGCTTTCACCGGATCTACTTTCTCCTCCGAAGGTGGATGTCTCTTTGCTTTCAACCCTTCAAAGAAGTCATCCACTTCGGCCCGCACGATCTTCGCGTTTTCCTCCTCGGTCCTCTCGTGCGGTAACTTCTCTAGAGTCTTGAGAGAAGGACTGTATCTGTATTGCCTCCCGCCTCTGGCTGTACTGCTATACGCCGGAGCAGACGGAGCGGCTGCGGCGTCTGTCTTCTTTCGTGCTTGCTTACGAGGCGGAGGAGAAGGACTACGACGCACCGGAGCAGCCGGGCGGCGGCGGGTCTCTTCCGCCCTTGATGGAGAGGCGGAGAAGGAGGAGGCTGCTCTGGCGCGCCGGCGCAGGCGGAGAAGGAGGCGGAGTGCCGCCACGCGCCGGAGAAGGAGGCCCAGTGCCCTGATCGTCACTCGCCGGAGGAGGAGGTGGTGGAGGAGGCGGAGTGCCCTGACTCGCCGGAGGAGGAGGAGGAGGCGGAGGTGTCCAGTTCGGAAGGTTGATGAGCTCCTTCTGCCATAGGCATGGAGTCTTCAGAGCAGAACCCAGCCTAGTCTCCCCTTCACCGGTAGGGTGGTCAAGCTGGAGGTCCTCAAATCCCTCCGTTATTTCATCCACCATCACCCTAGCATATCCTTCTGGAATCGGCCGACAGTGAAAAGTTGCGCCGGGTTCAGTAGGATAAACAATGCCAACAGCCGCCTTGACCTTCAAATTCATCCATTGCGTCATAATGTGGCAATTTTGAGAATTCGTGATAGCATCCACGGGATAGCTGGCAGGAGCCGTCAAGACATGCTTCGGCTGAAGCAGCTCGGCGGAAGCCACGCTGCTTCTTCGCTGAGATGGCGGGGTAGCTTCGGGGGAAGCTTCGGCAGGTCATTTGCTGCGATCTGCTTCTCGTTCCTCTAGCCCCATTACCCTTTCGTGCAGCGCCTCCAGTTGGCTCTGCTCCAGTTTCTTCCTCCTCTCTTGGGTTTTGTAACCCCCTGTGTCCGGAAAACCAACCTTCCATGGAATGGAGCCTGGCGTGCCTCGTGTCCGTCCAGGGTGCTCAGGATTCCCGAGGGCCATTGTGAGCTCGTCCTTCTCCCTGTCTGGAATGAACGTCCCGTGCTATGCTGCATCGATATAGTGCCGAAGCTTATTGACTGGTACTTTCAGTTTCTCGTCCGTCCAATGGCACTTCCTTGATACAGGGTCCAAGGTTCCGCCAGCCCCGAAGAACCAAGTCCGGCAACGGTCTGGCCAGTTCATTGTCTCTGGTTCGATCCCTTTATCAAGCAGATCATTCTCAGCCTTGGACCACTTAGGCCGGGCTTTGAGGTAGCCACCTGACCCCGTGCGATGGTGATTCTTCTTCACAGCATTTTGCTTGTTTGTCGTCGACATCTTATTACTCTTTTCCGATGTCTTGTGGGCCACAAATGCGGGCCAGTGATCTTTGATATTCTCATATTTGCCGATGAATTCTGGTGTCTCTTCTTTGTCGACAAACTTGTTCAGCTCTTTCCTCCACCTCCTGAATAGGCTTGCCATCTTCTTAAGAGCAAAAGACTTGATTAATTGCTCTTTAACTGGCTTCTCTGGATCCTCCTCTGGCGGTAGGGTGAAATTTGCCTTTAGCTCAGTCCAAAGATCATCTTTCTGCATATCATTGACATAAGACACCTCAGGGTCTTCCTCCTTAGGCTTATACCATTGGTGGATACTGATCGGGATCTTGTCCCTAACAAGAACCCCGCACTGAGCAGAAAATGCATTCTTTGTCCGGATGGGTTCAATCGGTTCGCCGTCGGGCGCGATTGCTGTGATCTCAAACCTTTCATCCGAGCTCAACTTTTTCTTCGGGCCTCGTCTCCTTACCGAAGTTGTGCTCGATCCGGAGGGCTAGAAAAAGGAAGAAAGACGAGAGTTAATTAATATGTGTACATATACCAAAACAATGAATGCATCAATTAACTAGTCAGCACGGGCTTAACTAATATATATATACCTGACAGGACTAGGTTCGGTCACCAGAGCAGTCAACACGGTCTCCTTCTTGTACCTCCATTGGGTCACCGGAGCCATCATGAACATAGCCCTCTTATTGTACCGGCATTAATGGGCCAGAGCCATCATGAACATAGCCCTCTTCTTCACCCAGTCCTTCCTGACCATCGGTGTCATTGAGAAATGACGCAACGACATCACTTCCTTGTGCAATTATGTCCCCCAACATCGCTTCTGTTGCTTCGTCTCGGGAGTGCTCCATAGTTTCTGCAAATATTTATAACATGTCAATTATTATTCAAACATGGTACAGATGGATATATATTAGTGGCAAACGTAGAACTAGCTAGCTAATCACAATAAGGAATCATGTTAGTGGCCTCGACGCTGCTTGTCTAGGGTTTGGGGTGGCCTAGACAACACTTCAAGGGTTTGGAGTGGCCTCGACACAACTCTTCAAGGGTTTGGGGTGGTCTCGATGACAACGCTCTTTTAACTTGGTAGATTTGGGTGGCCTCGAGAGAGTTTGTCGGGTAGGGGCGCGGCGGGGGGTAGGAGACCAACATCGTTTTTTCTCTAGGGTTTGGGTGTCCTCGAGAGTTTTGGTCGAGCGAGAGGGCAGAGGGGGGTGTTGTCGTGGTATAAATTATCATGGTCGAGATGGGGTATATATATCAACCGCCCCTCATGTCGAAGTTATCCGGGAGGGGGTTATATCGACAACGACGCGATATACATATACATGGGAAAATAATGTTATCAGGGAGGGGGTATCGGTACCCCCCCCCCCCCCTCATGTTGAAGTTTCTCGGGAGGGGGTACATCGACAACGACATACCCAATAAAAAAATAAGAAGACAAAAGAAGAAATAAAAAGAGCAGAAGAAGAAAGGAATAGAAGAGAAGCAATCGAAGAAAAAAAAGAAAAAAAGGAGAAGAAGAAAGGAATAGAGGAGAAAGAAGAAGAAAAATAGAATTTCTATTTTTTTTCTCCTCTATTCCTTTCTTGTTCTTCTCCTCTTCTTTTTCTTCATCTCCCTCGTGTTGAAGTTATTGGGGGGGGGGGGGTATATCAACGACGACAGAGGAGAAGATCGAAGAAAAAAAAAGAAGAAAAAAAAGAGGAGAAGAAGAAAGGAATAGAGGAGAAGAAGAAAAAATAGAATAATTCTTCTCCTCTTCTTTTTCTTCCTTTTTCCTCTTCTTATTTATTTCTCCTCTTCTTCCTCTCCTCTTCTTCTCCTTTCTTCCCCTTCTTATTTTCCTTTTTCCTCTCCTTTTTCTTCTTCTTCCTTCTTTCTAGCTAGATATATAAAACTTTTCTAAAAATGTAACTTTTGCATATATAAACTTTTTCTTCTTCTTCCTCCTTTCCTTCTCTTCCTTCTTCCTAAATATATAAAACTTTTCTAAAAATGAAACTAACCTAAAATTAATGTACTAAATCATAGAACATTAATGTACTAAAATTAATGTATTTTTAAAACGCCATGCATATTACAATTGAAAAAATACATACATTCGTACAAAAAAATGTAAAAAATACATACATACATATATGAACATACATAAGAAATAATACATACATATATGAAAATATAAAAACATCTAAAAACATGTAAAAGAATAGCATATATATATATATAACTAAAAACAACGGCGGCGGTGGCGGGGCCGGCAAGGGCGCGCGGTGCTCACAAGGGCGGCGTCGGAGCGGGCAGGGGCGAGCGGCGGGCGGCGTCGGGGCGAGCAGGGGCGCGGGGAGTGGTGGCGACGGCGTCAGGGCGCGACGCGGGGCGGCGACGGCGTTGGGGTGGCGCGGGGAGGTGACTGCGACGGCGCGGGGTGGCGCGCGGCAATGGCGTCGGGGCGGCGCGGGGTGCGGGCGGCGACGGCGTCGTCGGGGTGTGAATCGGGCAGCCTGGTGGCGTCGTCGGCGCGGACAACTGCAGAGATGAAGTAAAAAACGCTAAGTCTTTGCTTATATAGCAAAGTCATTGGTCCCGGTTCGTGGCACGAACCGGGACCAATGCCCCCTTTAGTCCCGGTTGGTGCCACCAACCGGGACCAAAGGCCTCTTTTCAGCCTTTGGTCCCGGTTGATGGCACCAACTAGGACTAAACATGGGGCATTGGTCCCGGTTGGTGCCACGAACTGGTACCAATGCCCCCCTTTAGTCCCGGTTGGTGCCAACAACCGGGACCAAAGGCCCCTGTGCTGCCTGCATCGCGATCAAAGTTTAGTCCCACCTCGCTAGTTGAGAGGGCTCGAGAGTGGTTTATAAGCGCTGTTGCGCCCACCCTCTCGAGCTCCTCTCAACTGCAGGCTTCCGGGCCTAATCTCACACTATGCTGTTGTGGGCTTATTGGGCCTTCTGCGGGCCTGAATCCTGGCCCAAGTTGGGTTTCTAGTCGTATTCAGGTCGTGGTGGCCCAATAGGTGGCAGTTTTTTTTAGTTTTTTTCCAGTTTTTTTTGTTTTTTGCATTATTTATTTTCTTTTGTTTTTTGCTTTGTTTTTTAATTCTTTTTTGCTTTTAGTTTTAGAAAAATTATAAACTTTCTGTTAGTGCCATTAGTTTTCAAATTTGAAAACACTTTTTTTGTTTTTTCTTTGTTTTCTTTCTTGCTTTATTCATTTTCTTTTGTTTCTACTTACAACAAAATACTTATTGTTGCTATTTTTATTTTATTTTCTAGTTTTTTGTTTTGTTTTCCGCATTATTTATTTTCTTTTATTTTTTGCTTTATTTTTTAATTCTTTTTTGCTTTTAGTTTTAGAAAAATTATAAACTTTCTGTTAGTGCCATTAGTTTTCAACACTTTTTTTGTTTTCTTGTTTTCTTTGTTGCTTTATTTATTTTATTTGTTTCTACCTACAACAAAATACTTATTGTTGCTATTTTTATTTTGTTTCCAGTTTTTTGTTTTGTTTTCTGCATTATTTATTTTCTTTTGTTTTTTGCTTTATTTTTTAATTATTTTTGCTTTTAGGTTAGCAAACTTATAAACTTTCTGTTAGTGCCATTAGTTTTAGAAAAATTATAAACTTCCTGTTAGTGTCATTAGTTTTCAAATTTGAATAGTTAAAATTTGAATTCTTTGAAATTTGTGTGAATCACAAGTTTTTGATTAACTTTACTAAAAAAATGAACATAGATGCGCCTATAGAGAAAATTCAACGTAGATTTATAATAAATTTCTATGAATTTTAGAGAAGGTCACTATGAATTTAGGTCAAATTCCCTGTATAGGGGCATCTATTTTCACTTTGAGAGGAGCTCAACAAGGCAGAGAGGGACGGGCTTATAAACCGGTGTGAGCGCCCTTCAGTTGGCGAGGTAGGACTAAACTCTGAGCGCAACGAGGACCAACCCTTTAGTCCCGGTTTGTGGCACAAACCGGGACTAATGGTCATGGGCCAGGGACGAGGCGCATTGGTCCCTGTTCGTGCGTGGAACCGGGACCAAAAGGTCCAGACGAACCGGGACCAATGGCCCACGTGGCTGCCCTATTGAGAGTGTTCTTGGTGAGAACATAGTTGACAAGGAGCGAACCGGGATTAATGGTATTACGAGGGCCGAACCATAAGACATTAAAGCATTTCAAATGAACTCTGAAAAAGTTGAAAGTTGGCATGGTATCATAATTTCACCCACATAGCATGTGCATGTACAAAACGGACAATGGTATCATACTCGTCTGTTACAAAGTTGGCATGGTATCATCATAATAGTTGCGGGAGAAAGTCTTCACTTTTTCTTCGCTTGTGTCATTTGCTTATTGCGCCGTAACCATGGATAATCTTCATCGTTTATCAGGATGCTGGGGTCAGCCTTGACTTTGAAGGGAGGAATTTCATGAAACTTTTCATAATCTTCAGACATGTCTGTCTTTCCCTCCACTCCCACCATGTCCCTTTTTCCTGAAAGAACTATGTGGCGCTTTGGCTCATCGTATGATGTATTCGCTTCCTTATCTTTTCTTTTTCTCGGTCTGGTAGACATGTCCTTCACATAGATAACCTGTGCCACATCATTGGCTAGGACGAACGGTTCGTCAGTGTACCCAAGATTTTTCAGATCCACTGTTGTCATTCCGTACTGTGGGTCTACCTATACCCCGCCTCCTGACAGATTGACCCATTTGCACTTAAACAAAGGGACCTTAAAATCATGTCCGTAGTCAAGTTCCCATATGTCCACTATGTAACCATAATATGTGTCCTTTCGCCTCTTGGTTGTTGCATCAAAGCGGACACCGCTGTTTTGGTTGGTGCTCTTTTGATCTTGGTCAATCGTGTAAAATGTATTCCCATTTATCTTGTATCCTTTGTAAATCAATACAGTCAAAGATGGTCCCCTGGACAACAAGTACAGCTCATCACAAACAGTGTTGTCACCTCTGAGACGTGTTTCCAACCAACTGCTGAAAGTCCTGATGTGTTCACATGTAATCCAGTCGTCGCACTGCTCCGGATGTTTGGAGCGCAGACTGTTCTTGTGTTCATCGACATACGGGGTCACCAAGGTAGAGTTCTGTAGAACTGTGTAGTGTGCTTGAGACCAAGAATATCCGTCCCTGCATTTTATTGAGTCCCTTCCAAGCGTGCCTTTTCCAGTCAGTCTCCCCTCATACTGCGATTTAGGGAGACCTATCTTCTTAAGGCCAGGAATGAAGTCAACACAAAACCCGATGACATCCTCTGTTTGATGGCCCATGGAGATGCTTCCTTCTGGCCTAGCGTGGTTACGGACATATTTCTTTAGGACTCCCATGAACCTCTCAAAGGGGAAGATATTGTGTAGAAATACGGGCCCCAGAATGACAATCTCGTCGACTAGATGAACTAGGACGTGCGTCATGATATTGAAGAAGGTGGTGGGAACACCAGCTCGAAACTGACAAGACATTGCTCCACATTACTCCTTAGCCTTGGTACGATTTCTGGATCGATCATCTTCTGAGAGATTGCATTGAGGAATGCACATAGCTTCACAATGGCTAATCGGACGTTTTCCGGTAGAAGCCCCCTCAATGCAACCGGAAGCAGTTGCGTCATAATCACATGGCAGTCATGAGACTTTAGGTTCTGGAACTTTTTCTCTAGCATATTTATTATTCCCTTTATATTCGACGTGAAGCCAGTCGGGACCTTCATACTGAGCAGGCATTCAAAGAAGATTTCTTTCTCTTCTTTCGTGAGAGCGTAGCTGGCAGGACCTTCATACTGCTTCGGAGGCATGCCGTCTTTTTCGTGCAAACGTTGCAGGTCCTCCCGTGCCTCAGGTGTATCTTTTGTCTTTCCATACACGCCCAAGAAGCCTAGCAGGTTCACGCAAAGGTTCTTCATCACGTGCATAACATCGATTGAAGAGCGGACCTCTAAGACTTTCCAGTAGGGTAGGTCCCAAAATATAGATTTCTTCTTCCACATGGGTGCATGTCCCTCAGCGTCATTCGGAACAGCTAGTGCGCCGGGACCCTTTCCAAAGATTATGTGTAAATCATTGACCATAGCAAGTACGTGATCACCGGTACGCATGGCGGGCTTCTTCTGGTGATCTGCCTCGCCTTTGAAATGATTGCCTTTCTTTTGACATTGATGGTTGGTCGGAAGAAATCGACGATGGCCCAGGTACACATTCTTCCTGCAGCTTCCCAGGTATATACTATCGGTGTCAAGTAAACAGTGTGTGCATGCATGGTATCCCTTGTTTGTCTATCCTGAAAGGTTACTAAGAGCGGGCCAATCGTTGATGGTCACGAGCAGCAATGCCTTTAGGTCAAATTCCTCATGTTTGTGCTCATCCCACGTATGTACACCGTTTTCATTCCACAGCTGTAAAAGTTCTTCAACTAATGGCCTTAGGTACACATCAATGTCGTTGCCGGGTTGCTTAGGGCCTTTGATGAGAACTGGCATCATAATGAACTTCCGCTTCATGCACATCCAAGGAGGAAGGTTATACATACATAGAGTCACGGGCCAGGTGCTGTGATTGCTGCTCTGCTCCTCGAAAGGATTAATGCCATCCACGCTTAAAGCAAACCATACGTTCCTTGGGTCACTTGCAAACTCATCCCAGTACTTTCTCTCGATTTTTCTCCACTGCGACCCGTCAGCGGGTGCTCTCAACTTCCCGTCTTTCTTACGGTCCTCACTAATGCCATCGCATCAACTTGGCATGCTCTCCGTTTCTGAACAGACGTTTCAACCGTGGTATTATAGGAGCACACCGCATCACCTTCGCAGGAACCCTCTTCCTGGGGGGGCTCGCCGTCAACATCACCAAGGTCATCTCGTCTGATCTTATACCGTAATGCACCGCATACCGGGCATGCGTTCAGATCCTTGTACACACCGCGGTAGAGGATGCAGTCATTAGGGCATGCATGTATCTTCTGCACCTCCAATCCTAGAGGGCATACGACCTTCTTTGCTGCGTATGTACTATCGGGCAATTCGTTATCCTTTGGAAGCTTCTTCTTCAATATTTTCAGTAGCTTCTCAAATCCTTTATCAGGCACAGCATTCTCTGCCTTTCACTGCAGCACTTCTAGTACGGTACCGAGCTTTGTGTTGCCATCTTTGCAATTGGGGTACAACCCTTTTTTGTGATCCTCTAACATGCGATCGAACTTCAGCTTCTCGTTTTGACTTTCGCATTGCGTCCTTGCATCGACAATGACCCGGCGAAGATCATCATCATTGGGCACATCGTCTGGTTCCTCTTGATCTTCAACAGCTTCGCCCGTTGCAGCATCATCGTGCACATCGTCTGGTTCCTCTTGATCTTCAGTAGCATCACCGTATTCAGGAGGCACATAGTTGTCATCGTACTCTTCTTCTTTTCCGTCTTCAACCATAACCCCTATTTCTCCGTGCCTCGTCCAAACATTATAGTGTGGCATGAAACCCTTGTAAAGCAGGTGGGTGTGAAGGATTTTCCGGTCAGAGTAAGACTTCGTATTCCCACATATAGGGCATGGACAACACATAAAACCATTCTGCTTGTTTGCCTCAGCCACTTCGAGAAAATCATGCACGCCCTTAATGTACTCGGAGGTATGTATTTCACCGTACATCCATTGTCGGTTCATCTGCGTGCAATATATATAATTAAGTGTGTCAAAAATCATTACAGAACATCATGAATAGATAATTAAGTGACCAAATTAATAGAAGTTCATCATCACATTAAAACCAAAGTACATACATAGTTCTCATCTAACAACATAAAGCTCTGCAGAGCATCTAAATTAATTAAACCATACACTAAAACTATGTAAAACATTTCAATGCGAAAACAAATGCGATCATAATCGCAACCAAGGTAACAACTGATCCAACGGCATAATGATACCAAGCCTCGGTATGAATGGCATATTTTCTAATCTTTCTAATCTTCAAGCGCATTGCATCCATCTTGATCTTGTGATCATCGACGACATCCGCAACATGCAACTCCAATATCATCTTCTCCTCCTCAATTTTTCTTATTTTTCCCTTCAAGAAATTGTTTTCTTCTTCAACTAAATTTAACCTCTCGACAATAGGGTCGGTTGGAATTTCCGGTTCAACAACCTCCTAGATAAATAAAATCTATGTCACGTTGGTCGGCATAATTTTCATAAATAATAAATGAACCAATAGTTATGAAAAGATAATATATACCACATCTGAATCATAGACAGGACGAGGGCCGACGGGGGAGGATACCAAAACCATTGCACTATATAAGATGCAATAATAAAAGTAAGAAAATAATACAAGTATCTATCTAAACATACAAGTAAGAATATTTTTCCTTTCAGAAAGAAGATAAGAACAAGAGGCTCACCACGGTGGTGCCGGCGATGAGATCGGCGCGGGCGATCGACGGCGGTGAAGACGGAGACGGGACGTGACAGACCGCTAAACCTAGACAAATATTGAGGAAAATGTAGTTTGGAGGTCGAGCTTGGAGAGGAGAAAGTTAAGTAGTGTGGCTCGGGCATTCCATCGAACACCTCGTGTGCATAGGAGGTGAGCTAGAGCACCACAAAGCTCTCCAACGGTCGGGCAGAAAAACAGAGCAATGAAGTGCTCTGCTCGCGGGCGAGGGGTATATATAGGCAATTCATTGGTCCCGGTTCATGGCATGAACCGGGACTAAAGGGCAGCCTTTGGTTCCGATTCAAGCTACCAACCGGGACCAATGGCGGTGGGCCAGGAGCGAGGCCCATTGGTCCCGGTTCGTCCCACCAACCGGGACCAAAAGGTCCAGACAAATCGGGACCAATGGCCCACGTGGCCCGGCCGGCCCCCGGGGCTCACAAACCGGGTCCAATGCCCCCATGGGTCCCGGTTCTGAACTGAACAGGGACTAATGGGCTGACCCGGTCTGGACCATTGCCCCCTTTTCTACTAGTGGTCCATCCCCGGTCCACTAGTCCAACCTAAAAATGAATAGAAACACCATCCCCAACAGTGAAGTTCACAAGTGATCTTAAATCATCTCGAACATTAACAAGCTGGTGCGAAAACTGAGAACACCATTCGCCGAAGCAAACATAGGGCTACTATTTGGGAAAATATTTAGCTTTGAGAATATCCTACCACAGAACCCAGGTTCAGTATTGAAGATACACCATCACCACTTAATGATGAGACACTTGTTCATAACAGAGGTGTTAATGATACCCAACCCCCAAGGTTCGTTGGCCGACACATAACTTCCCATTTCACCATCCTATATTTATTTTGATATCCGCAATATTCTAGTAAAAGCCACTTTGTGTTTATCAAAACCGGCATGAGTGCCTTCTAGGAGCCAATAGAAACCCATCAGAAACATGGGTAGGGAGGAGAGGCGTGCATTAATAAGGTAGACTTTGCTAGCGGTAGAATTGTAGTGAGCCCTTCAAGGCATAACCCTATTCCCAACCTTGAGAACAGAGGGAACAAAATCATTGGCACACAATTTGAAAGGAGAAATAGGAAGGCTGGGGTATTTGAAGGGAAAGGAGCCCAGATTGCAGTTAAGCAAATTAGCCACTCTATATGCTTCCTCGTCCGAGGCGCCGGTCAAAATAACACCGCGCTTTAAGTAATTAATCTTTAAACTAGGGAGGGCCTCAAAGCAGAGCAGAAAAAACTTATAATTGGTAATGCACAAGTCATTGTGTTCAACCAAGACGACTGTGATAATGCAAACTGTGTTCAAACTGATGTAGTCCGTTTCGCTGTCTGAATTCAAGATCTACTTACTGATACAAACTGTGAATTCAAATACCTATACATAGTCAATTTCGCTCTCTTTTGTACTGATGTAGTGTCATGATAACTTCCATTTGTTGGCTAACAGGCTGTGCTACTCTCTACTCATCTTGCCTGCTGTTGTGAGTATATCTCTAGTCCGTTTGTGCATTCTGCATTCTGGCCAGTAACACATCTCGTACAAAATGCCGAGTCCTAACTCCAGCAGAGAGACCAAGTATTTCCTGGAAGAGGGGCAGCATGCACACTGCTCGTTGGCAACTTGCTGTCTCCATCATGAAACATTTTCCGACTGGTCTCCATGAAGCTTGTCTTATTTGCTTTAGTAACACTGGAAAAACTTATGTTTGAATTATTATGAATGCACATAGACAACGAAGATATCCGTAAATGTTTTTTTTTTGGAAAAGACACACAAAGAACAACCTATATTTGATAATTACTATTAAAAATTACCACGAACCCGCAATAAGGAAAAGAGACATCTACAAACGTCTTTACCATACTAGGATTTGAATACCACAATAAACAATCACCACTAGAAACGAGATCTAGTAACTGTTGTAGGAACATTGTTTGTTGCATCACCCCATGCCACGCATGCTTGCAATCTTTCACACCACCCTAGTGGGTTGAGGAAAAGACAACCTAATGTTAGGTATATTTGCTTAGCTACCCCGTCCCATGATATAAGATGTTTCTGCATTAAATTGTGTCCACCACTCCATACAATTTTTCATTGTGTCCACCACTCGCATACAATTCACCCTCAGGCGGTTCCCCTCGGCCGACGATCTCGGTCGTTGATGGTGAGGGGGTCGCCGTATCCTCGTGTGTGGACCGTTTTAGACATTAGTTGCTTAGGTTCAGGTTGTCCATCATCTTGGCTTCAGCGGCGCTGATAAATAAAGGATTTTCATATCCTTCTTCGACGAGGCGATCCTGTCTTTATTTGGGGTTGAATTTGGAAACCAATATGTTCAAGTAAGGATGGCGTGGTGGCGGCGGCATCCTCGTGGTGGACTTGTGTCCTCGAGTTCCGTCGTTGCAACGACGTTTGCTCCATCGCCGGCGCCGACCTTGGGAGGTAGTCTAGGAGCGGATGCAGATTGTGGTATGCATCAATGGCATCTGAAAGATGGTGGATCGTGTGTTTGGTTCATGGTTCGTGGCACGTAGGTATGATTTTCTCCTCCGAAGTTTTAGTCGTGCGGGGATGCTAGATTTAAAGTTCGATGGCGTGTCCGGGGTATTACCCCGGTCTGATTCGTTCAACGGCAATGGCTTTGCCTTTGGCGAGCCACCTTGGAAGTCCGCAAAGCTGCATATCTGATGGAGCCGCGTCGAGCTCGGGTGAGGAGATGATCCGTTATTTTTCCTTTGATGGCTACTCTGGTGGTACTGGAGGCAGATGACGGGCGTTGGTGTGAAGCTCAGGGGATTCTTCAGTCTTGATTGTATCTCTCTATTTTGGCTGGTTTCCTTTGTGCAAAGGCTAAGGTTATACTGTTTTTTCAAGTTGGTGTCTATGTGTCATGTACTATGATCTTTATGATTTATCAATGAAACACATAGTACATGCAAAAGAAAAACAATGAAAAATGGTGTTTACTCAACAAAAGCCATTCAATAAATTCTACAAAAATTTAGTAGGGGGAGGCCAATACAGCCTGATGAGCTAGCTAGGAACTTACTAAAAAAACTAGCTAGGAATGCCTTTTTTCCTTCGAATGGGCGAAGATGTAATTTGTTCAAATAATCAATAAAGCTCTCATCGGATGGCATTAAGTTAGGGCGTGAAGCCGGTCATATCCCATAGCGCACCACGCTGGTGTTTCTCTCCGGCCCGGAGCAGTTCCGCCGGCACCGACAGTCGTCTTGGCCGCGCCAACTCAACCTTCTCTACAGGTACGTGTCCAGCTCTCCTCTCTCCCCACCGTGTTGCGTGCTCGCTGGCCCTTCCCTGGTTTTGTACTCATCCAAGCCCTAGATAGCAGATCCACTTCAGAGCAAGATACTCCGTAGCTCCCCTTGCAATCTTTCATATACCCTAACTAATTGGCCAAGCCAATCGACATCGTTATTTAGCCCATGCTTTTCCTAGTTCGTATAGCAACTAGCAAGCCTATACATCGAAGGAAGATAGTGGGGAGCTTGGCAAGTTTTATCTATCTAGCGTGCCCTTGCATGCAGATATGATTATCAATACAAGTTTTATGTACCTAGCGTGCACCTACATGCAGATAAGTTCGTGATTCTAAAAGTATTATCACCATGAACGTGTTTGGCTCAAAGAATTTGAGGTGTAAGTAACCCTAGTATGTGGAAACAAATCCCCTTAATTCCTCTTTGGCTGTGGTGAGCTCTAATCGCATAATCAATTCCAGTTTCAGTACTGGAGCCCAGCCCTCAATCCTGCAGCCTGCCGGCTGATCCCTGACCCCTCTCCCAATCTTCCTCCCAGCTGCATATCTCTCTCAGATGCATCATCCATGGAGGTATCTCCTGAGGACCTGGGAAGAAGGTCTGCCTTGCTACTTCAGGATGCCTCATAGTTCACAATTGGGACTGGCAGTGATCTCCATTGCACGTTCTCCTTTCAAACATGCAGGCCGTGTCATGGGCGTAAGGGCGCCGGCTCGTGGTATGTTAGTCCATAGCGAGAACAATAGAGAAGGTTTTTCTTCTTCTTCATATTTTTCCATTATGAACTCTGTAGTCCAGTTATGTTCGTCAACCAAACAAATTCAGTAATCGTCCATAACTGCATGGACTGCTGTAGTGCTGTTGTGATCTCATTACGTTTACTTCATTGCTTGTGTGTCACTTTTTGTTGAACCAAACAGCTCCTAAGTGGGTGACGACCACCCAACGCACAT
This sequence comes from Triticum timopheevii, assembly GCA_963921465.1. Lineage (NCBI taxonomy): Eukaryota > Viridiplantae > Streptophyta > Magnoliopsida > Poales > Poaceae > Triticum > Triticum timopheevii. The sequence goes on along the minus strand of OY997262.1, from coordinate 458,133,449 downwards.
CAAGTGCCCAAATAAAGCAGATTTTCAATTGATTGAATTCCATAGTAGTAACTTATTGTTCAATTTACCATGGTCATTTTGTTTTGTATTTTGACATTGCCAACTTTCCCTTTCAGTATTCTCCCATAAAAATGGATTCTAAGAAGGTGATTGCTGCTGCTAATCTAACTGATGATCTAGTGGTGGAAATCCTCTCTCGGGTACCGTTCAAGTCTTTTTGCCGCTTCAAATGTGTCTGCAAGGCCTGGCTTGCCTTCGCCTCTGATCCACACTACCATCGAAAACTGCCGAAAATTCCCACTGGTCTTTTTCATGGAGGCAATGATGGGTCTGTTGCCGAACTTGTTAGCATGTCCCCAAATGATGAAGAAATTAATGGTGCTCTTACATTCTTGCCGCACCATGAGCATTTAGAATTTGTGGACTGTTGCAATGGCCTAGTTCTTTGTAAGTACAAGATCAGTTATGCTTCTGCGGAAGCTTGCCGCTTCATCATGTGTAACCCTGCAACAAGGGAGTGGAGTTCACTTCCTGTTCCTGATACTCAACCTGACCCAACTGAGTTCGTGGGTGACACTTTTCTGGCCTTCGATCCATCATGGTCAGCACAGTTCTATGTGTTTAACTTTCAGGAGAAGTTTGATGGTTATTGGACACTTGGTATCAACAAACTTGAGGTGTTCGCATCTGACCTATCCACGTGGATTGTGGATGCTGCATGGAGTCCTTTTATAAAGATTTGTAATCCACACCACTTTATAGGGGGAGTTTTGTACATGCACACAGACGGGGGCGACATTCTAGGGTTGGAGGTAATTGGTTCTGGCATACCACCGCGTCATTTTACTGTCAAGTTGCCACATGGCCATTCGGATCTCGTGTCTGGTTGCTTTGGTCAATCATCAGGGTTCTTGCAGTGTGCACTTCCAGAGGAGAGCGGTCATACAGTTGCAGTTTTCAATCTTGATACTTGTGATTCCTGCAAATGGTCTTTGAAGTATCGTCTTAGTATGGGCAATCCATTTGGAAGGGACGAGTTGCTTCACAATGGCGCTGAGGGCTGGTTCCGTTGGTCTGATTATCAGATTGTCGCTCTTGATTCGGAAAGAAAGGCTTTCTTCCTTGTTGACAAGGTTCGAATGAAGCTTTTGTCGTACGACATCATCACTGGGAAACTTGGCGAGATTGAAGATGGTTGTCGTACTGACTACCTTTATTAGGTGGCATGCTACTCAAAACTTCCAGTTCTCTCCTCTTTCGAGCATAGACAAGAAACTTGTTAATTATTCACGTTCTAGCTGACAAGAAACTTGTTAAGGTTGTGGGTGTTTGTGTCTGTTTTACAATACAATGGATTAGGTTGGTAGCATGGTGTAGAAACAGAATAACCTCAGTTGTATCGCAAATGAGCTTAACTGGCTAAGGGTCATTTTTCTAATTTATGCAAGCTGCTGTTCTTATATATGGTTAAGCACACCTTCTGAATGTTCTTACCAGAATGTTAGGGACTGGAGATTGTAAAAAAAAATTCAATTTCTCTCGTGCTTACATGCTTTGCATTGGGAAGGAAAATAAGTTAATCTGTGAGGAAAAGAGATGGCCAATGTGGAGGATTCACTGACACTCCTCATTCTTGTGTCCAATGTTAACAAAAAAAATTACATTTATAAAATCACAAACAATGATTTTTTAAATATATATTTGACACGGTGCATGCACATGTTTCCTAAATATCTGTACAACTTCACACTTGATCGTAGGTCATGGATGTTCTTATAGAAAAATGATAAAAGTGCGAAGAAAGCCTTTGTTTCTTTTTGGATTTCTCCTGTGCTTGCAAGCCTTGGTTTCGGGAGGAAAAGATGGTAGGAGTACTTTTTAGTGCCCTTTTTTGAACAAAAGAGATAAGCAATATGGGGAATTCACTTGCACCATTAATTCATGTGCCCAATATATATACGAGCATATTCTATTTACATTAAAGAAATGACTTGCTTGCACACTTACAGATGTTTACTACACATCTGCACAATTTTATGGATAATTGAACTTCCACACTTAGATGTAGTGTTGAGCACTCTTACCTTTTTTCTCATTTCCTGTTTATGTGTTGTAAAGTGTGTGTGCCGACGTATCGCATAGGACTCCGTGGCCCAATGGATAAGGCGCTGGTCTACGAAACCAAAGATTCTGGGTTCGATCCCCAGCGGAGTCGCTCCTCCTTTTTTTTTTTTTTTTTTTGCCAAATCTAACTGCGTTCTAACCCCACCCCATGACAGATTATGTTACAAATATCGTAGCTGCCAAAAAGAGTGCAAACCCATACATACATACACGCCAAAAATGCCAATCTCTCGTGTATGAATAAGCTATGGCTAACTGCCATACACGGGAGTCACATAGTTTCATTCACAAGACAGTAAAAAAACTATCGTTTGCAAGATCATTGCAAATAATTGTACACAGCCTTGATAAAAAAATCTCAATTGGCATAATAACTGCACAAGCTCTGGACAAACATTATTTTGCCAGTTTTAGAATACACAAGCTGTAACTATGTCCTGACGATACTGCAAGTGGCCGTTTGTTTGCTGGTCGAAAATCGATTATGTATGGACTCGAAGAACAAAGAATATACATATAGATAGATATAGAACACAATCTTCATGAGAAAGGGATGGACACCGGTTGCATCTTCTTTACATAGCAAAAAAAGTGGAGTGCTGCCATTGTTTGATGAATGAATGATAATCCATCACTCGCTTCGCTTGGTTCCATCAAGGGCGTGACGACTTGTGGGCACGGGGAGTCGCTCCTCCTCTTTTTTTTTTCTTTTTTTTTTGCCAAATCTAACTGCGTTCTAACCCCACCCCATGACAGATTATGTTACAAATATCGTAGCTGCCAAAAAGAGTGCAAACCCATACATACATACACGCCAAAAATGCCAATCTCTCGTGTATGAATAAGCTATGGCTAACTGCCATACACGGGAGTCACATAGTTTCATTCACAAGACAGTAAAAAAACTATCGTTTGCAAGATCATTGCAAATAATTGTACACAGCCTTGATAAAAAAATCTCAATTGGCATAATAACTGCACAAGCTCTGGACAAACATCATTTTGCCAGTTTTAGAATACACAAGCTGTAACTATGTCCTGACGATACTGCAAGTGGCCGTTTGTTTGCTGGTCGAAAATCGATTATGTATGGACTCGAAGAACAAAGAATATACATATAGATAGATATAGAACACAATCTTCATGAGAAAGGGATGGACACCGGTTGCATCTTCTTTACATAGCAAAAAAAGTGGAGTGCTGCCATTGTTTGATGAATGAATGATAATCCATCACTCGCTTCGCTTGGTTCCATCAAGGGCGTGACGACTTGTGGGCACGGGGAGTCGCTCCTCCTCTTTTTTTTTTTTTTGCCAAATCTAACTGCGTTCTAACCCCACCCCATGACAGATTATGTTACAAATATCGTAGCTGCCAAAAAGAGTGCAAACCCATACATACATACACGCCAAAAATGCCAATCTCTCGTGTATGAATAAGCTATGGCTAACTGCCATACACGGGAGTCACATAGTTTCATTCACAAGACAGTAAAAAAACTATCGTTTGCAAGATCATTGCAAATAATTGTACACAGCCTTGATAAAAAAATCTCAATTGGCATAATAACTGCACAAGCTCTGGACAAACATCATTTTGCCAGTTTTAGAATACACAAGCTGTAACTATGTCCTGACGATACTGCAAGTGGCCGTTTGTTTGCTGGTCGAAAATCGATTATGTATGGACTCGAAGAACAAAGAATATACATATAGATAGATATAGAACACAATCTTCATGAGAAAGGGATGGACACCGGTTGCATCTTCTTTACATAGCAAAAAAAGTGGAGTGCTGCCATTGTTTGATGAATGAATGATAATCCATCACTCGCTTCGCTTGGTTCCATCAAGGGCGTGACGACTTGTGGGCACGGGGAGTCGCTCCTCCTCTTTTTTTTTTGGCCAAATCTAACTGCGTTCTAACCCCACCCCATGACAGATTATGTTACAAATATCGTAGCTGCCAAAAAGAGTGCAAACCCATACATACATACACGCCAAAAATGCCAATCTCTCGTGTATGAATAAGCTATGGCTAACTGCCATACACGGGAGTCACATAGTTTCATTCACAAGACAGTAAAAAAACTATCGTTTGCAAGATCATTGCAAATAATTGTACACAGCCTTGATAAAAAAATCTCAATTGGCATAATAACTGCACAAGCTCTGGACAAACATCATTTTGCCAGTTTTAGAATACACAAGCTGTAACTATGTCCTGACGATACTGCAAGTGGCCGTTTGTTTGCTGGTCGAAAATCGATTATGTATGGACTCGAAGAACAAAGAATATACATATAGATAGATATAGAACACAATCTTCGTGAGAAAGGGATGGACACCGGTTGCATCTTCTTTACATAGCAAAAAAAGTGGAGTGCTGCCATTGTTTGATGAATGAATGATAATCCATCACTCGCTTCGCTTGGTTCCATCAAGGGCGTGACGACTTGTGGGCACGGGGAGTCGCTCCTCCTCTTTTTTTTTTTTTGCCAAATCTAACTGCGTTCTAACCCCACCCCATGACAGATTATGTTACAAATATCGTAGCTGCCAAAAAGAGTGCAAACCCATACATACATACACGCCAAAAATGCCAATCTCTCGTGTATGAATAAGCTATGGCTAACTGCCATACACGGGAGTCACATAGTTTCATTCACAAGACAGTAAAAAAACTATCGTTTGCAAGATCATTGCAAATAATTGTACACAGCCTTGATAAAAAAATCTCAATTGGCATAATAACTGCACAAGCTCTGGACAAACATCATTTTGCCAGTTTTAAAATACACAAGCTGTAACTATGTCCTGACGATACTGCAAGTGGCCGTTTGTTTGCTGGTCGAAAATCGATTATGTATGGACTCGAAGAACAAAGAATATACATATAGATAGATATAGAACACAATCTTCATGAGAAAGGGATGGACACCGGTTGCATCTTCTTTACATAGCAAAAAAAGTGGAGTGCTGCCATTGTTTGATGAATGAATGATAATCCATCACTCGCTTCGCTTGGTTCCATCAAGGGCGTGACGACTTGTGGGCACGGGGAGTCGCTCCTCCTCTTTTTTTTTTTTTTTTTGCCAAATCTAACTGCGTTCTAACCCCACCCCATGACAGATTATGTTACAAATATCGTAGCTGCCAAAAAGAGTGCAAACCCATACATACATACACGCCAAAAATGCCAATCTCTCGTGTATGAATAAGCTATGGCTAACTGCCATACACGGGAGTCACATAGTTCCATTCACAAGACAGTAAAAAAACTATCGTTTGCAAGATCATTGCAAATAATTGTACACAGCCTTGATAAAAAAATCGCAATTGGCATAATAACTGCACAAGCTCTGGACAAACATCATTTTGCCAGTTTTAGAATACACAAGCTGTAACTATGTCCTGACGATACTGCAAGTGGCCGTTTGTTTGCTGGTCGAAAATCGATTATGTATGGACTCGAAGAACAAAGAATATACATATAGATAGATATAGAACACAATCTTCATGAGAAAGGGATGGACACCGGTTGCATCTTCTTTACATAGCAAAAAAAGTGGAGTGCTGCCATTGTTTGATGAATGAATGATAATCCATCACTCGCTTCGCTTGGTTCCATCAAGGGCGTGACGACTTGTGGGCACGGGGCCGGTTCGTGAACACCCGGCCATTGCTTCTCACAAAGTGTGTGATCCCGATACAAAGACCAGCCCAGAGAAGTGACAGCAGTAAATGACGAGCATCATGCCGAGCTGCAGCAAAGAGAGAGAGAGATATTGCAATTGTGAGTTATATGCATTCCATGCATTTTCCACATTGACATCTATGTATGGTACAATCAACCAGGGCAACTGGGGCTGCAGCTGAGTTATATGCATACATGTTCCATCCAGGGATAAACATGTCATTTTCTTGTTACAATCACCCAGGAGAACTGAGTTACAACTTGCAAACTGATATAGATAGCCATAACTGTGATGATACCAAGTATATAATGAATGACGCGGAAGCATACACTGGAGCTTTGATACGCACTTGACACATGCATCAATCAAGATATTTCATGTATTATTATGGGTGTTCTTTGTCTTGAGTAGACAACTCAATCAAGGATGTTTGCACTAATATTAGTATGTGTAAGTTGGGAATCTTTCTGAGTGGCACAGTTGGAAGTATATAAACCTCACCGGGCTTACTGTAGTAACAGCAGGACTCTTCTCTATTACTCCACTAAAATATGAAAAGAACTGCAAGAAACTTATCCAAACTGGATTTTGGCAAAACATCCTAGTTTTTACCAGTGCAATACAATTATTTAGGGGCAAAAGTTGTGTGTCCAGCATTGCACCCAAAGAGGTTCTCAAAAAAACAGACTTCAAAAGTATCTGCTTGGCAGAATGCAAGCAAATCATAGCAAGGACTAGTTGACATAATTATCAGAGGCAGCCAACCAAATCATAGGAAGCACTAGTTGACAGAATGCAAGCAAATCATAGCAAGCACATATTTCAGGCTTTCAGCAGATTGAGAAATCTTACCATGTCTCAGTGACATCATCATGAACATAAAAGCTCCAGAAACCAATGCAAAAGCAAGGCGGGCGGACTGTAAAAGAGGAATAGCACAAGTGAGAGATCTTTTCTATTGGAAAAGTAGACGAAACACGTTTCTGCATCCATTCTAGCTGTGTACCATACACAACTATATGCTAAAGTGAGTACCAAGTGTCTGCAATCATGTGCCTAGTAACAGCACACCCACAAGGCCAGGTACATATCAGAGATATTCCAGAGCTGACCAATACTAGAATACTACTAAATAGGCATTTTCATTTTTCAATGAACAACTTCACAATCTGACAGGTAAGAACAGAAAGCAATAGTAAAATTGTACTTACCGCATAGCTCTCTACAAATCCTGCTTTTGCTGGAGGTGCCATGTCTCGACTAACAGATGTGATGTAACGTCCTTGAAGAAGATCCATGGCATCCTATAAAGGACAACAAACAAATAGATATAAATAAACAATGAGGCACTTGCATCCTAGTTCAGTTTTTTTACTGGAAGTAAGTTCAACAAATGTTGCCCGCATGATGTCCGAAGGAAACCTAAGCAACACAAAATTATGAAGGATGCTTGTTTGGCCAACAAGGCCCTCTTCAAACCTAATAGTCCATTTATAGTACATTTCCATGTGTCCAGCAGATTTCATGATATGTAATTAGTTGCATTCGCACTATCCAATGAACAACTAGATGTCACCATAAGCTACCAATAGTTTGACGTTTGTGCACCATCAAGATGACGAATCGACAAAGTCTCAATCGTGAATTTACTTGGCTACTGACAAAGTGACATACTCACGAGTCTCACATGCATAAAAGGTCAGCTGCATACCTGCTTTGTCCCATCTGCGAAGTTGTTCAAGTAGTATCTACCAAGTGAATACTGGAGATCATTTAAAATTCCCCGGGCACTTCGCTTCCCGTACCTTGTAGACAAAAAAATAATGTAAAATACAGAGAAAATAAATATATCATCACCACTATGTTTCAGCAGAAGTATTCATATAGGCAATAAAATGAGCTTACAATAAGTAGCAGTAATATAGGAGAGTTTCAAGAACAGAAGCATATCTCTCAACGATAGTTATCTGTTATCTTAGGCCCATTTGCTCTAATAGGTGTTGCTCTAATAGGTGTTGACATTAACAAAGAGACACTGCCCAAAGGGTATTCAGTTGCCACAATGATGGGGAGTTTGCACCACAGATTAGTAAAATATATCTTTACAGTTTCTCGTTATCTCAGTGAAACTGGTACAGACTATGGAGATTTACTGCAAGTGGTTCAGCTGTGAACATAATCAAGGTGGTGAAAATACTAATATTCCTTTTTGGAACGCAACTGAGAGTAGTTCTCAGTCTTTCTGGAAAAGGGAGGAACTAAGACTAGCAATAGATGTAAATATATTGCACTCATAATAAGAACATGCAAATTGTGTTGTATAGAAATTACCGAACAAAATCTCCCTTCAAAGCAGGAGTTCCGGAGTACTGAATACTTATTGCATCTCCATGATTGGCCCACACTGGAAAATGATTTTTCCATTTCAGCAACACCGTTCAAATATACAAAAGCATGGGAGACATACGAATGAGAAAAACACAGGCTAGTAAATATGAACATAATACTCACAAACTTTGTAGCTTGCATCAAAAGCTGGATACTTGGTTATTGTATCGTTAACACCAAAAACTCCTATTTGTTGAAGTTGGCTCTCCAGAATTCTTCTCGCAATCATGCTCTGTTTTGTCATAGTAGAGATTATCAGCAAAGTTCAGATATGCGGATGAGAATTGAACGTTCGACAGACGGAAGAGAAATATAGAACAAAAGAAAGAACGGTAGTAACAGACTAATAGTCCATGACAAAAGAATTTATGAAGATAGAAGTAAATATAATGCCTAGTTATCCATGACTGTGAGCTAAGCAGGGTGACCCTGTCATGCAGTTAACCACACCACAGAGATAGGGACAAGGGATTTGTCTACCAAACATGTTGAGCCTTGGAGATGAGAAATACTACTAGTGATAACATGGCCCCATTATATATATGACTCTCCTCCTAACAATTCTCAACAGAATCAATCTCAATATAAACTAGGTAATGATAAATATATCAAACAATTAATTTGTATCCTAGGTAACTAATTACACTATTTAGGGAAATAGATAACTTGATTGGAAAGAACCATCCTAATTCTCGACGCACGACCACTACTGCAGAATTGTGAGTGACTTGGTACTGGCTATCCCTGGCGTGGAGCAGCAGCAACCTTAGCAAGCTCAGTTCGCCTGCCCTCAATGTAGACTAGGGAATACCAACCATAAGAAACAGCTTATTGTCTCCTTGTGTGATTTATCTCTTGTCTTTTACTTTGCGCTTTGCATTTCTAGAATCGCATTGTCTGCTTGCTAGTAACCCTAGGATAGCCTCGACCTAGTGTCCTAGAAAAAGGGTGTTGATGCACCATGCACTTAGCAAATAACAGATTATGAAAGCATCAAACGGCACAAAACTAATTTTCTTGAGTTTTTCACACAAAAAACTTGTTAGAAGGTTTTAGAAGTCTTCTATTCCCACCCCCATCGCTCATATTGTCATCCTTGATCCTACATATTGGACTCTATAAGTTGTTTGCTAAACTATAGCCCATGTAAAAATAACGTCAGTCGTGCCAAGTGAATTAATTAAAGTGTTATTGGATTACAAAACCTGTTGTTAAAATTGAGATTCATATGAAAGGAAATAAAAGATGTACTTGGAAGTTGGAAAGATGTACCTGAGTTACATTGGTACGATCTAAACAATCAATACAATTATTTCTGACAACGCCGAGCTGCTCCTGAATTTTCTCGCCTTTCTCATTCAACAGGAAGTACCTTTAGCACAACATTGTTAGCAATACCATGAGAAGGAAAGATACCATCGAAGGATATAAGAATCTCTAATATAAAGCACAAGGGAACATAGTAGATGGATGTACATAAAACCACAAATTGTTCTTCACTTTTCTTCCTAAGATGAAAAAAACTCAAACAGCTACACAGGACAGCACTAAGAGTACAACTGTAGACATGATTAAATTTTCATGTTCTTCCAGGAACTCTGTTTTACCAAAAACAGCATATAGGATGTAGCTCTTTTGAGGCAGATGCACTAGTGCCTTCAAGGCTCCAACCAATACCCAAACCTTTTAAGTGGAGTCGAAAAATAAGTTGTTTGCTAATAAGATGACTGGGGGTATGATGGTATCGCTTTTTTATATTGTAATGAAAATAACCAAGCACCATAAATAGATTATGCCACTTTAGTAGTAAGCAAAGCTAACCGATTAACAATTACATCCCCGACTTAAATATTACTTGTACAAATCTTGGAACACATCAAGGAGCAAACAGATCATATCAACCTTATTCCTGCTTTAAGATTTGTGTAATTTTTAAGGGAATGAGCCTAGATCAATCTCTATGGTTAAGAGATTGCCTGATTGCAGAAAAAAGAGAAAAAACATATCAACTGTTAAGAGATTGTAATTTTCAAGGAACACCTCAAGGAGCAAGCAGATCATATCAAAGCCTTTCAGAGAGGGGGAAAACATACAATAAAAGAAAAGTAAAAAAAAGGGCAGCCCGGTGCATGTAGCTCCCGCTTGCGCAGGGTCGGGGAAGGGTCCGACCACTTTGGGTCTATAGTACGCAGCCTTTCCCTACATTTCTGTAAGAGGCTGTTTCCAGGACTTGAACCCGTGACCTCATGGTCACAAGGCAGCAGCTTTACCACTGCGCCAAGGCTCCCCTTCAATAAAAGAAAAGTAAAACCAAACTTAAATGTACAAAAGTGATTGGTAGTATGTCATGGAAGATGGAACACAAAATAGTATATCTTCTGGCAACATACTTGTGTTTCTTCAGGTAATCCTCAATTTGCTCATACAACTGTGAGAGGCGCTCAAAGTGAACATGCCCACAAATACGATGGAAGTCAAAATGCACATATCTGCAGAAGACAAGCTTAGATACACATTTAGCTACTAAGACGCGATATGATAACTCTACAGTAGATAGAAACAGCAAAATAAAGCATTACCTTACATCTTCACTGAGAATTGGTTCGATAGATTTTGCATATCTTTCATGGAGTCGGCCTTCACCACCTTGCTGAATATAGCCATACAGGAAAAAGAGAGGTACAAGATGAACATTACATGGAAAACAGAATAAAGTTAACAAGCCAGACTCATTAGGAAAGAATGTGCTACTCATGCTCTGTCTGAAAGAAAAAACCGTCAACAATCACTTCATCAAGTATTATTTTTTACCAATCCGCAACATAAGCTGAACAGGTAAATTAATTCCATGTCAAGGAATAAATCATGCCAGAGAAAGAAATAGCACGCACGTTACAAGTGACTGAGAATCATCGATTTTTAAAATAAAGAATTTGAATCTAACTTTGTAAATTAGACACCTTAACCGGGAGCAGAAGCAATGTGTGATGGCATTTTCTGAAGCAAATATATCTTAGCTTGAACAGAGCACTGGTTGAGCTAGAAGGCCGAGAGCACAGTACTTACTGTATTGACAAGATCAACAGCCAAGACAGCTCCATATTTCTTTTGTAAGTCTTTGAAGTGCCTCTCAAGTACACTAGGCTGAAGAAAGATAGAAAGAAGCCCAAGACAAATTAAGAGGAAAGAAAATAGTAAACGCAGCTTGGATTGCTGATCAACGTCAATAAAACAAAGCACAAGTTGAGAGAGTTCACCGCTTCCTCTTGTCTAACAACGTCGAAGCTAGGTTTGTATGTCAAATCAACAATCTGCTCCCACAAGAATGGCATAGAACCTCGAACCTGCAAAACATATAATTTGTTAATGTTTGGAGGTGGTTAAAGTTTTTTGACTTTTTTTGGAACCAAGAACCAACTAATGCGCATACCACATATACTAAACGAAAGGGTAATAAAGAGGCTGTCTGTATGTCTGAAGAAACTTACTTGTACATAGGATGCTGTATACCCTTTTGATTGCATTATCTGCTCTGATTCAACAAAGTTTGCAGCATAACCCTCTGGATCAGCTCCTCTTCTCCACATACGAGTACCTTCAATATAATAGCCTCATGAGGTGTTGTTCGATCATAGGGCATCGAGTTTCTCGAGAACAAGAAATCAGGATATAACATTATATATTTGAAGGAAACTTTGTGAATAATCTTATTTTGACGTCTCATAAACCTCACCTATCCTCCCTGTGCACCTACGTGCTATCAGGGTCACATTTACCTTCTCTGACCCAACTTCTGCCTGGATATTCTCAAAACCTGATATTTAGTTAAGTTGCAGTAACTCACATTATAGGGCTCATTGAGTTTCACATAGAAATATATCATCTTATATATCTGGCCGTAAAAAAGAGTAAATGACATGTATGACAAGGATACTGCCTTGAATGACTGGCAACAAATACTGGTCCAGCTGTAAAAGGAAAAAAGCAGGAATCAAATACTCTGCAGATATTGGTTATAACTCCTTTAAAACTGAAAAAACAAATAAATGGCAAGACTGATCTTACTTTGTTCTCAATTAGAGGTTCCAACAAGTAGCTATTCCACAGAAATCTCGGCTCTGCCTGAAAAGAATATTGCTCATTAATCTGTGAAAGAATAGTTATACTCATAGCTGAAAATGCAGCCAAACGGGCATAACAAAGATGGCCTGGTACTGGTATTTCCATGTGTAAGCAAACTCTACAGCAAGAAGTGAGAAGGAATCGAACCTGTCTCCAAAGAGGACGTGATTTGAACTCGTCATCGACATCATACAGCCTCTGTGAACTGGAATAGTAGGGACAAAGATATGATGCCAATTACAGTGAGAACAAAAGTAACTAAAACATGTCAGCATGTCTGTACCATAAACATGAAGAGAGAGGGACAAAATGCCAAGTACTAAAGCTGAGAACATGCATATTGTATTCTAATCCTCTCTTCATTAACAAGTTAAATGGCTTAGACACTAATACACAAGTGTAACTGGCATGTTTCGTGTAAATAAGATACTCACTCAAGTGTTAAGTTGATATCATAGGAGAAGTAGAGGCCCATGGTCTTCTCTGCAGCATCCAGGAGTTCGGAAATTTCAGATTCCATTTTTTTCTGCTAATAGTTTATCGGGATGTTTAGCAGATGGAATATAGGTAGAAATAATATTAACTAGGAGCAAATAAGCATTGTTATACCTGCTCGGGAGAAGTGTTAAGCGAGTCATTGCAGCGAAGGACTTTTAGTCCTGTCACTTTAAAAATTGCATGCCCCAAGTATGATCCCACACAATCACGGTCAGTGATCACAAAAAAATACGATCCAACAGCAAGTTTGAGCACTCCTATCACACCAAAAACTGTTTGAACTTTAGGATTTGTGGAGGAGCTACGTGGTGGCAGCTCTTCAACTAAATTCATTGATCCACTGGCCCGGCTAACTGACAAATATAAGTCAGCAAGACCATCAATTGGTTCAAATATATAACTGTCTGCAAACTCCCAGAGTCTCAGTCTTGTGTGGAGTTTACATGACGAGTTTGCATCCATGATGGGATACCCTGAAATAGAGATCAAATACCATCCACGGTAAGTATAGTGAAGCAGCCATATGAGATATGACAAGGGATACAGATAAAAAGGTTAACATATTCAACAGACCACAAAGTGACCATACACTTAAATAATGAGGAATTGAAGATGCGTTAAGAAACACCATACAAGTCATTGGGGTTCTAATAAAGCAACACATCTGTGCTAAACACCCCCAACAATCATTGATTGTCTGAACTACGATACTCCTGGTGTTACCCTATTCACTAAATTTCAACAGAAAGCGTGAATTGTTTTTCTAATGCTGGCATTGAAATAGTAGCCTAAGATGCCAAAGATGGTGATTTACTTTGTAGTTTTTCTGTTATACTTCCTACAGCTTTTTTTCATGAACATGAGTAGCAACATATGCTTTGTATGCTATTGTTATCATTAACTGATTTTTCCCCACCATATAACATTTTCAGTTTCAAATTAACGGTTGAAGTCAGGAGTTTGATTGAAGTTTTGGAACCATAAAATACTTGTGGGTTGGTGTTCAGAATTAAAGAAAAAGTCACGATGGCGTATATGGAACTAAGATATCTACTAAAATACTTCCTCTGTTCCAAATAGAACGACACTGCCTCTGCCTCCAGTGTGCAACATGGAAATTACTATTATTTTTATGAACATATAAGGAAAAGATTGTGGTGCCAAAGTAATTTTCATGGCAAATGTAATGACGCCATTCCCACCTGGCCTGAACTTTATTTCTACTAATTAGCTATCAAAGATAGAGAAGTTTGGCTGCATCGTTTCTTTTGGATTGAAGACAATAACCAATATTATCATGAGAGCAAGCCCCTTGTAATGCTGAAACCCACCCAAGCACAAGCAGCAAGCCACCAGCTAAAACATATAAACTGAACCTTGGGCATGGACAAGCGTAAGAGAGCTCAACAAGCGGCCTGCACCGCGCCAGGGAAAACGAGCTTTGGAAGCAATGGGACGAACACAACTCTGCTGCGAAGCAAGCCTTCTAGCGCCCTGAACCCTGCTAGTCAAACGGCGATTTGCGCAGGGGGGCGGAAGGGCGTAGAGAGCGCAGCCTGCGGCCATTGACGCGACGCCTAGGCACGCGCCCAGTGCTGGAGATCTTGGGCCATGGGGGATCTTGACCCTGCCTATAGGTTGATTCCGGATCAGGATCGGGCGGGCAAGCTGAGAATCAGAAGAAGAAGATGGCTGATAAACTTTGTGGCGTGGGGGCAACCGGGATCCAGGCACGGCTGAGCTAAAGCTTTGGTAAGGGGCTCCTCGGATCTAGTCAGGTGCAGCAAACACGTCGCCGGCCGACTAAAAGGCTGGTGCTTGAGCTGAAGAAGCAAGGCAAATCACGGCGAGAGCAAAAGGGGATCTGAGCTGCTGGTGCTGACTGACCTTTCCGGCCGGCGCGCGCGGGTCGGCTGGGAGATGGGGGCGAGCGGCGGAGCGACGCCGGGGGCGGCGAGAGGTGGCGTCGCGGCGCAGGGCAGGGCAGGGACCGACCGGCGGCCTCGGTGATGCGGATCGTGCCCTCCTGTCTCGCTCCTCTGTTTTTGGAGACCAGGGGCGGACGCACGTTGACTCCCTACCGGATTTTTCACGTGCTCTCCCCAGCTTCCGTGTGGGCCCTCTTTGTGTTTGTTTCAGCTTTGATCTGATTTGATTTGAATCACCCGGGGATTCACTTTGATAGGAAAGCGGATTCACGGTTATATAAGACCACTAGTAAGCTTGCACGTGCAACGCACGCCAACACTGACACACATTATATTATTAAACATCTATAGTTCTAAAATAATGCATATGTGCTATTTGTGCAAATGAATGAATGAAAAGGTGATCTGTATAATGTGCAAGGATTGCATCTAAAATGATAAGTACAATATTTTGCAAAATATTCCTGGAATAAAAAGTTAATTATTTCAAGTGCATGATTTCACCATTTACACAAAACGAAGTGATGATTTGGATAGTTTACACAAAATGTACCAAAAAACATTCCCACAACATGTGGGGATTCATTTAGTTTAACTAAAATCAACAACCATTTCTTTAAATTCGAAAGGTGCTTCGTCTCTGCACTTGAAAACCTTCATAGCATATGAGATTTAGATAGATACACAAAATGTGTGTGCTCATGTCCTTGCATGTTGGAAACAAGCATCAACAACATTTACACTCTTGTAGAGGAAATAGTGTTTGGGCAATCAACAACCAGTCACATGGTCTCCTCTACATTGGATCCAAAAAGAAAAGGAAGATTGAATGAAATTGAAACTCACAAATAGGTAGACATGCTTTCAATCTGTTGGCTAGAATTTGACAAATGCACTTGTCAGGAGTACTCTATCAATTATCTTTCATCTTCTCAAGATTGAGCACTTTAGCTGAGGCGAAGAAACGAAGCAAGACGATGCCATTTTTGAGCATGCTCTTGGTTGTCACCAATGAACCTACAACATCCATCACACGCATTATAAAGACGATGACACACAAACACATGAACACGTATTATTGTGAAACCTGACCAACTTTGAAAGCATGATCCTCTGTCCCCACTTTATACTGATTCTCATCTTTTAACCATTCTTTACACAGTGAGACAAAACTTACATGTGTCTGAGAAAGAAAAAACACTTTGAAATGTGACCATCCACATTGTCATCTTTGGTTAGAACTTAAGGTCCTTTGAGTATCAGGTCCAGCTTGCCCACAGAAAAAGCTATCTTAAAATCTCCAAAAGCTGTCCAAAAGAAAAAGGAACAATCTCATAAAACAAGTGAAACATTGGTGTTAATTTTTTAGAAGGATACATGCATCTATATGCATCTTATCGATGCCAATTTGAAAAACTGATTTACAGAAGTACCTTTCATGTGTACAAAACGCTGAAGAATTTGAACATGAACAGCCTGATACAGTACAGTAAGGACAGCGAGCACTAACAATTCACAAAAGTATATTTTCCTATACACACTCTGTTGCGGGTTAATAAAAAACGGAATATACTCAGCTGTGGGATCGATCTTCAAATTACCTTCAATTGGTTACAACCTAAAGAAGCTAGAACAACTAATCTAGTACTGCTATTTCATAAAAAAAGTTAACCATCACAAGCTAGAACAACCGATCTAGCTTAAGAAACCTACACAACTCATAATTTCATACGCTCATAGTAATCATCCATAGCCAGTAATTCTTCCTTTGCGTACATGCATTACCACTGAAGTAAACTGTAGCTAATAATTAGAAAGTTAGACCAAATTACGAATCACCATTACAAAGTATAACCGATTTTTGGCACTGGAACATTTTTCAGGCGGAACCTAAAGAAGCACCACCATAGAAATTTCTAATAGCAAGGAATTTTTCCATTCTTGGTCGGTGAATCACATACGGATGGCATCAAACCAATTGAAAAGGGTAAATAGGTATACCTAAAGCATTCTTTTATTTGCCAACACCAGTGCTTCCTCAAAGCGCCTGCTGACTGCTGTCCCTTAAATATCAAATGATTGGTTTGCTGCCTGTTGGAGCAGCAATTTCTGCAAAATCAACAGCACCAGATGCAAACACTCCATTAGCCTTTAAATCCAAATTGAAAAAAAATAGTGAATCAATCCAGCCAAGCAAGGTAGGACAAGCCAAGATGTACAAGGTTCACGGCAAGCTGTGTGCCCGGAATCCATCCAGCTGCCTGAGTGCTTGCTTATGTAGCCGGCCAGAAGGTTCAGACCAACGTCTACGCGTAAAATCAATCAGCAGCTTGCTTAGCTTGCAGCTGTACGTACGTGTTCTGCTCTCGGGAAGATCCAAGCCAAGTGCCTCAAATCCAACATACCCAGGCATATGGAGGGCGCTAACTGGCGGGATGCAGACACCATGGTCGCCCACGTGATGCCGTCGTTGAAGGGAATTTTCCGTCGAACACCTCACGTAGGCGAGCAACGGCGGAGGGAGACCAGGCGCAACACCTGTGGCGACGATGTGGGTGTGCACGGCGGCGACCTCGACAGTGTCGGCGGAGTCCATGAGGAGGGAGATGTAGACGTCCTCGTCGGCCGTGACGCCGACAGTAGGTAGGAGCTCTAGATCAAAAGTAGAATTTAGGATTTGTAATGGAGGCGCAATGCATCGGGTCTGCGACAACATACCAAATTTTCCTCTCCTCTAATCCGGCGACTTGTGAGGTCTCGTTCTGGGTAGGGATAGGGAAGATGATAAGAGGGGAGATGATACGAGGGGATGGGAGGTGCTGCCGGCGCACTCGTCGGTTCTGCGGAGGAGGATCAGGCGGCGGCGTGGGTCGCGGCCTTGCAATTAGCGAGCGAGGGGATCCGCTTGCGATCACTTTCCTTTTTTTTTTTCACCCTCTGCGTGATTGTATGGATTGCATAGGTGCGGGGCGGAGATTCCTATTCCTCTGCGGTGAAGCATGTTCAGCCAACGTAAAATACTAAATGCACACCAGAGAATAGATTAAATTAAGGTTAGCTGTTAGATTAAGGTTAGCGGGTCTAATCATACGGTGACAATTAAGCTGTGTACGTCTGCCGTGTGGCTTTAAGAAAGAATTAGTTTGATTGTTTATTAGTAGTAGAGATGTTTTGTGTCAGTTTTGATCTAGATTCGGCGGATTCAGCTTCACCAGCAAAGCTGATTTGAAATTGTTGTTTGTTTTAGATTTCAAATCCAGCTTCACTAACAAAGATGGTTTCACTGGCAAAGCTGATTCACAATAGTTGTTTGTTTCAGATTCCAGATTCAACTTCACTAACAACAGCTGAATCTGGTTCCTGGAGCTCAAACAAACAGAGCCTCGGCATTGTTTCTTTCCAAAAGCTCATAATACTTTGAATTTGTAGGAGCAGCCGACCACCGAGAAACAGTCAGCCTCGCTTCAAGAAAAAAAATACAACTGTCTCGAGGAAAAACAATTATGCAATTCCCTCTTTCTATAGCTCCTCTATAAAGTCTTTTCCGTTCCAATTTTTTGTTTGTGTGCAATTTCAATGTTCGAAACAATGTTAGCTTTAACACATTTATGTGTGTAAATTTACCGGCTTAGGGTACTAGGCCAGTTCAAATATTTTCTTTCGTAATAACATGTAGATTTTAGTATGGAACTTCATACATGCAAGTAAAATTGGCTAGTCCGGGACCGGTGCACCTAAATTTGAATTTGGGTCATCTACTCTGCATGGTCCCCCGTACATTCGCAACGTTGGTTGTAGAGTTAAAATGGCAGATTTCATGTGGTAATTTCCAAGTTATTTTGGTGTATGTATGCTTTGAGTCCAAATGATTAGCCTTCTCGGTTTAATGTTAAGAAGTTGATGAAATTGACTCGGTCTTATCCCAGTGACTTCGATTATTTGGTGGTTCTTGAGCGTGCACTTTATCTTTGTTTCGATGGTATCACCCATGATACAAGGTTTGCTAGCTTGTAAAAATATATACGACCTAGAATAAAGTAAAGGTGACTAAAGGTTCTTATCCTTTAGTCTATGGACTTGCAAAACCATCAGTACCTCTATGTCTGAGGGTGATCTCCAGACACCAGGGATCAATGATACCCCTGTATTTGTTAGTTCGGCCAGGGGATAAAACACCAAGTCAATCAACTCTCAAAGACAGGCAAGGAAAGTATGAACACAGAAGGGTTTAAATACAGGAGTTTGTTTTTTTTTTCTATATCAGAATACGCCATAGAGACCGAGCCTTCCGATTGATCGAACCAGCCAACTAAGGGTCCATTCACTTCTGTAGTACATACGAATCAGATCTAGGCAAGAAAGGCCAGAATTCTGAGCTCTCTCCCTTTACGGATAAGAGCAAAAACCCGCAGTCGTGGGTTATAGGTGGCTTAAATAGAGTTAGCTCCCATAAGCCCATGATAGGGGAGACGTGCCCCTAAAGGTGTATCGACCCTGGCCACACTCTTTCTTAGGCTTGGCGAGTAAATCGAAAAGGCGTGCCAAGATCTACCGAGTTTCCTATCCATCTCTAGAAGCATTCTTCCCATCTCCGGTTCTTCTCTCTTTCCAGATCGATAATCAAAGGACTAGCGCCAAGAAAATGGTTTACGTTCTCTAGGATAATGACCACCACGCGCATTTCATGGCTCAAAACGAAGTAGGTAAGACCAGTGTTCTTAAAACAAAACTCTAATTGCACACTCCAGGAGCACAGTCTTCCTTTAGGTCCTTTACGCACAATGAAAGCTCCTTGGTTATACTCCGCTCTTCGCCTCCGGTTGTTCTGTTCTTTTCTTTTAGCTTGACCAAATAGATAGAAAAGTGGGACCAGCACAATGAGCAAGCTGTGTGAAAAACCACTTCTTTTTTTCAGATTCAGCAACAACTTGGGTGAATTGAGGTTCTACCGGGAAACCATGGCCGAGAGGGGACAGGGCTACATTCTTATCCAAGGCCATCTTTTCCTTCATCGAAGCCCACTAGTTGACAGTTGGGAGCAAGTGCGAAGCCTTTGGTGCAGGTTGAGCTCATCTCCTACTCCGCCCAATCATCAGCGAATCTAAACTACTATTCCTTCACTTATAGAAGAACAATAAGAATCCGAATCCTCCGATATGATTTGTATCCTGACAGTAGGGAGGGGGGCATGAGTTAACCGAACATGATAGGGCACCGATCAATGTGTAACCAAGCAAGGGCGTACATGTGGATGTTCCCTACATGTATGTACAGTTTCATGGATAATTTTGCTTTTGCACTTGGATATAGTGTTGAGCATTGTTACCTTTCTTCATTCCCTGCTTATTGTGTCCAGACCTAGTAAATTAGTTGTTGCAACTTCAGCATCAATGACTCCGTGGCCCAATGGATAAGGCGCTGGTCTACGAAACCAGAGATTCTGGGTTCGATCCCCAGCGGAGTCGCTTCAACTGTTTTTCCTTTTCTTCCTCGTTTTGAGCTGCAGCAGAGTTTACACTTTTGTACTACTGCTTTAATATGCTTCAAGATGCCATAACAAATCATCTTATATTATCCAAAACAACCTTATTGTTTGCCCGTGACACAACGAAGACGACAATGTCAAACATCACATTTTACAAACTTCTTTTGCTTATTTATTAATCCCCATCAAGAACCTTGCATCTGATCAAATTACATAAAGAACCCACCCAACGGTATTCGGGTTCAGTTCCTAGCAGCAGTATGCTGACAAGCACACAATGCTATTTTGCAGCGTGCAGTAATACACGACGCATGGTTTATTCGGGGCGAAAAGAAGACGGCTCCACAATATACGTGTGCGGGCGACATTAACACATGCCCGAAAATTCCGTGGCACATGATGGAGCCTCTCTATCGGCGCCGGTTGCCGGTGGCGATCTCCCAGGCCCGCAGCACGTGGTCCACGATCTCCTCCACGCCGACCCCGTGTTTTACCTGCACCAGCGACTCACAAAGCAAAATGGGTTCAGGGAATTCTGACCATTACAAGAAAGAGAGAACGGCGCGCGTGTGAGCATGTGTATGGTTTGATCTTGAACCTGGGCGAACACGAAGGGCCCTCCTTCCCGCATCCGAAGGGCGTCTCGCTCCATCACGGCTAGGTCGGCTCCAACCGCGGAGGCGAGGTCCGTCTTGTTTATGACCTGCGTTTGGGACGAATTGTCCGAGTCAGTGACAACGGTAGGTTTGTCTCAGCAAGGTGAGAAGATAAATATCAGTGTCGTGATACAGGTTTGCAGTCTAGTTGGATGGCTTAGAAGGTGCGGTGACGCACCAAGAGATCTGCTTGGGTTATCCCAGGGCCGCCTTTTCTTGGTATCTTGTCCCCGCCAGACACGTCAATGATGTAGATTATGTAGTCTGCTAGCTCCCTGCTGAAGTTGGCTGCCAGGTTATCTGCACACAAGATGCACAAACAGTAGCTTTCTTATTTCCTGATCAGTAATCATATGGACTTGATCATAAAATGGCAGAAATTGGGGCCATTAGGCCAGTGAGGATACTGTTCAGTCACCCACGAGATGTTCAACTAATGCCAAGATACAGCAAACTAGCTTGAGAAAAATCAACAGCTCACGCTGATATTCCTAAATAAGATTATGGACAACGATACAGGTTTCATCTCAAAACAAAGAGGATACATGACATTTTCCAATCAGTCAACTGACAACACTAAGCCTGTCTAAACATACACGATGATAAACCTTCCAATGTGGGATTCAACAAGGACAAATACCTCCTCCAGATTCACAGAGCAGCAAATCGGCCTTGTACAAGTTGGATAGCTCCTCCAGAGGGCCCAGATTTATGCTGATGTCCTCGCGTATAGCTGCATGAGGGCAGCCTCCAGTTTCGACTGCACGTATGCGCTCTTCAGGCAGAGCTCCATGCTTGACCAAGAATTCTCCATCCTCTTTTGTGAATATATCATTTGTGACCTGCACATAATAAGAAGCAAAGAAAGAGAAATCCTAAGGGTGTAGTATAATTCAAGCATACAGGGTGGAGACTATTAGGTATTTGTGTTTAAGAAAATAAATATCGCAGGAATGTTAAGTAATTAGATTTCAATGCTGGCCACCACAGACAAAAATTGACCTGTTTTATGAATCAACCATTTGCAGTTCAGAAACAGGACCAACTGAATATATCTTTGGATGGTATAATGTGGAAGCTTGATGCCCAAAGATGCAGCAAATGGTGCAGTTTGATCCAGAAAAAGTAGATAACATCTTAAGCAATGTTAAGAGAAGCACAGGGCAGAACCATGGTACATACCGCTGCAAGACTATATTTGTCACGCAGGGAAGTGCAGAGTGCTAACATCAGGGCAGTCTTCCTGCATAAGGCAAAACAGGCAGAAGATTGTGGGGATCATCTCACTTCATCATTTCATAGTTGCTATGATATGAAATTAGAAACCCTTGCTTCACCACATGAGGCTATTTTGTCAACACGAAAACGCTGTGCACAAATTCCTTCGAATTAACCAGATCTCCCAAACTCTCTTCTGAATTCCAAAATGCTAGGATAGTATATACTGTGGTAGGGAAACATAACCGCAACAGCAAGAACAACAAAACAGTGTATAGCTGTAAGCACAGCAAAGGAGGCATACAATCCCTAAGCATATGACAGTGTTCACTAATCAGTAATCACACCAGGAAAGGGAACATATAATGATGATTCTGCCCAAGAGTAACTCCAGCATTTCACAGCAGATTTGTGGTCAAAGCAACATTTTTTCAGCGGCTAAATGTGTGTAGTACATGCATCCACAATTATCTCCAGAGATCAAAGGTCAATAGGCTATAGCTGACATCTGCACCGAAACTAGGCAGATTCAGAGGAAAATGGAGCAGAGACGGCTCCTATCTCGCCGGGCAACACAACATAAGCGCCAGCCCGCCACCTAACTCCTAAGCAACTGGGGGAGAAAAGCTGGGCGTACCCGGTGCCGACGGGGCCGCCGATGCCGACGGTGAAGGCGCGGTCGGCGAAGCTGCGGGAGTCGAGCGGCGGCGCGCGCTTGGAGAAGTCCCCGGCGGAGTAGATGGGCTCGTGGGAGTGCGGCGCCAGGCCGTCGTGCGAGTGCCACACGCGCCCGTCCTCGCCGACCCAGGACCCCGCCCCCGCCCCCTTCCCGGCGGCATCCCTGCAAGCGCAAAGCAGAGCAAGCGCTGGTTGAGTCGGCTGCGCGGACGGCGAGGCGGAGGCGGGTAGACTCACCCGTGATGGTGGTGGTGATGGTCGCCGTCGTCGTGGGAGTGGCCGCCGTGGTGGTGGTGGTGGTGGTGGTGGTGATCCTGGGACGCCATGGACGGAATCCAACACTGGGGAGTGGAAGGATAAGACTTCGATTCCGGTGGTTGGTTGACCTTTTGGGATTCTCACCTCAAGAGGAGGAATGGAGGATGACGCTGCTAGATTCTTTTGGTGACGTGTTTTTTTCCGTTTCCATTTTGTTGCTGGGAGATCGGAGTGACGTTAAAACTAAATTTTAAAAATAATAATCACCGGCTTCTGAGATTCAATACATTTTTTAAAACAAATATAGGTACACTGATTCGGATCAGTAACTGCTGTGACTAAGAACTACAATGGAATCTCTTGGAAACACCTTCTTCACTGTATCAATCTCCGTTAGAAGAAATAATCCAAAGACTTCGATAAAAATGCTGCAATTGGACTGGAGCAACGATGTTGTCACTCTTTCATCCGCACAAACATTACGAACAATGACTTTTGAAAGCACCTTGAGCCGCCTATCCCAAAATATGGGAAGGCTTGATCGATGAACGTACTTGGGCCCGAGATGATCCCGTAGAAGTGCAGGACGTCGGATCCATACTATCTTCATCATGACGTCGATGAAACACTTTAACTTCACAAAGGATCAAACATCCGAATAATCAGATCTACGAGGACTGAAAACTCTCTAACCTTATGGCATCGTCAAAAGAACAAGAATAAATTTATAAAATACGATGATCACTAGACGATGATGTAGAACATATCATTCTTGAAGATGCAAGGGCCCCCCACCTCTCAGCGCCAAGATGGCAGCCAAAGGCGAGGGGACCAAAACAATTCCTTGTGGCGGCGGCTGCAGCCTAAACGAAACCCTCGCTCGTTAGCCTCCACTCCTCCATCTCAAGCTTGAAGTTTGGTGTGAGCAATGGGCGTCGACGATTCAATACATCAAAGTCGTGTACATATCTCCTACATCTAAATAGCTAGTCCATATAAAAAATAAACAAAAGAAGAAAAAAACAGTGGTCTTAAATTGTAATGCTTGTGGTGGTGCCCTTTAAACCATATAGAAGAAACAAAATGAAATATAAACTAAAACAATCAAAATAATGTGGCCTCAGTATTACCCTTTAAGAAGAAAGAAAGAAATGACAAAATTTGATCTTAATTTACACATAAAACGCGCTTTTTATAATATGCAAGAATAAGCATATAGTAGTGTAATTTCAAAATATAAAAGTTTCCCAAGAAGGAATGACTTAGTGCCATTGGTATTACTCTTAAAGAAGAAGAAAATTAAAATGAAACAAAAACTAAAACAACGATTTTTTTAAGAAAGAACGAATCAGTGGTATTCTTATTACCCTTTAAAGAAGAAAATGAAAAATAATAAAATAAATAATGGCAAAATTTTCACATAATTTACACAAAACTGACGCTATTTCATAATACGCAAGAATAAGCATATTATAGTGGAGCTTCCACAAAAATGGAAATTTCTTGCAAAGGAATGGTAATTAAAGAAGAAAGAAAAAGAAATAAAGCTAAAAGAAAATCAAAATAATGAATTTTTCTAAGAAATAATGAATTAGTGGCTTTGATATTACCCTTTTAAAAAAGAAAAAGAAACAAAAAATAAAAAAACTAAGGAATAATGAATTGATAGCATTGGTATTACCTTATAAGAAAAAGGAAAATGGAAAAAAAAATCTGAAACAAACATTGCACACTCAATATACACAAAATTTAGGTTTTTTCTAAATATGGAAGAATAAGCATATGATTGTGGATTATTTACGAAAAAACTTTCCGAAGAACGAATGAATTGATGACATTCGTATTAGCCTTAAACAAGAAATAAAATAAAATAATATTTAGATAAAATTTAAAAATAATAAAGTTTTATAAGGAACAATGAATTAGCGGCATTGGTATTGCTCTTTAAGAAGAAAGCTAATAAAGAAGAAGAAAAAAAAACTTGGACACAACTTTACACTAAAATTGCACTTTTTATAGTATGCAAACAACAATCATATAATAGTATAATTTTCAAACATATTGCATAGTATTGTGTGTATACATTTACACTAACCCTGCATCCAAAATTACTGCAAAAGAAAAATAAATAATAAAGAAAAATAAATGGAGAAACGCATAAAAACAGGAAAACGGAGGGAGAAAAGGGAGGTCTAGGCGGCACAAGTAATGGGCTTTAATCCAGTAGAAATTGACTGGCCCAACTATGCGGTGAGTAAAAAACAACCCAAACTAGCTCATAGAATAACTCACGGAAGAAGCACGAATCACAAAACAGAAGCCAACAGCCAAAAAAATTTATTGACTCGAAATCAATTTTCAGTCGACTTAAGT
Source organism: Triticum timopheevii (assembly GCA_963921465.1). NCBI lineage: Eukaryota > Viridiplantae > Streptophyta > Magnoliopsida > Poales > Poaceae > Triticum > Triticum timopheevii. The sequence continues at coordinate 458,108,024 of OY997262.1, read as the reverse complement.
ATAGCTGAAGTGGTAAATGAAATCATTGATGAAATCCATGTATAACGACGCATAGAAGAAAAATGATGTTCATAAATGTCATCATTTTTCAAGAACTCAATGTCATCATTTAATAGATGAACAAACGGATTATTAGGCATCACAAAAGAGCTCCCAACTCGTCGCGACACTGACACGTCTCCAATGTATCTATAATTTTTGATTGTTCCGTGCTATTATATTACCCCTTTTGGATGTTTATGGGCTTTATTTTACACATTTATATCATTTTTGGGACTAACCTACTAACCGGAGGCCCAACCTGTATTGCTGTTTTTTTTGCCTATTTCAGTATTTTGAAGAAAAGAAATATCAAACGGAGTCCAAACGGAATGAAACCTTCGGGAGTGTGATTTTTGGAACGAACGTGATCTAGGGGACTTGGAGTGCAAGTCAAGAAGCAGCCGAGGCGTCCACGAGAGGGTAGGGCGCCCCCCTATAGGGTGCGCCCCTATCTCGTGGGCCCCTCGGGCGGCCACCAGCGTACTACTTCCTCCTATATAAGCCTACGTACCCCGAAAACATCCAGGGAGACAACGAAACACAATTTCCACCGCCGTAACCTTCTGTATCCGCGAGATCCCATCTTGGAGCCTTCGCCGGCGCTCCGCTAGAGGGGGAATCGACCACGGAGGGCTTCTACATCAACACCATAGCCCCTGCGATGAGTTGTGAGTAGTTTACCACAGACCTACGGGTCCAAAGTTATTAGCTAGATGGCTTCTTCTCTCTTTTTGGATCTCAATACAATGTTCTCCCCCTCTCTTGTGGAGATCTATCGATGTAAACTCTTTTTGCGGTGTGTTTGTCGAGATCCGATGAATTGTGGGTTTATGATCAAGTTTATCTATGAGAAATATTTGAATCTCCTCTGAATTCTTTTATGTATGATTGAGTTATCTTTGCAAGTCTCTTCGAATTATCAGTTTGGTTTGGCCTACTAGATTGATCTTTCTTGCCATGGGAGAAGTGCTTACCTTTGGGTTCAATCTTGCGGTGTCCTTACCCAGTGACAGAAAGGGTTGCAAGGCACGTATTGTATTGTTGCCATCGAGGATAAAAAGATGGGGTTTATATCATATTGTTTGAGTTTATCCCTCTACATCATATCATCTTGCTTAAGGCGTTACTCTATTCTTATGAACTTAATACTCTAGATGCAGGCAGGAGTCTGTTGATATGTGGAGTAATAGTAGTAGATGCAGGCAGGAGTCGGTCTACTTGTTACGGACGTGATGCCTATATACATGATCATGCCTAGATAATCTCATAATTATTTCTATCAATTGCTCGACAGTAATTTGTTCACCCACCGTAATACTTATGCTATCTTAAGAGAAGCCTCTAGTGAAACCTATGGCCTCCGGGTCTATCTCTTATCATATTTGCTTCCAATCTACTTTTATTTGCATCTTTACTTTTTGCATCTATATTATAAAATACCAAAAATATATTTATCTTATCATACTATCTCTATTAGATCTCACTTTCGCAAGTGGCCGTGAAGGGATTGACAACCCCTTTATTGCGTTGGTTGCGAGTTCTTTGTTTGTTTATGTAGGTGCGTGGGACTTTTGAGGAGCCTCCTACTAGATTGATACCTTGGTTCTCAAAAACTGAGGGAAATACTTGCGCTACTATTGCTGCATCACCCTTTCCTCTTTAAGGAAAACCAACGCAAGCTCAAGACATAGCAAGAAGGATTTCTGGCGCCATTGCCAGGGAGGTCTTCGCTCAAGTCAAGACATACCAAGTACCCATCACAAACTCATCTCCGTCGCATTTACATTATTTGCCATTTGCCTCACGTTTTCCTCTCCCCCACTTTACCCTTGCCGTTTTATTCGCCCTTTCTTTCCCAATCTTCTCCTCTCTTTTTCGCTTGCCTTTTTCTGTTTGCTTGTGTGTTGGATGACTTGTTGCCATGGCGCGAGATAATACCAAATTGTGTGATTTCTCGAGTACCAATAATAATGATTTCCTTAGTACTCCGATTGCTCCTCTTAATGATGTTGAGTCTTGTGAAATCAATACTGCTTTGCTGAATCTTGTTATGAAAGATCAATTCGCCAGCCTTCCTAGTGAAGATGCCGCCACTCATCTGAACAACTTTGTTGATTTGTGTGATATGCAAAAGAAGAAAGATACGGATAACAATATTGTTAAATTGAAGTTATTTCCGTTCTCACTTAGAGATCGTGCTAAAGTTTGGTTTTCGTCTTTGCCTAAAAATAGTATTGATTCTTGGAACAAGTGCAAAAATGCTTTTGTCTCTAAGCATTTTCCTCCCGCTAAGATTATCACTCTTAGGAACGATATTAAGAATTTTAAACAACTTGATCATGAGCATGTTGCCCAATCTTGGGAAAGAATGAAATTGATGATTCGCAATTGCCCTACTCATGGTTTGAATTTATGGATGATCACACAAAAATTTTATGCTGGTTTGAACTTTGCTTCTAGAATCTCTTAGATTCAGCCGCGGGAGGCACGTTTATGGAAATCATGTTAGGAGATGCTACAAAATTTCTTGATAATATTATGGCTAATTATTCTCAATGGCACACCAAAAGATCTTCTAGTAAAAAAGTGCATGCTATAGAAAAATCAATATTTTGAGTGGAAAGATGGATGAACTTATGAAATTGTTTGCTACTAAGAATACTCCTCTTGATCCCAATGATATGCCTTTGTCTACTTTGATTGAGAATAATAATGAATCTATGGATGTGAATTTCGTTGGTAGGAATAGTTTTGGAAACAATGCTTATAGAGGAAACTTTAATGCTAGACCGTTCCCTAGTAATTCCTCTAATAATTATGGAAATTCCTACAATAATTCTTATGGTAATTTTAATAAGATGCCCACTGATTTTGAGAATAGTGTGAAAGAATTTATGATATCTCAAAAGAATTTTAATGCTTTGCTTGAACAAAAATTGCTCAGTTGATGATTTGGCTAGGAACGTTGGTAGACTTTCGCTTGATGTTGATTCTCTTAAACTTAGATTTTCTCCTCCTAAGCATGATATCAATGAGTCTCTCAAAGCCATGACAATTTCCATTGATGAGTGCAAGGAAAGAACCGCTAGATTGCGTGCTAAGAAAGATTGCTTTGTAAAGGCGTGTTCTTCTAGTTTCCAAGAAAATAATGATGAAGATCTTAAAGTTATTGATGCGTCTCCTATTAGATCTATGTTTTGCAATATGAATCTTTATAATTATGGGACTAATGATGAGTCAACTTTACCTAGAAGGCGTCCCAAGAATTCGGAGTTTTTAGATCTTGATGCTAAATTTGGTAAAAGTGGGATTGGAGAGGTCACGACTTTAAGTAGTATTGAACCCACTATCTCGGATTTCAAGGAATTTGATTATGATAATTGTTCTTTAGAAGGTTGTATTTCCTTGTACAATCCGTTGTTAATTCTCCTCATGCTTATAGTCGAAATAAAACTTTTACCAAACATATTGTTGATGCCTTGATGCAATCTTATGATGAAAAACTTAATTTGGAAGTTTCTATACCTAGAAAACTTAATGATGAGTGGGAACCTACTATAAATATTAGAATTAAAGATCATGAGTGTTTTGATTTGTGTGATTTGGGTGCTAGTGTTTCCACGATTCCGAAAACTTTATGTGATATTCTAGGTTTCCATGATCTTGATGATTGCTCTTTAAATTTGCACCTTGCGGATTCCACCATTAAAAAGCCAATGGGAAGGATCAATGATGTTCTCATTGTTGCAAATAGAAATTTGGTGCCCGTAGATTTTATCATTCTTGATATAGATTGCAATCTTTCTTGCCCTATTATTCTTGGTAGACCTTTCCTTAGAACGATTGGCGCGGTTATTGTTATGAAGGAAGGGAATATTAGATTCCAATTTCCATTAAAGAAAGACATGGAGCACTTTCCAAGAAAGAAAGTCAAATTACCTTATGAATCTATCATGCGGACTACTTATGAATTTAATGCCAAAGATGGCACTCGTTAGATCTATCTTTGCTTTTATGCCTAGCTAGGGGCGTTAAACAATAGCGCTAGTTGGGAGGCAACCCAATTTTCTTTGTGTTTTTTGTTTTTGTTCCTGTTTAGTAGTAAATCTTGCATCTAACTTCTGTTTAGATGTGTTTTTATCTTTTAATTAGTGTTTGTGCCAAGTAGAACCTATAGGATAACCTATGATGATAGTTGATTTGATTCTGCTGAAAAACAGAAACTTTGCGCGCACGAATTTAGTTTTGTTAAATCACAAAAACGTTTTTTTGCGTTGATTCTTTTTGCTTCTGATCAATAGACAAATTGTCCAGGACTTCCTATTTTGGTAGGATTTTTAGAGTCCCATAAGTTTGCGTTAGTTACAGATTGCTACAGACTGTTCTGTTTTTGACAGATTCTGTTTTTCGTGTGTTGTTTGCTTATTTCGATGCATCTATGGCTAGTAAAATAGTTTATAAACCATAGGGAAGTTGAAATACAGTAGGGTTAACACCAAAATAAATAAATAATGAGTTCATTACAGCACCTTATGTGGTGGTTTTGTTTTCTTTCACTAACGGAGCTTATAAGATTTCCTGTTGAGTTTTGTGTTGTGAAGTTTTCAAGTTTTGGGTAAAGCTTTTATGGACTATGGAATAAGGAGTGGTAAGAGCCTAAGCTTGGGGATGCCCATGGCACCCCAAGATATTCAAGGATAGCCAAAAGCCTAAGCTTGGGGATGCCCCGGGAAGGCATCCCCTCTTTCGTCTTCGTTCATTGGTAACTTTACTTGGAGCTATATTTTTATTCGCCACATGATATATGTTTTGCTTGGAGCGTCGTGTATTATATTAGTCTTTGCTTTTTAGTTTACCACAATCATCCTTGCAGTACACACCTTTTGGGAGAAGCCTACTTGATTGAATTTGCTAGAATACTCTATGTGCTTCACTTATATCTTTTGAGCTTGATAGTTTTTGCTTTAGTACTTCACTTATATTTTTTAGAGCACGGCGGTGACTTATTTTTGTAGAAATTGCTAGTCTCTCATGCTTCACTTATATTATTTCGAGAGTCTTTTAGAACAGCATGGTGTTTGCTATGGTTATAAAATTCGTCCTAGAATGGTAGGCATCCAAGTTGGGTATAATAAAAACTATCATAGGAAGTGAATTGAATGCTATGATCAATTTGATACTTGATAATTGTTTTGAGATAGGGAGGTAGTGATATTAAAGTCATGCTAGTTGGGTGGTTATGAATTTAAAGAATGCTTGTGTTGAAGTTAGCAAGTCCCGTAACATGCACGTATGGTTAAAGTTGTGTAACAAATTTGAAACATAAAGTGTACCTGGCTTTGTGCATCCTTATGAGTGGCGGTCGGGGACGAGCAATGGTCTTTTCCTACCAATCTATCCCCCTAGGAGCATGCGCGTAGTGCTTGATTTTTGATGACTTCTAAATTTTTGCAATAAGTATATGAGTTCTTTTGACTAATGGATCATACGCACTTTTACCTTTCCACCATTGCTAGCCTCTTCGGTACCGTGCATTGCCCTTTCTCACCTTTAGAGTTGGTGCAAACTTCGCCGGTGCATCCAAACCCCGTGATACGATACGCTCTATCACACATAAACCTCCTTATATCTTCCTCAAAACAGCCACCATACCTACCTATTATGGCATTTCCATAGCCATTCTGAGATATATTGCCATGCAACTTTCCACCGTTCCGTTCATCATCATGACATACTTTACTTTTGTCATATTGCCATTGCATGATCATGTAGTTGACATCGTATTTGTGGCAAAGCCACCATGCATAATTTTTCGTACATGTCACTCTTGATTTATTGCACCATCCCAGTACACCGCCGGAGGCATTCATATAGAGTCATATCTTGTTCTAGTTTTGAGTTGTAATTCATACGTTGTAATCAATAGAAGTGTGATGATCATTATTATTAGAGAATTGCCCAAAGAAAAAAAAGAAAGGCCAAAAAAAAGAAAGGCCCAAAAAAAGAAAAAGAAAAAAAAGAAAAAAAGAAAATAAATAAAAAGGGGCAATGTTACTATCTCTTTTTCCACACTTGTGCTTCAAAGTAGCACCTTGTTCTTTATGTAGTGAGTCTCATATATTGTGCTTCAAAGTAGCACCATATTTTTCATATAGTGAGTCTCATAAGTTGTCTTTTTCATACTAGTGGGATTTTTTCATTATAGAACTTGGCTTGTATATTCCTACGATGGGCTTCCTCAAATGCCCTAGGTCTTCGTGAGCAAGCAAGTTGGATGCACACCCACTAGTTTTCTTTTGTTGACCATTCATTTATAGCTCTAGTGCATCCGTTGCATGGCAATCCCTACTCCTCATGTTGCCATCAATTGATGGGCATCTCCATAGCCTGTTGATTATCCTCGTCAATGTGAGACTTTCTCCTTTTTGTCTTCTCCACACAAACCCCATCATCATATTCTATTCCACCCACACTAGTAGAAAAGGGGGCAAAGGTCCAGGCTGGGTCAGCCCATTACTCCCAGTTCTGTCCAGAACCGGGACCCATGGGGGCATTGGACCCGGTTCGTGAGCCCCGGGGGCCGGCCGGGCCACGTGGGCCATTGGTCCCGGTTTGTCTGGACCTTTTGGTCCCGGTTGGTGGGACGAACCGGGACCAATGGGCCTCGCTCCTGGCCCACCACCATTGGTCCCGGTTGGTGGCTTGAACCGGGACCAAAGGCTGCCCTTTAGTCCCGGTTCATGCCACCAACCGGGACCAATGAGGTGCCTATATATACCCCCTCGCGTAAGAGCAGAGCACAATGCTCTGTTTTTTCTGGCCGCCGAGGGGGAGAGGGCTTAGTGGTGCTCTAGCTCACCTCCTATGCACACAAGGTGTTCGATGGAATGCCCGAGCCACACTACTTAAGCTTTCTCCTCTCCAAGCTTGACCTCCAAGCTCCATTTTCCTCAATATTTGTCTAGGTTTAGCGGTCCGTCACGCCCCGTCCCCGTCTTCACCACCGTCGATCACCCACGCCGATCTCATCGCCGGCACCACTGTGGTGAGCCTCTTGTTCTTATCTTCTTTCTGAAAGGAAAAATATTCTTACTTGTATGTTTAGATAGATACTTGTATTATTTTCTTACTTTTATTATTGCATCTTATATAGTGCAATGGTTTTGGTATCCGCCCCCGTCGGCCCTCGTCCTGTCTATGATTCGGATGTGGCATATATTATCTTTTCATAACTATTGGTTCATTTATTGTTTATGAAAATTATGTCGACCAACGTGACATAGATTTTATTTATCTAGGAGGTTGTTGAACTGGAAATTCCAACCGACCCTATTGTCGAGAGGTTAAATTTAGTTGAAGAAGAAAACAATTTCTTGAAGGAAAAAATAAGAAAAATTAAGGAGGAGAAGATGATATTGGAGTTGCATGTTGCGGATGTCGTCGATGATCACAAGATCAAGATGGATGCAATGCGCTTGAAGATTAGAAAGATTAGAAAATATGCCATTCATACCGAGGCTTGGTATCATTATGCAGTTGGATCAATTGTTACCTTGATTGCGATTATGATCGCATTTGTTCGCATTGAAATGTTTTACATACTTTCAATGTATGGTTTAATTAATTAGATGCTCTGGAGAGCTATATGTTGTTAGATGAGAACTATGTATGTACTTTGGTTTTAATGTGATGATGAACTTCTATTAATTTTGTCACTTATTTATCTATTCATGATGTTCTGTAATGGTTTTTGACACACTTAATTATATATAATGCACGCAGATGAACCGACAATGGATGTATGGTGACAGACACACCTCTGAGTACATTAAGGGCGTGCATGATTTTCTCGAAGTGGCTGAGGCAAACAAGCAGAATGGTTTTATGTGTTGTTCATGCCCTATATGTGGGAATACGAAGTCTTACTCTGACCGGAAAATCCTTCACACCCACCTGCTTTACAAGGGTTTCATGCCACACTATAATGTTTGGATGAGGCACGGAGAAATAGGGGTTATGATGGAAGACGGCGAAGAAGAAGAGTACGATGACATCTATGTGCCCCCTGAATACGGTGATGCTACTGAACATCAAGAGGATCCAGACGATGTGCACGATGCTGCTGCAACGGGCGAAGCTGCTGAAGATCAAGAGTAACCAGACGATGTGCCCGATGATGATGATCTCCGCCGGGTCATTGTCGATGCAAGGACGCAATGCGAAAGTCAAAAGGAGAAGCTGAAGTTCGATCGCATGTTAGAGGATCACAAAAAAGGGTTGTACCCCAATTGCGAAGATGGCAACACAAAGCTCGGTACCGTACTGAAATTGCTGCAGCGGAAGGCAGAGAATGCTGTGCGTGACAAAGGATTTGAGAAACTACTGAAAATATTGAAGAAGAAGCTTCCAAAGGACAACGAATTGCCCGACAGTACATACGCAGCAAAGAAGGTCATATGCCCTCTAGGATTGGAGGTGCAAAAGATACATGCATGCCCTAATGACTGCATCCTCTACCGCGGTGCATACAAGGATCTGAACGCATGCCCGGTATGCGGTGCATTACGGTATAAGATCAGACGAGATGACCCTGGTGATATTGATGGCGAGCCCCCCAGGAAGAGGGTTCCTGCGAAGGTGATGTGGTATGCTCCTATAATACCACGGTTGAAATGTCTGTTCAGAAATGGAGTGCATGCCAAGTTGATGCGATGGCACAGTGAGGACCGTAAGAAAGACGAGAAGTTGAGAGCACCCGCTGATGGGTCGCAGTGGAGAAAAATCGAGAGAAAGTACTGGGATGAGTTTGCAAGTGACCCAAGGAACGCATGGTTTGCTTTAAGCGCGGATGGCATTAATCCTTTCGGGGAGCAGAGCAGCAATCACAGCACCTGGCCCATGACTTTATGTATGTATAACCTTCCTTCTTGGATGTGCATGAAGCGGAAGTTCATTATGATGCCAGTTCTCATCCAAGGCCCTAAGCAACCCGGCAACGACATTGATGTGTACCTAAGGCCATTAGTTGAAGAACTTTTACAGCTGTGGAATGGAAACGGTGTACATACGTGGGATGAGCACAAACAGGAGGATATTGACCTAAAGGCGTTGCTGTTCGTGACCAGCAACGATTGGCCCACTCTCAGTAACCTTTCAAGTCAGACAAACAAGCACTACAAAAAAAAGACACATCTGTGACATTTTGGGCCGAACAATTTTTTTTTCTGTCATACATATGACACTCTATGACGATAATTGTGACAAAACCCGATATCATCATAGATGTGGTGGGCTCCTACTTCTATGACAAAAAATCATGACAGAAAATGGGCTTTTCGTCCTGGGCGGGCCGGAGACGTAGCTGCATGACATTCTTTGGGCCATCCATGACAGAAAAAACCATGGTAGAAGCGAGGGGGAGGAAAATTTCAGGGAGTTGCCGGTTACGGTGGGAGTGGGGGCCCGAGCAATGCGCGTTTCTCTCGTACACGTACGCGCGTGTGTGCGAGGTGTTGGCTCTAACTGAACCCGAGTGAGGCGTTGGCTCTAACTGAACCCGAGCGAGGCGTTGGCTCTAACTGAACCCGAGCGAGGCGTTGGGCTCTAACTGAACTCGAGTGATTGCACTACAGGATACACGTTACTGAACCCGAGCGATCGATCGATGGCTGTTAACTGAACCCGATGGAGCGATTCCTTCGCTGCTGCTGCTAACTGAAGCCGATCGATTGGATGAACAGTGAGTGTTGCGGGGGGGGGGGGGGGGGTTCGAATGAACAGTGAGCGGTGGCGTTGCCTCTGGATGAACAGGACCCCGTGGTGTGGAGGGCTGGATGAATAGTAGATGGTGGAGGGGTGGTTGAACAGGACCCCGTGGTGTGGAGGGCTGGATGAATAGTAGATAGTGGAGGGGTGACCGTGGAGGGGTGGTTGAACAGTAGCCGGTGGAGTAGCGCGCGGTGGAGGCTGGATGAACAGGAGCCCGTGGAGGCTGGAGGAGGTCGACGGTAGCCCGTGGAGGCCGGAGGAGGTCGACGGTGGAGATGAACAGTATCTCGTGGAGTCCCGTTTTGCGGTACGCCACACCCCTCCCGATGAACAGGACCCCCGTTTCGACCGTAGAAGGTCCGTTTCCTCCGTTTTGCGGTATGCCACACCCCTCCCGATCAACAGGACCCCCGTTTCGACTGTAGGAGGTCCGTTTCCTCCGTTTTGCGGTATGCCACACCCCTCCTGATCAACAGGACCCCGTTCTGAACATAGGAGGTCCGTTTCCTCCATTCTGCGGTACGCCAGGCCTCGTTTCCATCGCCTGTTCCGTCCAAGACCTCCCGATGAACACGACCACGCATTCCGTTCCGACCTAGTCGGTTGGCTCCCCATGGACACGACGACGACGCTGTTTCTCTGTTCCGATCCAGCCATGTACGTATGCGCGAGGAGGCGTTCGAGACCCTGACCGTATGTACATATGTAGGCGTTCGAGACCCTCGCCGCTGTACGTACGTGTACATGCTACGTGCGCGCCTCTACTACGACACGTGCGCGCCTCTACTACGACACGTGCGCGCCTCTACAACGACCAGTATGTACATAAAAGTTTGCGACCAGAATGACAACTCTACGTACGCTTCGACCAGGTGGGTCCCGACTGTCAGGCACTTCCTTACCTGCAAAGATGTAGCTGGTGGGTCCCAGCAGTCAGGGGGCGAATCGTTTTTTTTGCTCGGACGCACTTCCTTGCGTGCGAAGATGTAGCTGGTGGGTCCCAGCAGTTAGGGGGGCGAATCATTCTTTTTTTTTGCCCGGATGCACTTCCTTGCGTGCGACGGTGTCGCTGGTGGGTCCCAGCAGTCAGGGGGGCGAATCGTTTTGTTTTTTTTCCCGGACGCACTTCCTTGCGTGCGAAGATGTAGTTGGTGGGTCCCAACAGTCAGGGGGAAACATTTTTTTTGCGAAATACATTAGCCCGTCCAGTGGGTCCGAGCTGTCAGGTGGAGGAATCATTATTTTCGCGTAATAAGGAGGCACTTCCTTGCTGCGGCCGTGGACCCAGCTGTCAGCCTCTCCACGTACAGTCCACGTCCGATGGAAGTCGTTCCTTGACCATGTTGACCACGTTGCGCCGAGAGCACTGCTACATCTCGAGCTTGCGTTGGTTTTCCCCGAAGAGGAGAAGATGATGCAGCACAGTAGCGTAAGTATTTCCCTCAGTTTTTGAGAACCAAGGTATCAATCCAGTAGGAGGCTACGCGCAAGTCCCTTGTACCTGCACAAAACGATAACTACTCGCAACCAACGCGATTAGGGGTTGTCAATCCCTTCACGGTCACTTACGAGAGTGAGATCTGATAGAGATAATACTTTTGGTATTTCTGGTATAAAGATGCAAAGTAAAAAGTAAAAGCAAAGTAAAAACAAAGCAAGTAAATAAAGTGATAGAGATTGATATGATGAGAATAGACCCGGGGGCCATAGGTTTCACTAGTGGCTTCTCTCAAGAGCATAAGTATTCTACGGCGGGTGAACAAATTACTGTTGAGCAATTGATAGAATTGAGCATAGTTATGAGGTTATCTAGGTATGATCATGGATATAGGCATCACGTCCGAGACAAGTAGACCGAAACGATTCTGCATCTACTACTATTACTCCACTCATCGACCGTTATCCAGCATGCATCTAGAGTATTAAGTTAAAAACAGAGTAACGCCTTAAGCAAGATGACATGATGTAGAGGAATAAATTCATGTAATATGATAAATACCCCATCTTGTTATCCTCGATGGCAACAATACAATACGTGCCTTGCAACCCTTTCTGTCACTAGGTGAGGACACCGCAAGATTGAACCCAAAGCTAAGCACTTCTCCCATGGCAAGAAAGATCAATCTAGTAGGCCAAACCAAACCGATAATTCAAAGAGACTTGCAAAGATAACTCAATCATACATAAAAGAATTCAAAGAAGATTCAAATATTATTCATAGATAAGCTGGATCATAAACCCACAATTCATCGATCTCAACAAACACACCGCAAAAAGAAGATTACATCGAATAGATCTCCACAAGAGAGGGGGAGAACATTGTATTGAGATCCAAAAAGAGAGAAGAAGCCATCTAGCTACTAGCTATGGACCCGAAGGTCTGAAGTAAACTACTCACACTTCATCGGAGGGGCTATGGTGTTGATGTAGAAGCCCTCCATGGTGGATGCCCCCTCCGGTGGAGCTCCGGAACAGGCCCGAAGATGGGATCTCATGGATACAGGAAGGTACGGTGGTGGAATTAGGTTTTTGGCTCCGTCATCTGTTGGGGGTACGTAGGTATATATAGGAGGAAGGAGTACGTCGGTGGAGCATCAGGGGGCCCACGAGGTAGGGGGGCGCACCGGGGGGGGGGGGGGGGCGCCCTCCACCCTCGTGACCGCCTCTGGCACTTCTTGGAGTAGGGTCCAAGTCTCCTGGATCACGTTTGGTGAGAAGATCACGTTCCCGAAGGTTTCATTCCGTTTGGACTCCGTTTGATATTCCGTTTCTTCGAAACACTGAAATAGGCAAAAAAACAGCAATTCTGGGCTGGGCCTCTGGTTAATAGGTTAGTCCCAAAAGTAATATAAAAGTGGAAAATAAAGCCCAATATAGTCCAAAACAGTAGATAAAGTAGCATGGAGCAATAAAAAATTATAGATACGTTGGAGACGTATCAGGCATCCCCAAGCTTAATTCCTGCTCGTCCTCGAGTAGGTAAATGATAAAAAGAGAATTTTTGATGCGGAGTGATACTTTGGCATAATTTCAATATAAATCTTCTTATTTGTGATATGAATATTCAGATCTGAAAGATTTAAGACAAAAGTTCATATTGACATAAAAATAATAATAATACAAGCATACTAATCAAAGTAATTATGTCATCTCAAAATAACATGGCCAAAGAAAGTTCATCCCTACAAAATCATATGGTTAGGCTATGCTTCATTTTCGTCACACAAAGATGTTCCCAACTTCTATACCCCTGATGACAAGCCAAGCAATTGTTTCATACTCAAATAATCTCAAACTCTTTCAACCTTTACGCAATACATGAGCGCGAGCCATGGATATAGCACTATGGGTGGAATAGAAATATGATGATGGGATTGTGTGGAGAAGACAAAAAAGGAGAAAGTCTCACATTGACGAGGATAATCAACGGGCTATGGAGATGCCCATCAATTGATGTCAACATGAGGAGTAGGGATTGCCATGCAACGGATGCACTAGAGCTAAAAGTATATGAAAGCTCTACAAAAGAAACCAAGTGGATGTGCATCCAACTTGCTTGCTCACGAAGACCTAGGGCACTTTGAGGAAGCCCATCATTGGAATATACAAGCCAAGTTCTATAATGAAAAATTCCCACTAGTATATAAAAGTGACAAAATGAGAGACTCTCTATGAAGATCTTAGTGCTACTTTGAAGCACAATATATGAGACTCACTACACGAAGAACAAGGTTCTACTTTGAAGCACAATATATGAGACTCACTACATGAAGAACAAGGTGCTACTTTGAAGCACAAGTATGGTAAAAGGATAGTAGCATTGTCCCTTCTCTCTTTTTCTCTCATTTTTTTATTTGGGCCTTTTCTCTTTTTTTATGGACTCTTTTTTTTGTCCGGAGTCTCATCCCGACTTATGGGGGAATCATAGTCTCCATCATCCTTTCCTCACTTGGGACAATGCTCTAATAATGATGACCATCACACTTTTATTTCTATTACAACTCAACAATTACAACTCGAAACTTAGAACAAAATATGACTCTATATGAATGCCTCCGGCGGTGTACCGGGATGGTGCAATGAATCAAGAGTGACATGTATGGAAAATAATGCATGGTGGCTTTGCCACAAATACGATGTCAACTACATGATCATGCAATGGCAATATGACAAAAGTAAAGTATGTCATGATGATGATGAACGGAACGGTGGAAAGTTGCATGGCAATATATCTCGGAATGGCTATGGAAATGCCATGATAGGTAGGTATGGTGGCTGTTTTGAGGAAGATATAAGAAGGTTTATGTGTGAAAGAGCGTATCATATCACGGGGTTTGGATGCACCTGCGACGTTTGCACCAACTCTCAAGGTGAGAATGGGCAATGCACAGTACCGAAGAGGCTAGCAAATGCGGAAAGGTAAAAGTGCGTATAATCCATGGACTCAACATTAGTCAAAAGAACTCATATACTTATTGTAAAAATTTAGAAGCCATCAAAAATCAAGTACTACGTACAATGCTCCTAGGGGGATAGATTGGTAGGAAAAGACCATCGCTCGTCCCCGACCGCCACTCATAAGGATGCACAAGCCAGGTACACTTCATGTTTCAAATTTGTCACACAACTTTACCCATATGTGCATGCTACGGGACTTGTAAACTTCAACACAAGTATTTCTCAAATTCACAATTATCAACTAGCACGACTTTGATATTATTACCTCCATATCTCAAAACAATTATTAAGCATTAAATTTATCTTAGTATTCAATTCACTCAAAAGAAAGTTTCACATATCTTGAACACCAAGTATATTAACATTAAGCAAATTACCATGCTATTAACGACTCTCAAAATAATCTAAGTGAAGCATGAGAGATCAAGTTTCTTTAAGACAAACCCACCACCGTGCTCTAAAAGATCTAAGTGAAGCACTAGAGCAAAAATTATCAAGCTCAAAAGATATAAGTGAAGCACTATGAGCAAATCAAGCTCAAAAGATATAAGTGAAGCACATAGAGTATTCTAACGAATTCCAAATCATGTATGGCTCTCTCAAAAGGTGTGTACAGCAAGGATGATTGTGGTAGACTAACAAGAAAAGACTCAAATAATACTAGACGCTCCAAGCAAAACACATATCATGTTGGTGAATAAAAATATAGGTCCAAGTAAATTACCGATGGAAGTGGACGAAAGAGGGGATGCCTTCCGGGGCATCCCCAAGCTTTGACTTTTTGGTGTCCTTGGATTATCTTGGGGGTGCCATGGGCATCCCCAATCTTAGGCTTTTGCCACTCCTTGTTCCATAATCCATCAAAAGAATTCACCCAAAACTTGAAAACTTCACAACACAAAACTCAATAGAAATCTCGTGAGCTCCGTTAGAGAAAGAAAACAAAAGACTATTTCAAGGTACTGTAATGAACTCATTCTTTATTTATATTGGTGTTAAACTTACTGTATTCCAACTTCTCTATGGATTATAAACTATTTTATTAGCCATAGATTCATCAAAATAAGCAAACAACACACGCAAAACAGAATCTGTCAAAAACAGAACAGTCTGTGGTAATCTGTAATTAACGCAAACTTATGGAACCAAAACAATTCTACCAAAATTAGAAGACCTGGACAATTTGTTTGTTGATCAGCAGCAATTGGAATCACTATTTTATCACGTTCTGGTGATTTTTAACAATTCGGGCACTGAGCGCAAAGATTCTGGAACTTACAGCAAGATCAAATAACTATCTCCCAAGAAGATCTAATAGGTTTAACTTGGCACAAACACTAATTAAAAGATAAAACCACATCTAAACAGAGGCTAGATGGATTATTTATTCCTAAACAGAACCAAAAACAAAAAACTAAAAATAAAATTGGGTTGCCTCCCAACAAGCGCTATCGTTTAACGCCCCTAGCTAGGCATAAAAGCAAGGATAGATCTAGGTGGTGCCGTAGTAATAAGATAGATCGGTGAAACTCATTTCATATTCTCTACGTTCGGCAGCAAGTTTTCTTTGAGGCAAGCAAAAGTAATCAAAAGGGCTAAATTTAATAGTACAAAAGTCCCCAAGATCAATTTTAGGAGGTATAGGTTCCTCTTTCGGCCCTTCGTATTGCACAACCAATTCATCATTATAAGCATTCTTTTGACAGAACTTGGTGAGCCTATACTCAAGAGAGCATCCTAGCTCATTATTTCAAATATTCAAATCATCATGAAGCTCAAAGATTCTATCAATTAAAATATTGGTAGGCACTTTTTTCTAAGATTTTCATTGAAAGCAACATAGTCGATAGATTGAAAACGCATTATTTCTTCTTGATCAAAAATGATAGATTCTATGGGAGGACGGCCAGCGTCCACCTATAATGCGCAAAGATTTCTTTGGCTTCTTTTATTATAAATCTGAATTCACGAGCCAGAAAGATAGTAGCGGCACGCTTAACAAAGGAGTGTTCAATATTAGAAAATTCTAGAAAATTCTTTGTATAGAAGGGTGCATATGCATAAATTGCCTTTCAAGTTCAACGATAAGCATGGTAATAGCGTCCGCAAGACTACTATTTCTATGGAGAATAGAACCACCCATAGAGGGTAAAGCACCAACACAAGTAAAGAAATCTTGAATAACTCCTTTTCCAATAATATTACCACTACCGATTCGAAATCTTTTTGTGTGATAGGTAGGGGATTCTTTAGCAGGAGCTTCAGAATTTTTCATATTATTATCACCCCTATCGGCGATAATTTCCCCAATTTCAGACATAGTGACAAGCAAGCAAACTAACACACAGGCAAACAAAAGGCAAAGGGAAAAGGAGGAGGAGATTGGGAAAGAGAGGGCAAATAAAACGGCTAGGGTGAAGTGGGGGAGAGGAAAACGAGAGGCAAATGGCAAATAATTTAATGTGAGAGATAGGGATTGTGATGGGTACTTGGTATGTTGACTTTTGCGTAGTCCTCCCCGGCAACGGCGCCAGAAATCCTTCTTGCTACGTCTCGAGCTTGCGTTGGTTTTCCCCGAAGAGGAGAGGATGATGCAGCACAGTAGCGTAAGTATTTCCCTCAGTTTTTGTGAACCAAGGTATCAATCCAGTAGGAGTCTATGCGCAAGTCCCTCGTACCTGCACAAAACGATAACTACTCGCAACCAACGCGATTAGGGGTTGTCAATCCCTTCACGGTCACTTACGAGAGTGAGATCTGATAGAGATAATATTTTTGGTATTTTTGGTATAAAGATGCAAAGTAAAAAGTAAAAGCAAAGTAAAAACAAAGCAAGTAAATAAAGTGATAGAGATTGATATGATGAGAATAGACCCGGGGGCCATAGGTTTCACTAGTGGCTTCTCTCAAGAGCATAAGTATTCTACGGCGGGTGAACAAATTACTGTTGAGCAATTGATAGAACTGAGCATAGTTATGAGGTTATCTAGGTATGATCATGGATATAGGCATCACGTCCGAGACAAGTAGACCGAAACGATTCTGCATCAACTACTATTACTCCACTCATCGACCACTATCCAGCATGCATCTAGAGTATTAAGTTAAAAACAGAGTAACGCTTTAAGCAAGATGACATGATGTAGAGGAATAAATTCATGTAATATGATAAATACCCCATCTTGTTATCCTCGATGGCAACAATACAATACGTGCCTTGCAACCCTTTCTGTCACTAGGTAAGGACACCGCAAGATTGAACCCAAAGCTAAGCACTTCTCCCATGGCAAGAAAGATCAATCTAGTAGGCCAAACCAAACCGATAATTCAAAGAGACTTGCAAAGATAACTCAATCATACATAAAAGAATTCAAAGAAGATTCAAATATTATTCATAGATAAGCTGGATCATAAACCCACAATTCATCGATCTCAACAAACACACCGCAAAAAGAAGATTACATCGAATAGATCTCCACAAGAGAGGGGGAGAACATTGTATTGAGATCCGAAAAGAGAGAAGAAGCCATCTAGCTACTAGCTATGGACCCGAAGGTCTGAAGTAAACTACTCACACTTCATCGGAGGGGCTATGGTGTTGATGTAGAAGCCCTCCATGGTGGATGCCCCCTCCGGCGGAGCTCCAGAACAGGCCCGAAGATGGGATCTCGTGGATACAGGAAGGTACGGCGGTGGAATTAGGTTTTTGGCTCCGTCTCTGATCTGTTGGGGGTACGTAGGTATATATAGGAGGAAGGAGTACGTCAGTGGAGCGTTAGGGGGCCCACGAGGTAGGGGGCGCGCACAGGAGGGGGGCGCCCTCCACCCTCGTGACCGCCTCTGGTGCTTCTTGGAGTAGGGTCCAAGTCTCCTGGATCACGTTCGGTGAGAAGATCACGTTCCCAAAGGTTTCATTCCGTTTGGACTCCGTTTGATATTCCGTTTCTTCGAAACACTGAAATAGGCAAAAAAACAGCAATTCTGGGCTGGGCCTCCGGTTAATAGGTTAGTCCCAAAAGTAATATAGAAGTGGAAAATAAAGCCCAATATAGTCCAAAACAGTAGATAAAGTAGCATGGAGCAATCAAAAATTATAGATACGTTGGAGACGTATCAAGCACCAGGGCGGTGGACGATTGCGAGGCCTAGGAAGGGGACGACGGGGAGCCGGGGAAGACGCGGCAGTGGAAGCCCGCACGGAGAGGAGTACGAGGGTTCACTGGTTCGGCTGCGGTGTGAGGCTGCCGTCGCCGCAGGGCCTGGCCAGCGGTGGGAATAGTAGGGGGCGGTGAGGCCTCCGCGGCAGCACAGCCGGCCACGAGAGGCAGGAGCATGCGGCACGACCGACACTGCTTTGGGCGGCTGGAGCAAGAAGACGAGAGGTTGAAGAAGCACTACGGCCGTTGGATGGACATCATACGGTCACTGGAGCTAGAATCGTTCATATTGACTAAAGTTGACAAAGGCCCCCGTCCCAGTCAACTTAGTAGGCCCACAAGTCAGCCTCCCACCATGGTGGGTCCCAGCTAGCAAGAGGAGTATTCATTTTTTTGTGCGTAATAAGGAGGCACTTCCGGTGGGTCCGAGCTGACAGCGCGGGGAATGTTTTTTTCGCGAAATACGCTGGCCCATCCGGTGGGTCCCAGCAGTCAGGGGGGAAACATTTTTTTCGCGAAATAAGGTGGCCCGTCTGGTGGGTCCCTGCTGTCAGGTGGAGGAATAATTATTTTGCGCGTAATAAGGAGGCACTTCCTTGCGGCCGCCTGGACCCAGCTGTCAGCCTCTCCACGTACAGTACTCTTCTGATGGAAGTCGGTCGTTGACCACGTTGACCACGCTGCGCCGAGAGCACCAGGGCGGTGGTCTGGACGACGGCGAGGCCTAGGAAGGGGATGACACGGAGCTGGGAAGACGCAGCAATGGTAGCCCGCGCAGAGAGGAGTACGAGGGTTCAATGGTTCGGCTACGGCGTGAGGCTGCCGTCACCGCAGAATAACAGGGGGTGTGGGTGAGTAGAGGGATACCCTGGGCCAGCGGTGGGAGTAGTAGGGGGCGGTGAGGCCTCTGTGGCATCACAGCTGGCCACGAGAGGCAGGAGCATGCGGCACGACCGGCGCTGATTTGGGCGGCTGGAGCAAGAAGACCAGAGGTTGAAGAAGCACTATGGCCGTTGGATGGACATCGTACGGTCACTGGAGCTAGAATCGTTCATATTGACTAAGTTGACAAAGCCCTCTGTCCCCGTCAACTTAGTTGGCCCACACGTCATCTTCCCACTATGGTGGGTCCCATCTAGCAGGGTGGGTATTCATTTTTTTGTGCGTAATAAGGAGGCACTTCCTTGCGTGCGAAGATATAGCTGGTGGGTCCGACATGTCAGCGGGGGGAACGTTTTTTTCACGAAATACAGAGGCCCTTCCGGTGGGTCCTAGCTGTCAGGTGGAGGAATCATTATTTTGCGCGTACAGTCGACGACCGATGGATGTCGTTCGTTGACCATGTTGACCAGGCCGCGCCGAGAGCACCATGGCGGTGGACGACGGCGAGGCCTAGGAAGGGAACGACACGGATCCGAGGAAGACTCGGCAATGGTTTCCCACGCGGTGGGGAGTACGAGGGTTTACTGGTCTGGCTGCCATCGTCGGAAAATAACAGGAGGTGTGGGTGAGTAGAGGAATGGCCTAGCCAGCAAATGAAGTAGGGTGGGGTGGTGCGGCCTGTGCAGCAGCACAGCCGGCCAGGGGAGGCGGGAGCAGGCAGTCCCACCGGAGCTGGTTTGGGTGGCTGGAGCAAGAAGATCAGATATTGAAGAAGCAGCACAGCCGTTGGATTAACATCCAATGGTCACTGCTACTAGAATCGTTTGTGGACTAAATTTGAATCGTTTGTGGACTAAGTTGACAAAGCCAAAGTACACGTCAACCTAGTAGACCCACAAGTCAGCCTCCAAATCTGTCCCAAACAGCATACAGCCCGAAATTTCTAGCCAAATTCAAATTAATTTTAAATCTAAATATACCTTAATTTAAATTCAATGAAAATTTACCGCACAAAAACAATGAAATTTAAAATATCAAAATCCGAAAGAAAACAGTATTTGGAAACTAATTGCCTGTTTGTTGTATTCTTTTCATTTTACAGCCCATTTATTATTACTTATAGCCCATTTCTTATTACTTATAGCCCATTTATTATTACTTATAGCCCATTTCTTATTACTTATAGCCCATTTTCTGGGCAAAATGCATCCCTCCTTGTCTTGAAAGATTTCCGGCCCAGCAAGGCGTAGAAAAGCAAGTAATGTTGGTTATTCTGCAAAAAACAAAATAGCTGGCTAGCCATTTTTCAGAAAGGAAAAAAACAAACTGGGCTGGTCATGTGCTAAACATATGAAATAAAAGCCTGGGCTAGATGGGCCACGGGTCCCGCACAACCCTTCTCCGTCCCAAAAAAACAAAATTACTGCGCGCGCTGCTGGGTCCCTACTGTCATCCTCACCATGTACAGTCATCTCCTTATTCCTCTCGGTTGTTGACCATGTTGACAACACCGGAGGGCGGCGCCGCGGCGAGCGAACCAAGGCGGAGGACGATGGTGAGGCCTCGGACGGGAACGAACAGGAGCCGGGGAAGATCACAGCCAGTCGTGGGAGGCGGGAGCAGGCGGTCCCGCCGATGCTGGTTTGGCTTTGGCGGCTCGAGGAAGAAGAGACTGAAGAAACGCGACAGACGTTGAATGTCAATCGAACGGTTAAGGTTGGCACAATCGTTTTTTGACTAAGCGGACACCAAGTAGCATACTTTTTTATATATAGGAAGAAAACTGCGAGGGAAATGCATTCGTCTGTCGTCCTCCTCACAAGGAACGTTCACCACATAAGTGACTAGCACCCTTGGTTTTCAACCGAGAGGTCTTGGGTTCGAGTCCGAGGAACTCTCAATTTTGTCCTCCTTCCTTCCTTGCAAAAAAGGGAAAGAAAATCAAAGACTTGGGAAGGCGTACAGAACAAGCTAGTGTACCAGTAAAGAGACGTTGCCGAGTTTTAGAAAAAAGAAAGACGTGCTCCTGTAGCTGGTTTGAATCCAAACCTAGACTATGACTATATATGGTGCTATGCTACTCTCCAAGTAATGAAACTGACATATCCAACGTTCGCTTCTCCTCTTCTCTACTTACTCTGCCTAGCATCAGAAGCTCTGGCCGCAGCAATCATGTCCGCTGGCTGCTCGTCCACCTGCTCTTCAGCAGGCAACAACTAGATATGCACCAAGTCGCCACCCATACCATGGCCTGTGGGTCTCATCACACCCCCGCCGGCACGCGCATCGCAGCTGATTGCTCATCGCAACCCGCTGCCATTGGTGTGGTGCCACTGCTGCAAATCACGCAGAGTCATCCGTCCCGTCTCAACCACAATCTGCAACCCTAGCCGAGTCTTCTACAAATGCCCGAATCATGGGGTAATAATATGTTTAAGTGTTGTTCTGCTACTTTCAGTTGCTGATTTTTTAATAGTTTGGTTGATGATCTTCCAATTTGATTCGTGCAGAAAAGGGAAGATTCGTGTGATTTGTATTTCTGGGAAGTTGCTGATGTGGGGGAATGCAACTACGCTGATTATTTGGTTAGCCGAGGAATCCCAATACCAGCAGGTTGGGGTGTTGGACAAGTAACTGAAGGAACGACAGAAGAGGAAGATGCAGAGCAGAAGGTTAAAGATGCAGTTCCTCTGATCATGGCCAAGCAACAACTGTTGAACGGCCTTGACAACAATGAGGAGATGGAAGATCTTCTGAAGATAACAGGCAAAATCGATGTACTCTGTAGGATGATTGTCTCTTTATTTGTAGTGTATGTAGCACTTGTGATGTATTCAGTGGCTACGACATGAGCACTTTGCTGAAACTAGTAATGAATGAAACATGTGTAGCAGGCTGGGCGTAGTGTTGTGAACATTTAATGATTTCTATTAACAGAAATCAGGGGGTATCCCTTTTGCTCATATAAATAAATAAATAGTAGAGGCCCTGTCGGGTCAGCTTTGTTCTCATTCGAAGACGCCGAGCAAATTGCAGTCCAACAACAAACTATGTCATCAAATTCAAGTTTCACAGCCAAATATGAGTACAACTAAACAACAATGTCATCATGTTTTAGTTGTCATACAATCACCAAACACAAATCAGCATACATAACAAGTGATGTTCTCACAGCAAAATACTAAACAACATGTTCATTAGGTTTCAGTTGTCATAGCAAACACAATTTCACATAGTAGATAAAAAAACGTCTTCTGACAGGCAAATACGACAAAAGCAATGTAATCATCATCCGCAGCAGCAGCGTCAACATCTTCACCATGTGTATCAGTCTGAATCGTAATTCCCCACGGTGTCATCTTCTTCTTCGTCCTCAACGTCTTCGAATGTTGGCTTCTTCTTGATCAACTCTTGTATGTCAACAACACGACAGGCAATCTTTTCGCCGGCGTCATTGACGTGATGGTTCTCAAAGATATTAGGAACATCTGTGTTATCTTGTACATCAGGAGCAGTGTAAGCATCATCTTGTTGTGCAACTTCATTAAATGAATACCTCTGCTCAAACCTTTGCAATACTCTCCAGTCATCGCTACGTGTAAATGTGTCTTCCAAGAAAAATATCTGTGTTGCTTGATTTGCCAAAATAAAAGGCTCGTTGGTCTGGTACACCGCCTTGACATTGATGGATTTGAAATAATCATCAGCTTTGGGTTTTGCGATCCTGGAAAACAGGTTATACCAATGACAGCACAACAGAACCACACACCGATGATCCTCGAAACTGGAGATATACTGCAACTGAACAATGTCTGTTATGTTAGCATACATTTCAGTTGTCTCTTTGTCATACGTATCCGTGCTCATGATGGCACTGTTTTGTGTCTTCCTGCCTTTGTCTCGTGCAAGGGTGTTGTAGCGCACATCTCCAACAACACAAGATTCATAATGTCTTACCCGAGTATCAGTACCCATTGCTAGTGAGTAAAGGGCATCATCAACTGCCTGCCCATCCTCCCGCATCTTCTTAACCTATGGTTAGAAAATAGACAAGCTGATCATCTTATGTACTCAATATATTAAAAAAACTGACAGTGCACTTCAAAAGCTTACATGGTTCTTGAACCATTTTGCAAATCCTGCCATAAACAGCTTGTCAATGTTTCTTGGATCTTGCGGCAGTAACTCCTCTTTGTAGATGCTGCACAACATAGTGATCGCGTCAAACATCTAAATATATAAGAATGTGCTGCAAGTTTAGTAGATTACGATGTATAAGCTGCAGTACTGCACTTACTTGATATAAGGTAGTATCTCAGGACAGTTATTCAACACATACCAAACCGTTTTGTCCAAATCTTTAGGTTTTTCCTCTTGTCGACTCTTCCCTGTAACTCGAACAGAATAATCGAAAACATTGAGCCCGGGATTGTCTTCACCCACCTCTTTGCTAAGCTGATCAGCTGTTTCAATGTATTTTGAGCAGAATGTCAATGCTTCTGTAGCAATGTAGGCCTATGCAATGGAACCCTCGGGTCTAGCTCTGTTCCTAACATAGCCCTTGAAAGTGCTTAGCCGCCTTTCAATAGGGTACATCCAGCCATACTGTACTGGACCTCTAAGTAGTGCCTCATCATGTAGATGAACAGCCAAATGCACCATCACATCAAAGAAGGCTGGAGGATATATCTTCTCAAGGTCGCATATGATAGTTGGTATCTTGTCTCTAAGACACTCCAAAGCATCTATCCTGATATTTCTACTGCAGAGTTCCCTGAAGAATTGTCCCAACTCTACAACTGCTCTGTATAAGTCAGGGCGGCCCAATCCTCTAAGGATAACAGGTAAAACCCTTTGAAGTAGGACGTGGCAGTCATGAGTTTTCAACCCTTGTACCTTGTTTCCATCTGCACTGACTCTCCTTTCAGGGTTGGAAGCAAATCCATGTGGGAATATCACACATGACAGGACCTCACATAATTCTTTTCTTTTTACCTTGTCCAAGACGTACACAGCTGGTGCCATATCCTGTGGTTTACCTTCATCGTGCACCTGCAAATCCTTTCTGATACCCAGGTGTGTCAAATCAATCCTAGATTTTAAGGTATCTTTCGTCTTGCCTTCAATGTTAAGAAGTGTGCCGATAATGCTGTCACATATATTTTTCTCGATGTGCATCACATCAAGATTATGCCGCAGATCCAAATCTTTCCAATACTCCAGTCCCACAAAGTGGACCTGCGGGTAAACAATAATCTCTCTTCTACTGTGCCACGCTTCCTTTTCCCGCTACCATTACCAGGATGGTTTTCTGGTGTAATATGTCTGACCTTCTCTAATTCCACTTGCAACTCATCGGCGGTGAGCCTCTTTGGCGCATCACGGTTTTCATGCTTTGCATTGAACACATGTCTTCGGTATTTTCTAGGATGCGGCTTGTCCTTGGCAAGGAAACGGCGGTGTCCAATGTAACAGATCTTGTTAAGTATTGCGTATGACAGCGGATTCCTGTCACAACGAACACATGCATTGTAACCATGTGGCATTCGCCCTGACATAGTGCCCAAAGCCGGATAATCATGGATGCACCAAATTACAACAGCACGCAGAAAGAAATCAGCTGGTGGGCTGCTATATAGGTCTCGAGTGAGAACACCCTTCCATAGCTGTTGAAGTTCCTCCACAAGAGGCTCCATGAACAAATCAAAATCCTTTCCAGGACTTTTTGGACCTGGGATGAGCAAGGCCATCATGTAGTTTGATTCTTTGGTGCAGACATTTGGAGGCATGTTGTAAGGGATAACAAGCACTGGCCACATGCTATATGTGGCGCTCTGGTGGCCAAATGGTTTAAATCCATCTGAAGCTAAGCCAAGTCTAATGTTTCTCGGGTCAGCAGCAAACTCTTTGTGTTTATCATTGAAGCTTTTCCACTCACTACCATGAGATGGATGGCTCATTACATTCTGATCTCTGTACTCCTGGTTCCCAGAATAACACAGCACATCATCTCTTGTTTCAACATCATGAAACAACCTCTGCAATCTTGGTGTATTTGGAAAATGTCTCAGAACATTATGAGGAACCCTCTTCATAGCATCGCCATCTTTCCATCTTGATGATTTGCATTTCGGGCATTCACTTAAGTTGGCATAATCCTTCCGGAATAGAACACAATTATTCTTACAAACATGGATCATATCATATCCAATTCCAACTGCACGAAGGAAATTCTTCATTTTACTGTAGGTGTGTGGCAGCTCAGACGCATCTGGGAAAGATTTGCGGAAAGCATCCAACATCGCATCGAATGATTTGTTGGTCATCCGCTCAGATGTCTTCACCTGAAGAAAGGTGACCATAGCTGAGAATACTGACAGCTTATTTCCTGGGGTGACAGCAACGTTGCATTGTTCCAACATGCGGGCCCACCATTTTTCTTCTGCAGGTGAAAGTTCACGGAATGCACGAGCATTTCGTAGCATTGTTTCAATGTTGGTCAAACTCACTGGCTCCGCCACCACCACCTCCTCCTGCTCTTCCACCTGAGCATCAGGCAGATCAAGATGGTGATCTGCTGCTTCCACGTAGTCAATAACATTGACGTTCACAGCTTCACCATGATGAACCCACCTAGTATATGTGACCGACATCCCATACAAGTGTAGATGATTTTGCATAGTTGACTGGGGTCTTGTAACTGAATTCATACAAGTGCTACACGGGTAGAGCACATCTGATTTCGGACCACCGTACTCAGCTCTGATAAAGTTCATGAAGTTTTCAACCCCCTCGACATATGCAGCGGAGAATCTTCGAGCAGAAGTTATCCAAGTCCTGTCCATCTGTTAGACATACAAATTAGTTCTTCTACTAGATATTACAGGAAAAACATATATGCTTTTTTATGAAGTCCAGAAAAAAATACCTAGGTCGATGTCTAAAGCTATGGCAAGATATTTGGACGAGCAGATCTAAGTAACGAAATATATGTAAAGCTAATTCAGCAAACAAATTTGAGTGCTAAATTATGGCAGGCTGTTTCAGCAGTCAATGAGGCCGAGCACACAGCCATCGAACTAACGAAGGCCATCGCAGCAACAAAGATCGAGTATAAAATGGTGTAGAGCTATTTCACCTAACAGATTGGCTACTAGACCATGGCAATCTACGTCACAATAAATATATGGCAGGATATTTTAGCAACTAATCGGCCTTGGCATGCCATCTCAGCTAAGCAGATTGAGTGCAGAACAGGGCAAGGAAGCTTCTTAAGCAGAGCATATTGACAGTAAACTACTTCGGCAAACAGTGAGATTAACAACGTCTATCAGCTAACATTCAGCGCTACACCGACATGAATGGGGCCTCAGTCTAGAATGCGCGTACCATGGGAGAAGCTCACCGCCGTGCGTCTCCACACGAACGTCGCCAGCGGTGGCGGTGCTGACCACCGTGTGCCTCCACAAGGACGTAGCCAGAGGTGGCGGCGCGGCTAGAGGATGACAGTCTATGAGAGCGTACTGTGGGAGCGAGAGGATCACCGTGCATCCCCTCGACGAACCGCGGCGCCGACGTATCGGTGCGGCGGGGAGGGCGGCTTTGGCGGAGCGAATGGAGTGGAGGGGGGACGGGGGGAGGGGGGTTTGGGGAATATTTGGCCGAAGGGAGGTTGAATCAAATTTGGGGGGAATTTTTGTGTGTGTGTGTGTGGGGGGGGGGAGGATTTTCGCGCGGTGGGCGGGGGGAGTTTGGCGCATGGTCGGTTTCTCCAAGTGTAGTCCCATGTGTCAGTGAAGAGGCAAGCCGAAGCGCGTTCCGTTTGCGTGAGCCGTGTGCAGGACCGAACGTGTGTGGGGTGCAATGCGACCGCGACAGGAGTCTTGTGAGTGTACCGCCTTTTCCCTTTTAAACTAGGTGCTTCGCCCCCTTAAAAAAATGTTGCTTCGCGCGATCCATCGATACTACTACTAGTAATCCGGTAATCCCGACTAAAACGGTGCGACCGGGTCTTTTCCCGCGTGATATGCTGGGAGGTTGGCTTAGTTGGGTTTTTTAGATTTGTCTCGGTTCAATAAAAAGCAGAGTTGGTGATGATGGTGTGCCAGTCATCCTGCAATATAGGCCGTCCGATCTATATCTAACGGATAGGATGGAAACTATGACAATTTACCCGCAATCCTCTCCACTTTTGCAGATAAGGCTTTCCCTCGTTCATCCTTTTCTCCCACAAGATCTTGATCTTCCGTGCAACGTATGGGCATCTTGCTAGTACTCCTACAATATGTATATTATTGTGAAAGTTCATATACACCGGCCGAGATTAATGCAAACACGACAGATTTTCATTACATTTCGAACTTTTATAGGACAGAAAAATAAAAGAAACCTGACCCTAAACCTATTCTACGACGGCGACCGACATCTATGTACGGGGGCGGGGTTCAAGACCCGTGAAGTGAAGGTGCGGTCTCCGGCGAGGAAGAGTAGAACACGGGATATGGACCGGCCAGTTGGCACACCATGCCCTGCCGCCTCCCATGCCCTACTCATCCTCGGAGGAGTCCCCGACCTCGGCGATGCCGGATGTTGGATGGCGGCAAGTAGGACGCGTGGCTGACGGTGCTCCCGTCGTCGGCCGTCAGCATGGCCACCGCTTGTGCGGTCGCGTCCGAGTCCGGCTACGCCGCTATTGCGTCACGAGAGGCGACTTGAGCAAGGGCGGCGACCTCGAGCTTCATCCCCGAAGACAAGCTCTTCCGCAGAGCGTTCGCACTTGCGGTCATGGCAGATGTGGTGCCAGGTAGGAGGACGATGCGCTATGGTGTGCGGGTTAGCTGGGCGTTGCCGCTTTAAGTAGCGCATTCCGGTGAGGCCAAGCGTCTGGGTGCGTCATTAAGTCGCCGGAGTTGGTTCCTCGGGCACCGAGCCTCTTAACAACGACATACAAATGGACGGCGTGAATGCAGGCAGCTGGCGCCGGCTGGGAACGCACCGTGCGACGGTGCGAGGGACGAGGGCTTTGGTGTGCCAGGGTAGTCAGCTGCGGTCGTGGCAACGTTGGAGATGCCCTTTGCTCAAATGCGATCCCTGCATGTCATTGAAAAAGCAAGACGACCCGGCATGGTCTCAGGTCCAGAGGATGCAGTTGGCCGCGCTACACCACTCCGCGGTCGCGTCGCGGTGCCCTGTGCATACTCGACGAGCCGGGTGTTGGGGTGTGTTTGGGTTGTGGCTAAAGTGCACCTTACCAAAATTTTGGTCATGACCCAAAGATTGGTCTTTGTTTGGATGGTTGCCATTTCTTTGGCATGCCAATGAACTCTAGCCAACTCTAGTTCATTTTCTTGCCAATGTCGGCCAAATCATGGGCAACCAATACCTCAACCAAAATTTTGGCTACCCAATGCTTTGATGGGGCAACCTTGGGCACAAACCAAACATACCGTTGGTCGTGCCACAGCACTAAAGCCACCCTCGACACACTGAAACCGACCGTGTCTATCGACGATATGAGCGTGTCACTCACCGCGGTCACCATGTCCAGAGGCGGTGTTGGAGCTGCGCCCTGTTATTGGCCCCAACGACCCACATGAACGGTTGTCGGTGGCGAGGAGGTCGTGGGCCAGCTCCTCCATTGGACTAGTCTGCGCTATGTCAGTTTCCCTGTTTTCCCGGCCATATTCGAGCGTCAGTGCTCCGCGTTGCGCATTAGGCCTTTCACTATGTAGGCCAAGCGAGACAAATTATTGTTTATTTGAGCCGTTCAAGTGTAATCATGTGGCGTTTGCTTATTTCTCATTCCTCTCCAACCCTCTTCTCCATCGATCATGTCGCCCTCCAGTCGAGTCCATCCTCCCGCATGCCTCATTTGAACATTCCGCCGAGTATCATTCGCATGTACCCACCCTAGTCCTCTTTCAATAGATCTCCGAACCCCGAGATGAAATCGAGAGGGAACGAGTGGGGGCACGTGATACCTAAGGCGGATTCAAAATTTTGAACCGGTGATCATAGCATCCACAAATCATATATAAAGGGTATTCAATGTTCCTTTCGTTTTTGAACGTACAATATACTCCCTCCTATCCTTTCTACTTTACATACTATGATAGGATTATAAGTTTTATGTGTAGTCAAAGTATCTCTACTATGATAAAAAGGTATCAACATTCAACAACGCCCAATCAATATTGTTAGATTCATACGTACTCCAAGATTTGTACTCGAGATGGTTTCCAATTTGACTATTGACAAGATTAATAGTACTCCTTTCACATAGGTGAGTAAGTCATCTTAGGCTGTGCACCGTGACCAAGGAGGAGGGGAAAACGAGAGACATTAATGTTTATTTTCTAATTAATAGTATTGCATGCAATGAACTAACCACTGCATGTCATGTTTGATAGTCTCAGGTCATTAAAAGCATGCACACCCTCATCTCTTATTGGTTCATATTTCAAGAAACAAGAAATGAGGTAGAAGTTAATGCACCGCGCCTACGTGTTTTGGGATTATTTGTTTTTCGTAAGATGACTTACACACCTAGACGGAGGGAGTACATGAGATGTATAATGTGAAAATTATATCATTGGAAACTCCTTTCACATACGAAATTGACCATATGCTTTGTGTAAGTTGCATGTCATATATTATTACTCTAACATTTGGTCAAAGTTAGCCTCGAAAAATGCATTAGACCCTGTATGCTTTGTGTAAGTTGCATGTCATATATTATTACTCTAATATTTGTGTAAGTTGCATGTCATATATTATTACTCTAACATTTGGTCAAAGTAGTATAGTGGAAGTGGATCCTCTAACGTAGGTATCCCTGCCTTACCCTCCCTTTCGGTCACTTATTGGCGGACCCCATGCTTGCTAGGCCCCGCATGTCAGTTACTCAATGGGTTCGGCCACGTCAGGGGATCCTCATCCGTAGTATACTCCCTCTGTTTTTATTTACTCCGCATAAAACGGAGGGAGTGGTGGTATAATAAATGACGTGGGCGGGGGGGGGGGGGATGCTACACTTACGTAAGTAATGTTACGTGTTTTATGTAAAGTGCAACATGGATAATTAGTATTGGAGAAGGGGGAGGAAGGGCCCCACCCACCTGGGACGTCGGTTTGCTCTCAACTGCGGTCCCACAAGCGAGCGAAAACGCAAGACGAAGCGCGTTCCATTCGGTGAGCGACGTGGAGGGTCCAGCATGCCGGGCTGCAACGCGAACGCGACAAGAGCGATGTATAGTCAAAACCGATTGACCGGTCGTCACCGGAACCACTATTCACACCAGAAGCTTCACTGCTCGGCCTACGCCAGCCACTGCCCTAAAACCACACCAAATCTCCAGCCCATTCCCCCACCTTTCGAGTTTTGATCCCCTAGCCCGCATCAAGCATCCCCTAGTTCGCCGGAAAGCCATGGTGCTCCGCAAGATCACTTACTACAAGATGCTGATGCCGGAGCGCCGCGCAAAAATCGCGGCGGCGGTCGGCGCCACAGACCTCCGTTCCCAAGCTCGCTTTGCGGCGGGCCAATCCCCGAGTTCTCTGGAGCCAAGCTACGAGGAGGAGGAGGCCGATCCAATGTTCACTGCGGAGGTCGCGGCGCAGAAGGCCCCCGATGGGTATAAGACGATGGACGTCGACTTCGTGTCGGCGTTCGAGTCCCCCATGGTGCAGGCGGACCAGCGGTTCAACATGGCGATACTAAAGGAGGACCGGGAGGCAGAGGCTCAACTCCACGCGGAGCACGCATGCCGTTGCCATCGAGGCTCTCCTGCAGGCGGAACCGGATGTCGTGGATGTGAACCGGGCGGCGGAGGCTCAAATTGAGGCGGAGCGCGCGGATGCCGCTGCCATCGAGGCCCTCCTGCAGGCGAAACCGGACGTCCTGGACATGAACCGTGCGGCAGAGGCTCGACTCGAGACAGAGCGCGCGGATGCCATTCTCATCAATGCCCTCCTGCAGGCGGAACCGGAAGTCCTAGACTTGAACCGGGCGGAGGAGGCTCGACTCAATGCGGAGCGCGCGGATGCCGCTGCCATCGAGGCCCTCCTGCAGGCGGAACTGGACGTCCTCGACTTGAACCGGGCTGTACTCTTGTCCGTGCAGAGCGCCCGCACGCTCCGCTTGAACGAGTAGCTGGAGGCCGAGGACAACCACGGTGCGGAGACACACGTCAGCAGCGACAGCTGGTTCACGCCAACAGCCAAAGATGACGAGGCCGTCTCTTTCCACGAGCAGTGCTAGTTTTTCTTTATGTTGTTGTTTTTATGGATCTTTTGCTGTGTAAAAACATACTATTTGTTATGCAAGTTGCCTGACTTGGGTCAGTCTACCATTTCAGGCGGTTGGATGAATATCCTACGTCTCCTAACCCTTATTTCCTTCTTCCTCACCTCTTCTTCTTCCCCAACAGACCACCACACGGGCCGTACGGATACCCCCCAACATGCGGTTGGATAAACATACTCTATGAACAAAAATTACGTGTCAGCGATAGGATGGCTGAGTTTGGTTTGTTCACATGCGACAGCACGTGTCAGTGAGGGTGCGTTCCCTTGGTTGGGTTTGCAGCGTGCAGGAGTGACTGTGTGAGGGTGCGGTGCGACCGCGACGTGCAGGAGCGACCGTGTGAGGGTGCGGTGCGACCGCGACAGCCGTGCGCAAGTGTACCTCCTTCTCATTTTGAAAACTTTAGGCAAGCTTGGCAAAAATGTGTGGCGAAGTTTGGCAATGCAAGGCCTAGACCCAAACAGGATAAGTACGTACGTACTAGGAGTACTAGTGTTAAAAAAGAAAGGCGGGGTTTTCCTTCGCGGGATTTAATCGATACAAATCCTTGTTTCACGTGTCAATTAATGCGTATTTTTTTCTTGAAAGACCAAAGAGCTAACCATCTCACTCCTCATCGCTTGATTAACGCAGCGGCATGCAAACGAACCTTCTCACTTCCGCATGCATGCAGGGGATATTAATGTCCTTGGTTGCTAACCCCATCAATTTTGCCTCGATTAGTGTTAGTGGCCCTTTGCAAATTGTAATTTTGATATACTGGCCTTGTGTACAAAAAATGGAGGTAGTAACTATATTTGAATTCCTTGCCCATTGCGGTGACGTCGAATTTTTTTTGTGGTTTGGCGAAGTGCGTTCGACGGAGAACGCCAATGAGGGAGACCACGGTAAGTCGTTCGCAAGTGCCGCCTGCAAGCCGAGACAACCGCCTTATTTGCATCCAGGAAGTCCTTTACTAGTACTACTATTAGGAGTATGATACGTCTGCAACGTATCTATAATTTTTGATTGCTCCATGCTATATTATCTACTATTTTAGGCAATATTGGGCTTTATTATCCACTTCTATATTATTTTTGGGACTAACCTATTAACCGGAGGCCCAGCCCAGATTTGCTGTTTTATGCCTATTTTAGTGTTTCGAGGAAAAGGAATATCAGACGGAGTCAAAACGGAACGAAATCAACTGGAGAAGTTATTTTTGGAAGGAAACCCACCTGATGGACTTGGACTCCACGTCAGAAGATACGGGAGGTGCTCATGAGGGTGGGGGGCGCGCCCCCCTGCCTCGTGGGGCCCCCGCAGCTCCACCGACGTACTCCTTTCACCCATATATACCTATGTACCCTAAAACTTCCAGAACAGAAGATAGATCGGGAGTTCCGCCGATGCAAGCCTCTGTAGCCACCAAAAACCAATCGGGACCCTATTCCGGCACCCTGCCTGAGGGGGGATCCCTCACCGGTGGCCATCGTCATCATCCCGGCACTATCCATGACGAGAAGGGAGTAGTTCACCCTCGGGGCTGAGGGTATGTACCAGTAGCTATGTGTTTGATCTCTCTCTCTCTCTCTCTCTCTCGTGTTCTCTCTCGTGTTCCCTCTATGGCACGATCTTGATGTATCCCGAGCTTTGCTATTGTAGTTGGATCTTATGATGTTTCTCCCCCTCTACTCTCTTGTGATGAATTGAGTTTCCCCTTTGAAGTTATCTTATTGGATTGAGTCTTTTATGAGAACACTTGATGTATGTCTTGTCGTGTTTATCTGTGGTGACAATGGGATATCATGTGCCACTTGATGTATGTTTTGGTGACCAACTTGCGGGTCCCGCCCATGAACCTATGCATAGGGGTTGGCACACATTCTTGATTCTCCGGTAGAAACTTTGGGGCACTCTTTGAAGTACTTTTATGTTGGTTGGATAAATCTGAGATTGTGTGATGCATATCGTATAATCATGCCCACGGATACTTGAGGTGACAATGGAGTATCTAGGTGACATTAGGGTTTTGGTTGATTTGTATCTTAAGGTGTTATTCTAGTACGAACTCTAGGGCTGTTTGTGACACTTATAGGAATAGCCCACCGGATTGATTGGAAAGAATAACTTTGAGGTGGTTTAGTACCCTACCATAATCTCTATGTTTGTTCTCCGCTATTAGTAGCTTTGGAGTGACTCTTTGTTGCATGTTGAGGGATTGTTATATGATCTATCTATGTTATTATTGTTGAGAGAACTTGCACTAGTGAAAGTATGAACCCTAGGCCTTGTTTCCTATCATTGCAATACCATTTACGCTCACTTTTACCACTTGTTACCTTGCTGTTTTTATATTTTCATATTACAAAAACCTATATCTACCATCCATATTGCACTTGTATCACCATCTCTTCGCCGAACTAGTGCACCTATACAATTTACCATTGTATTGGGTGTGTTGGGGACACAAGAGACTCTTTGTTATTTGGTTGCAGGGTTGTTTGAGAGAGACCATCTTCATCCTACGCCTCCCGTGGATTGATAAACCTTAGGTCATCCACTTGAGGGAAATTTGCTACTGTCCTACAAACCTGTGCACTTGCAGGCCCAACAACGTCTACAAGAAGAAGGTTGTGTAGTAGACATCAGAGTACTAGTGCGGTGAGATGGCTTCTCGAAGAAGACGATGGAGAAGCAGAGTCAGCGAAGAGTGAAATGATAGTTACTTCGTCCGTGCTTTGTGATTTGACGCCTCACTGCTTTGTGATTTGTGATAGAAGGGACAGGGGAGTAGACTCTGTGCTCTATAATGTACTACATGCGTCCAAGCATGGGAGAAAGAGGAAAGACGTTGCATTTTTCTATTCCTTCAATCAATCAATCAGGGAGCTTCGGTTCCATCTTTTTGGCTTTGGCAACACCGTCCACAATGGTTCCCACGATGCCAAAAGCTATTTTCACATTTGGCTACACATTGTGGATGCCCTTAACCGTACCACTTGGTTTTGCTCTTGTGTGCTATCTATACAAATCTCAATTATATTGATCTAAAAAATTATAGAATCAAAGATTAGTAAAAAGGAGGTGATTTTGCCGCGCCGATGGTGGGGGAGGTTTCTTATTTTCAGAGGACGTTGTCCTGGCGGTTTGCTAACATGCAGTCCCACGTGTCAGTGCTTTACTAAGCTGATCCGCGTCCCACATGAGGCAGAACAACGGCAGAAGCAACACGTGGTTAAGTTGAAGAAGATGAGGGAGAAGCGGATTCAGCAACGAGTGAAATGATGGTTGCTTCGTCCCTCCAACTTCTTTTTTTAGCATTATTACTTCGTCCCTCCAACTTAACTGCGGGAAAGGTGCAGCTTTGTGATTTGACGCCTCATTGCTCATTACTACGCCAGCGCCATGACTGGTGTGCTTCACCCCGGCTGCTCTGCACTGTATTCCGGTATGGCACATGGACTCGGTAGCTTGATGTCCCACATGTCGGCGAACGGGCTAGAAGATTTATGAAAGCGAGCGCTCCACTCTTACGACGGAGGAGTAGACGACACGACGGCCCAGTGAACTGTCACTTGTACTGTATAGTACTATAGTTTTGCTGTTTCGCACGATCCATCGATACAAACCCTATTAAACAGGAAAGGGCAGGATTTTTCCCGCGCGTTAGATGATACTGGCCATACATTTCAAAGGCAATTTTAATGTATGCAAACTAAATAATTATAATTAACAACATGATATCTAGTAAAACTAAAAACACATATGATTTATTGTGTTAGAGTGTAGTACTAGTGCTGTATTGCATAGTTGTTAGATGTAACATGCGAGAACGTGTAGAGATGTGGTTTTGGAGGGCCCACAGAGAGAAGCGTAATACGGTCACCGAACTTCAGAATAAGCTGATTACGGTCACTATATACGTTTTGCGGTGATTATCCGGTCACTTGCTCACAGTTCAGCATCGGATTGCACTCTGTTGACCGGACAAATAGTCTGCATGGCACCATGTTGACTAGTTAAATTGACCACATTCCTTGTGGGTCCCACCTGTCAGTTTGCATTTGGAAAAGGTCATATAAACACAAATTTACGTAGGCGCGACAAGGCTCCAACCCGTGCGCGGGAATCACCTGGTTGTGTATGTGTCTGTCAGGGCCTGATGTGTGCACATGCACGTGTAGGTTGAGCACTTGAGCATGAGAGTGTGTGTTGGTCGTGTGGTGTACTGGTGTGTGCATGCATGCGTGCGTGTGTGCATGTGGGTGTTGCGTGCGTGCGTGGCTGCGTGTGTACGTGTGAGTATTGCGTGCGTGCGTGGGTGCATGTGTTTGTGTGAGTGTTGCGTGGATGGAGTTCGTGTGCATGCGTGCATGTGTGCATAATCACCACACCATCTCCTGTGTGTTAAAACAGACGGCTTAGCATACCAATACAAGGCCACATTGTCCGTTGTGCCCGCGGTCATGACTTCGAACCACCGTCAAAATATTTTTTTGTCGTTTGTTTTCATTCTTACAAGCAAGATGCCCGTGCGTTGCACGTAACATCAAGATGCATTTGTATGACTTGTTTATCTTGTGAGAGAAAAGGATGAATGAGGGAAGGCCTTATTTGCAAATGTGGAGAGGTGTGTGGATACCTTTTTGCAAAATTGCCATAGTTTCTTTCCTATCCATCAGATATAAATCGGACGGCCTATATTGCAGGATGGCAGGCACACCATCATCACCAACTCTGTTTTTTATAAGAGTGTATTTTATGTATTTTATAATAGTGTAGATGTAGAGTAGATACAAGTCGACAGGTGGGCACGATGTTAGTGAGATAATGCGATGCAACACTAGAGGTGCCACGTGGAGCGTTTAACTGGTCAACTAGTCATGTCATGAGCAAATACAAAGTTGTACGGTGAGCCCGTGACTGTATAATAACCACTAAACGTAAACGGTGACCATAATGAGTGGATTATGAAGTCCAATGTATGTATCGTGCTTTCGCTTCAAATACAATGATCGTCATTGCATATATCGCGAGAGAAAGATGAAACACGCATGAATTTTCTGGGGGCTTACTTTTAGAGGACCTGGAGATAGTTTTGTGTGCATACGTGAAAGGGGCGTACAGGGGGGTATGCGATGGAGAGATAGAGATGCTCTTCGTTTCTCTTTATTATGACTAACTTTGTATACACTATAAAAATATACAAATTCACAGTGCGGAATAAATATCATTGTGGGCACCATGCAATGCAAATTAGCGTTCATACTCCTCCATATAACTTTGTAATGTTGTATATATGTAGAAACTCTAAAATAATTTTTTGGCCACACTTTATTCAAAAGGAATGTTGTATGCGAAATAAACGTGAAGAGATGGCTTTTTAGATCAATGGGGTACGTGATGTAACATGTGTGAATGTGTAGTTGATGCATTTGGCGGGGCCTAGAGAGGTATGTGTGTGTATTACGTATTCGAGAGAGGCATGGATAGAGGGGCCGACGGGGGGGGGGGGGGGGTGGGAGAGATAGCATGAGAAATGAGAGTGGTCTAGAGAGAGAGAGAGACGAATATGGCGTCACGACAAGAGATTCCATTCCCTTGAGTGTGTATATGCAAGGGGGGAGGGAATAGAGGCACTAGGAGAAATTTTGTGTGTGGTGTTTGTGTTGGTATGTGTGGGTGTGAGAAGATAATGGGACGTGGGGGCAGAGGGTGTGTCACCGCGTGAGGTCCGGTGGGTCGAGGTGAGGCCCTTCGTTCGGTTCCGTCTTGCGCCACATTGGTCGGCCCATGACACATTTAGGAAGACCCATGGATGACTAGTCGTACAAGACAAAGATAGCAGAATTGTGAAGGACTCTGTGTCCACTGACAAAGCCAGCTAGGATTTGTAACCCTAGGTTCTTGGACTAAGGTAACCCATTTATCTCTGATATTACTATTCATCCAACCTAACTTTAAGGGGCATCCTACAAAATGCTCTGCTAGAATCATACTCGTCGATTAGGAAGAGAGGTGTGAGATAATGCGTGAGAGACAGGCGTAAAGATAATGTGCGTACATGAGACACGTAGGCAAGTCTATGTATATAGAAAGGGTCGATGAGGATTGTGCGTGTGTATGTTTGCGAGAGGAAGACTGCTTGTGATAAAGGTTAGTGAAAACAGTTGTAAATGGTTACGAGAGGGAGGGAGGGTTATATCTAGAGCATGTGTGCGAGAAAGACACCTCGGGAGAGAGTGTGTGAGCATGTGTGAGAGACCACCGATCGAGAGTGAAACTATCCGTAAAAGACTGCTCTACACATTGATTAAAGATATAAATTGTATCCGAATATTAGGATGGGATCATGATATTTGCAATTCGCATAAGGAGCGGTCATTGATCCATCAGACATCTAGATTCTATCGAATTTGAGCATGTCTATGTTATTATTCGACACAATTGATCCACATAGTTAGTATTTTGAACTCCAGACAATGCATCGCTTTAGCAATCGAATATAAACGTGAGTATAGTTCATGTTGTGTGTGTAAAGCACATTATACATACGAAAGTTACACAATGGACATTTATAAATAGCTACCTATGAACTAGCATACATTTGAATTCAACCTAAGGTGGTTTAAAAAAATCGAATTCAACATGAAGTCCATTCAATTATTTGAATTTGATATCATGGCATTTGTAAACCATACCTAAACTATGGGGGTACGATTCTTTGCTCTGATTTTGTACATAATAGCATATGTAGTTGTGTACAAAATAGATTCAAATTTAGCTCCTCCATTCCAAAATAATCGTAGTTATAGGATTTTCAAGTGTCAAAATTTCAGAAGGAAGCAGATAATTTAATGAGGTATTCAAACATACAAGGTCAAATATAACGTTGTCTATTTAGGTCAATCCTCATAGTTCAAGAGTACTCTAAACGTGAATGCTTGTGTTTCAAAATTTTGAATGAAGCGCCAAAAGAGCCTCTACTCGCCCGAAACCGCGTGAGACCAATGTTTGGTAGTACAAGGAAATTACTTTTCTAATAACTCCGACCTGTGAACCTACCGGCCCGACGTCCAAAGGTCTAAACTGGGGTAGGTTTGTAGCTTCATCTAGACGCCACGCAACCGCCTCCGAAAAACATTCATACACAATGGCCGCCTAAGCACACATGCGCGCGGCCGAAATCGCTCCCGCCCACTATTTGGGACACCTGGGATTACCATCCTACCCCCGACCCGCAATAGGTCCGAAATTTAAGAGGGGGCAAAGTTTGTACTTTCCCCAAATTTCAAACAAGCGCGTCCCATCTTCTGTTCAAAAAAGCCAAAAACAAGCGCGTCCCAAACCGAAACATGGTTCCCCCCCACCCGTCCGGTTCCCCATTCGTACTCCGTGTGCGCCAAAACTACCTGTCCACCAGCCGCGAAACCCCGGCGTCCTCCGTCCGCCACCCCATCCCACCCATCAACCGCCGCCCTCCTCCATCACGCCGGAGCCGATACCCCGACGTCGTCGTCCACCGCAACCTCAACCGCAACGCCCTCCACGGCTAGTAGTTGAAGCCGAGGCCGAGCCGTCCGTGCCCGAGCCAGTTCAACCACGCCGTCCTGCGCCTCACCGCCGCCGCTCCAACATCGCCACCCTCCACCACACTGGAGCTGTTCCTGCTACGCCGTCCTTCGCCGCCTCGGATCTGCTTCCCCTCCGCCGACATATGGCCACGGCAACAAAACCAACAATTTGGCCATGGGTTCGTCCAAGCCTGCACCCTCCAGAACATCGGTTTCCCTGGTAAAAAGAAGAAGATCGCCGCGACATGTGGAGGTGACCACACCGGCAACCGAAGAAGGTACTCCTCTTCCCTTATTCGTGCAAATCTTACGTCTCTTCTTACATGGTATTCATCCCACAGAAGACACTAGTTGACCGCTTCTTCTTGATACTAGATGTTCCTAGTAACTCGTGATGCACAAGGTTTCTCCTCATATACTATTTCACCTTAGCTAGAGGTCCGTCGCCCCCCTGAATTTCAATTTCTGGCTAGTTGATTCCCAATTAACGGAAGCATTCCCCGGCGTAACAGGCGCTAGTACGACTATTACACCGGGGAAGCAGCGCCTTGGTGTTTATCTTAGGGGCGTCTGCGGCCTAGAGCTACTGGCGCATGATCTGGAGGTCGACCGGGATTAAAGGGATGGCTTGGGGGCGCTGCCAAGCACGGCGGTGGTGTGAGGTCGATGGGAGGGCGGGGCGACGGAGGCACGGGTCTGGGCCGGTGGTCGCTGGCGGTTCGTGAAAGATCGTCAACAGTGACTGGCGGGAGGTAGATGAAGGCCATCTGCCCGTTCCTTATAGATCGGACGGTTTATTAAAAAAATCGACTGACCTATTTATTTTCAGTCGACTGTTATCTTAGATATGACCACATGTGGTGGTGTGCTGGAGGAGTACCTGCATTTCCTGTGCTCATATATTACAAAATCATACGGAGTAGAATCTAATTTTGTTTGCCATGCAATGTTGTAGAGCTATCATATGTCTCCTGTCATTTATTTTTCAGCCACCTGCTATCTGCTACTTTTACAGTGCACTAGTTTTGCACACACTTCACCCATACTCTCACTATTGTGTTTTTATGCAAGGGTATTTCAGACTCTCCTGCCGAAAGAGAAGCAGCAAAGAAAAGAGAGAAGTCGCTCCAACTTCGTATACTGGTAGGCAAGACACGTTACAACGCTATAAAGGGTGCAGTGTCAGCAGATGGAGACGGTAAACGTAGCTCTGGAGTTGATGACCTCGCTCGCAATGAACCACCATCCCAGTTGCTTGCTTTAACTTCACGGTTTCATATGTGGTTGCATGTTCCATATGGTGTCTAGCTGTATTCGAAAGGCCGAAGTCGGTCTTTATTAAGATAAGGAAAGATATTTTTTACATGAACCACCATCCCGTGAGCACCAGAAGACAAATAGCTAGTCAGGGCACTGGCCGATCCAGTGACAAGCCCAGCAAAGACAGGCATCACCTGGAAGCCAACTAAAAAGCCGCGATGGTGGCGAAGCAGCCTGCCTCCCACCAGGCTCTCGGGTCCTAGATGATCATGTTCACCACTCCAGCCGGATGTCTAGCTTGTATTGCTTCCAATTTGGTTAAATTGCATCTGCTTAGCTTACACATTATACCTTTGAATATGACATGCCTTTCTGTTTTTGGTACATACTAGTACATCTGTGTATTAACCATGTTCTTACATCAAACTAATGTTCTTGTGTATCCCTCATCAATCACTTATGACGAGGCAGGCAGGCAAGGGGACTACTCCTCATTTAAAAAATGCAGCGTCAGCCTCCCGACATGATTCTCAAGGAACAGAAATGCTAGATGAAGATAGTGAATGTAGCTCTGTAGTTGATTACAGCATTTCCCCTACACTAGCATCGCAGGTGCTTGCTCTAACTTGGCGGTGTGATATGTGGTTGCATGTTGCATATGGTGTCTAGATTGTAATTCTTCCAATCTGGTTAAACTGCATGTGCTAGTCTGCTTAGCTTATACTCCTGTAAATGTGACATTATACCTGTTAATGTGACATGCCTTCCTATATTTAGTACATAGTACATCTGTCTATTAAGCATGTCCTTACATAAAACTATTGTTTTTTTTGTATCCCGCGTCAACCAATATGACGAGACACCTTTAGTATATGCAGTGCGATATTAGTTGCATCTTTCATATGATTTATAGCATGCGCTGCTTCTAATTTGTTGAAATTCCATTTATGATGGGACGCTTTTAACTTGGCAGAGTCATATTGGTTGCATCTTTCATGTGGTGTCTAGCTTGCATTGCTTTTTATTTGCTAGAATGGTTTCTGTTTAGTTTACACAAACAGTTGTGAACATGCCATGCCGTCCTATTTTCTGTACATATTCCATCCTGGTATCATGTGTTTGCCTTATATCAAAGTAGTGATTGTCAGTATCATGCATGAATGAGTTTTGAAGAGAGAATTTTATTGCTTTTTCTTGTCGGTTTTACTTGACAATTCAAAATCAATAAAGCGGAAGGAAGTTAGCAAGGCAGCGGATAAAGGTGCTCCTTCCAAGGGGAGGGCCTCTACAGTTTCTACTCCTCCAAACCCCTAAGATGATTTCCAAGACAACACATGCATAGACACTCAACAAAGCTGTGTTTATGATGAGCACGTCTCCCCTAGTGCAGCATCACTGGTGCTCCCTCTAACTTGGCACTGTTATATGTGGTTGCATGTTATGTGTGATGTCTAGCTTGTATTGCTTCTAATTTTGTTGAATTCCATCTGCTTACTTTACACATTATATTTGAATAAGACACGTGTTCCTGTTTCTAGAACATACAATATCTATCTATCACATCATGTTCTTACATCAAACTACTACTATTGTGTAACCTGCAACAATCACTTATCGTAAGACACGTTTGACTTCGGAGTGTGATATAGGTTACATCTCACATTCTTTTCTAGCTTGTACTACTAATTTGTTGAAATGGCACTTATGACGAGACAATTTTAACTTGGTAGAGTGATATTCGTTGCATCTTTCATATGGTGTCTAGCTTTCATTGCTTCTAATTTGTTGAAATGCCTTCTCCTTAGTTTACACATCATAAGCTGTGAATATGCAATGCTGTGAATATGCAATGGCACTAATGACGAGAGACCTCTAACATGGTAGTGTGATGTTGTTTGCATCTTGCATATGATTTATTTCGTGTACTGCTTCACATTTGTTTAAACGCCATTTATGCTAAGACACTGTTATCTTGGCAGAGCGATATTTGTAGCATCTTTCATATGGTGTCTACCTTCTATTGCATTTCTTCTAATTTGGTGAAATGTCTTCTTCTTAGTTTACACATCATAGTTCTGGTTATCTCTTCCATCCTGTTTTTCGTACATATTACATCCTCCTATCATGTGGTTGTCTAACATCAAAGTTCAGTTTGTCTGCATCACGCATCAATTTGTTCTGAAGAACTAAATTGTTATTCATTTTTCTTGTTGGCTTGACTTAACATGGCACAGAGAAAGAGGAAGAAACACAGAATGGCAGGGAATGAGAAGCGGATGAATCCTGCAGATTCTACTGGTACTGATGGTGCAATAGAAGGTGAAAGTCCAGCAGAAAATTCTACAAACACGGCATCCCATGCTACACGAGCTGCAAAAAAAGCCAAACAGAAACAAATAGCTGCCACCAAACAAGCAGAGACAGCCCTAGTTCTTGCAACACCTACCACAGTACTACCAGCCACACGACATACTCGTGCATCAACTGAGCTAGCAGCACGTTCCCAAGCTCCCTTGCCACCTGACACTACTTCCCAAGCACTCTTGACACAAGACGAGTTGGCAATATCAGATGAACCTTGTGAGCTTCAACAACAAGAAGGTAGTTGCTGGAGTCAAGTTACAGTTGCTTGCTTCTTTATATGTAGTATCACAGTTTGATGTACACTAACACTTCCTATGTTCGTTGTTGGACTAGCACCTAGGAGCAAGAGGAAACAAACATCAGGGATAATGCTCGATAGGTTAACTAAATCTAGAGGAGGAAGAATGGAGATCCGTTTTGAGGCAGGTTTAAAAAGGCCACGTGA
Organism: Triticum timopheevii; assembly: GCA_963921465.1. Taxonomy (NCBI): domain Eukaryota; kingdom Viridiplantae; phylum Streptophyta; class Magnoliopsida; order Poales; family Poaceae; genus Triticum; species Triticum timopheevii. Next base: position 458,064,788 of record OY997262.1, on the reverse strand, counting down.
TGCTACAGAGTCAGCCAAGTTAGTATCAGAGGCAGCGGTTGCCGTTAGGTGTCATGTACGTATCCTCCCAACATGGATTCAGTACAGGAATGACAAAGACGAAACCCAGTTCAACACCTTCCTCGACCATTTATCTGTAAGTATGGTTATGTATGGAAACTAGTAATATCGTCTTGCTCTGTGCCATACTTTCTAGGTTGCTGATAATGAGACTCCCATAATTTTCAACAGATGAGGTTCAAGTTGGATAGCCAAGATGATGCAACCAGACAAGCTTGCACCCATGTTTTCGAGTCTGCTTTGCGACAGTATCGGTATAACTTGAGGAAAACTCACTTTGAAGGCAAGTCTAATAGTGAACTTTCCCAAACATCTCCAGTGGAAAATATATCGGATGAAGACTGGAGGGGCCTTGTTAAACACTGGTCAGATCCGAAGTATCAAGTACATTATATATATGTGATCAGATCACATGTTGAAGTCCTATTGACGCATGTGCCACACAAATCTATCTTCTTGTAGGTGAACTATTCAAAGAACAAGGCCAACCGTACGAAAGTGAAATTCCAACAGACGACAGGATCTCGTAGCTATATTGCACACTGCGAGGCTCTTGTAATTAGCTGTTGTTTCACTCTTTTTGATGTCCATATTATCAGATCTATATTGACTTGTTTGAAAAGCAGAGGAAAGCCCACAAGGACCAAAAAGTACCTGAACCAAATGCTGTGGAAATCTTCAAGGACTGTCACACCAGCAAGAAGAAGGGCATGACTACACCAGTCAAAGCCGCTGTTGTAAGTCCTTAATCCTCATGCCTTTTAACTACTACTTACTCTGACTTGTGCCTTGAACTGCATGGTTTGCAGCCAATGTCTATTACTCTTTTCAATTTTATACACAATTTTCTTAGCGTATCATTGCACCTTACAAGGTTTAAAAGGGAGGAGTGATGTTCCTTTGATCTTGACCCGTAATCTAGTTCCGTGCTGGACTTGCCCACACAATGTTACAATTGCCTGTTTGTCTGTTCTCAGTTGTTTTGTGATATGAATGATGTCATACTATGCTTACCGTATTATAAACTTCATCTCTTTATCCTTAGCCCTCAATACAATGTGAAGAAATAGACAATACATTAGCGATGGTACATGGTCATATGTTTGGAACCTGGTTTTATTATGTACTTTGCAATAAAGTACAACTAATATTTTATCACCAGAATAAGTTCTGTATATAGACCAAAACTATTTTGTTTGGTTTTGCCTCCTTAATATCTACTATTCTAGTACTACTAATGTAAAACCTCAACTTTTTAGGGAGCTATGGAAAAAATGGTGGAACCGCCACCTTCTAAAGGTGGCGAGGCAACTATAACCGCAATGTCAGCTCTTGCTGCAGTGGGTCAGTACCTGCCCACTAACAGTGCCAGAAGCACGTTCCAGCATAATACTGGGTTGGTTGTTAAGGCAATATGTCCAAACTGCCTCATGATCAGGATATGCAAGCTCAAAGCAATGATGTATCTGCGCTCCAGACACAAGTCCATTCCCTAACAGAGGCCGTTTGTGAAACAAGGAGAAACATTGCTCAATGTCGTCAAGATATGCATGGTTTTGAAACCAGACTATCAGACATTTGCTATGTTGTTCAGGAGCCTAGCAGAAATGAAGGCAAGGGTTATGGTGCTCCATCGGACAATACAACATGAAAACATAACAGTCAGGTCAAATGAACCGAGCTTCTGAACTTCTGGTGGTGCATTTATCTGCTAGACTGTTAAGTTTTATGCCAACCTTCCTTTTGTTATATAGTTGTAATTTGTTTTGGTGCGATACAAAATTTATTCTTAACGTGCAGCCACCGGCTGAAGAAAACAACAAGCCATTTTTGTATAATGTAGGGTGTTCCCTATATTTGCACTGGTGGCGATCTTTGATGCCGAGTGGATGTAATCTGTGCAATCGCCTTAATAGCCTAGTGTTAGTTTCGGCCTTATTTATTTCCTATTCTTCTTTTTCCCTAGTTTGCTAGTGGCCGCAACTACCCATGGGCCATATACGGGCCATAGGATCCATGGGTCTCCTACGGGCCATCGATAAATGGGCCTGTAATTGGTGGGCCTCGGGCCGTCGATAAATGGGCCTGTAATCGGTGGGCCTCGGGCCGTCGGATAAATGGGTCTACATGGGCCATAATCGGGCGTAATTGGTATCGGCCCAGCACGGTAACGGGCCGTTAACAGGTCGTAGGACTGCAAAAGCTTAATTCTGTCACAGGCATAACGGGTCATTAATGGGCCAGAATATAGGACGGGCTGGCCAGAAACAGGCCGACTCTTGCCATGGGCCGAATTTGGCCCATTAGGGTAATAGGCCAGTAACGGGCCGACTCTTGCCATGGGCCGAATTTGGCCCATTTGGGGAACATGCCAGTAACAGGCCGACTCTTGCCATGGGCCGAATTTGGCCCATTAGGGGAACATGCGAGTAACGGGCTGGAAGTAATCGAGGGCCGAAAAGGAGCCCAAGAACGTATGGGCCGTCCATAGGCCGAAAGCTAACACGGGCTGGAAACGGCCCATGTAAATCACGGGCCGTTAATGGGTACAACGAAAATTACTGTTCATTATGGGCTAGAGTTACCGTGGCCCTCTAAAGGGCCGAAAGATACGAAGGCCTCATATGGGCCGAAAGACGTCGTGGGCCATACATGGGCCGAAAGTGAAATGGGCTGGTGTTATATTCGATGGCCCACATGACGTTGTTGGGCCGATTTCCTTTAGTGCCTAACGGGCCATGAGTTAACGGGCTGTAAAATGGGCTATTTGCCAAGAGACCGTTAACAGGCTTTTCATGGGCCAGCCCGTTAACTTTTGACCAAGTCAAACAGGCCGGCTTTGTAAGCTAAATGGGCTAGTGGTGGGCCGTGGCACGTGTCGACATATCATAGGCGCCTATCTGACCCACTGACGAGCTGACACGTGTTTTTTCCGGCCAATAAGAATTTTACACGTGGAAATTTCCCATTGGTCGGGGCTGTTAATGGGTTATCGGATCCAAAACCCGACCCGATAGCTTAACGGCGTTCCGTTACGGTGGATGCCACATGTCGGTCACCCTTGACGAAAGCACTTCTGTGACGCGCGATTTATCGTCATGGAAGTGGACACTTCCGTGATGATAATTTTGGTAATGTCATGGAACACTTCTATGACAACACATGTATGACTATCTTGATTCTGTCATAAATTTGTCATGGATGTACATGCATGGCAAAAAATGCGACCTACTGTGACAAACACGTATCATCACGGAAGTGTATTTTTTTTGTAGTGAAGGGATACCACGCATGCACGCACTGTTTACTTGACACTAATAGTATATACCTGGGAAGTTGCAGGAAGAATGTGTACCTGGGCCATCGTCGATTTCTTCCGACCAACCATCAATGTCAAAAGAAAGGCAAGCATTTCAAAGGCGAGGCAGATCACCGGAAGAAGCCCGCCATGCGTACCGGTGATCACGTACTTGCTATGGTCAATGATTTACACGTAATCTTTGGAAAGGGTCCCGGCGCACTAGCTGTTCCGAATGACGCTGAGGGACACGCACCCATGTGGAAGAAGAAATCTATATTTTGGGACCTGCCCTACTGGAAAGACCTAGAGGTCCGCTCTTCAATCAATGTGATGCACGTGATGAAGAACCTTTGCGTGAACCTGCTAGGCTTCTTGGGCATGTATGGAAAGACAAAAGATACACCTGAGGCACGGGAGGACCTGCAACGTTTGCACGAAAAATACGGCATGCCTTCGAAGTAGTATGAAGGTCCTGCCAGCTACGCTCTTACGAAAGAAGAGAAAGAAATCTTCTTTGAATGCCTGCTCAGTATGAAGGTCCCGACTGGCTTCTTGTTGAATATAAAGGGAATAATAAATATGCCAGAGAAAAAGTTCCAGAACCTAAAGTCTCATGACTGCCACGTGATTATTACACAACTGCTTCCGGTTGCATTGAGGGGGCTTCCACCGGAAAACGTCCGATTAGCCATTGTGAAGCTATGTGCATTCCTCAATGCAATCTCTTTGAAGGTGATCGATCCAGAAATCGTACCAAGGCTAAGGAGTGATGTGGCGCAATGTCTTGTCAGTTTCGAGCTGGTGTTCCCACCATCCTTCTTCAATATCATGACGCACGTCCTAGTTCATCTAGTCTACGAGATTGTCATTCTGGGGCCCGTATTTCTACACAATATGTTCCCCTTTGAGAGGTTCATGGGAGTCCTAAAGAAATATGTCCGGAACCGCGCTAGGCCAGCAGGAAGCATCTCCATGGGCCATCAAACAGAGGATGTCATCGGGTTTTGTGTTGACTTCATTCCTGGCCTTAAGAAGATAGGTCTCCCTAAATCGCGGTATGAGGGGAGACTGACTGGAAAAGGCACGCTTGGAAGGGACTTAATAATATGCAGGGACGGATATTCTTGGTCTCAAGCACACTACACAGTTCTACAGAACTCTACCTTGGTGACCCCGTATGTCAATGAACACAAGAACAGTTTGCGCTCCAAACACCAGGAGCAGTGCGACGATTGGATTACATGTGAACACATCAGGACTTTCAGCAGTTGGTTGGAAACACGTCTCAGAGGTGACAACACTGTTTGTGATGAGCTGTACTTGTTGTCCAGGGGACCATCTTTGACTGTATTGATTTACAAAGGATATGAGATAAATGGGAATACATTTTACACGATTGACCTAGATCAAAAGAGCACCAACCAAAACAGCGGTGCCCGCTTTGATGCAACAACCGAGAGGGGAAATGACACATATTATGGTTACATAGTGGACATATGGAAACTTGACTACGGACATGATTTTAAGGTCCCTTTGTTTAAGTGCAAATGGGTCAATCTGTCAGGAGGCGGGGTATAGGTAGACCCACAGTACGGAATGACAACAGTGTATCTGAAAAATCTTGGGTACACTGACGAACAGTTCGTCCTAGCCAATGATGTGGCACAGGTTCTATATGTGAAGGACATGTCTACCAGACCGAGAAAAAGAAAAGATAAGGAAGTGAATACATCATACGATGAGCCAAAGCGCCACATAGTTCTTTCAGGAAAAAGGGACATCGTGGGAGTGGAGGGCAAGACAGACATGTCTAAAGATTATGAAAAGTTTCATGAAATTCTGTAGGGGAACGTAGCAGAAATAAAAAAAATTCTATGCATCACCAAGATCAATCTATGGAAATCACTAGCAACGAGGGGAAAAGGAGTGCATCTACATACCCTTGTAGATCGCGTGTGGAAGCGTTCAAGAGAACGGGGTTGAGGGAGTCGTACTCGTCGTGATCCAAATCACCGGGTGATCCTAGTGCTGAACGGACAGCACCTCCGCGTTCAACACACGTACGGTTGAGGAAGACGTCTCGTCCTTCTTGATCTAGCAAGGGGAAAGGAGAGGTTGACGGAGATCCAGCAGCATGACGGCGTGGTGGTGGATGCAGCAGTGATCTCGGCAGGGCTTCGCCGAGCTTCTGCGAGAGGGAGAGGTGTAGCAAGGGGAAAGGGAGGCGCCAAGAGCATGGGTGTGGCTGCCCTCCCTCCCCCCCTTTATATAGGCCCCCTAGGGGGAGGGCGCTGGCCCTAGGAGATGCAATCTCCAAGGGGGGCGGCGGCCAGGGGGGAAACTTGCCCCCCAAGCCAGGTGGAGGCGCCCCCACCCCTAGGTTTCCAACCCTAGGCGCAGGGGGGGACCAAGGGGGGCGCACCAGCCCACCAGGGGCTGGTTCCCCTCCCACTTCAGCCCATGGGGCCCTCCAGGATAGGTGGCTCCACCCGATGGATCCCCAGGACCCTTCCGGTGGTCCCGGTACAATACCGGTGACCCCCGAAACTTTCCCGATGGCCGAAACCTGACTTTCTATATATAATTATTCACCTCCGGACCATTCCAGAACTCCTCGTGACGTCCGGGATCTCATCCGGGACTCCGAACAACTTTCGGGTTACTGCATACTCATATCTCTACAACCCTAGCATCACCGAACCTTAAGTGTGTAGACCCTACGGGTTCGGGAGACATGCAGACATGACCGAGACGCCTCTCCGGTCAATAACTAACAGCGGGATCTGGATACCCATGTTGGCTCCCACATGCTCCTCGATGATCTCATCGGATGAACCACGATGTCGAGGATTCAATCAATCCCGTATACAATTCCCTTTGTCAATCGGTACGTTACTTGCCCGAGACTCGATCGTCGGTATCCCAATACCTCGTTCCATCTCGTTACCGGCAAGTCACTTTACTCGTACCGTAATGCATGATCCCGTGACCAGACACTTGTTCACATTGAGCTCATTATGATGATGCATTACCGAGTGGGCCCAGAGATACCTCTCTGTCATACGGAGTGACAAATCCCAGTCTTGATTCGTGCCAACCCAACAGACACTTTCGGAGATACCCGTAGTGCACCTTTATAGTCACCCACTTACGTTGTGACGTTTGGCACACCCAAAGCACTCCTACGGTATCCGGGAGTTGCACAATCTCATGGTCTAAGGAAATGATACTTGACATTTGGAAAAGCTCTAGCGAAACGAACTACACGATCTTTGTGCTATGCTTAGGATTGGGTCTTGTCCGTCACATCATTCTCCTAATGATGTGATCCCGTTATCAATGACATCCAATTCCCATAGTCAGGAAACCATGACTATCCGTTGATCAACGAGCTAGTCAACTAGAGGCTCACTAGGGACTTGTTGTGGTCTATGTATTCACACATGTATTACGATTTCCAGATAATACAATTATAGCATGAACAATAGACAATTATCATGAACAAAGAAATATAATAATAACCATTTTATTATTGCCTCTAGGGCATATTTCCAACAGCTTCCCATTTGCACTAGAGTCAATAATCTAGTTACATTGTGATGTATCGAACACCCATTGCGTCCTGGTGTTGATCATGTTTTGCTCTAGGGAGAGGTTTAGTCAACGGACCTGCTACATTCAGGTCCGTATGTACTTTACAAATATCTATGTCTCCATCTTGAACATTTTCACGGATGGAGTTGAAGCGACGCTTGATGTGCCTGGTCTTCTTGTGAAACCTGGGCTCCTTGGCAAGTGCAATAGCTCCAGTGTTATCACAGAAGAGTGTGATCGGCCCCAACGCATTGGGTATGACTCCTAGGTCGGTGATGAACTCCTTCACCCAGATAGCTTCATGTGCTGCCTCTGAGGCTACCATGTACTCTGCTTCACATGTAGATCCCGCAACGACGCTCTGCTTGCAACTGCACCAGCTTACTACCCCACCATTCAAAATATACACGTATCCGGTTTGTGACTTAGAGTCATCCAGATCTGTGTCGAAGCTAGCATCGACGTAACCCTTTACGACGAGCTCTTCGTCACCTCCATATACGAGAAACATATCCTTAGTCCTTTTCAGGTACTTAAGGATGTTCTTGACCGCTGTCCAGTGTTCCATGCCGGGATTACTTTGGTACCTTCCTACCAAACTTACGGCAAGGTTTACAACAGGTCTGGTACACAGCATGGCATACATAATTGAACCTATGGCTGAGGCATAGGGGACGACACTCATCTTTTCTCTATCTTCTGCCGTGGTCGGGCATTGAGCCGTGCTCAATCGCACACCTTGCAATACAGGCAAGAATCCCTTCTTGGACTGATCCATATTGAACTTCTTCAATATCTTGTCAAGGTACGTACTTTGTGAAAGACCAATGAGGCGTCTCGATCTATCTCTATAGATCTTGATGCCTAATATATAAGCAGCTTCTCCAAGGTCCTTCATTGAAAAACACTTGTTCAAGTAGGCCTTTATGCTTTCCAAGAATTCAATATCATTTCCCATCAACAATATGTCATCCACATATAATATGAGAAATGCTACGGAGCTCCCACTCACTTTCTTGTAAACACAGGTTCTCCATAAGTCTGTGTAAACCCAAACGCTTTGATCATCTCATCAAATCGAATGTTCCAACTCCGGGATGCTTGCACCAGCCCATAGATTGAGCGTTGGAGCTTGCACACCTTGTTAGCATTCTCTGGATCGACAAAACCTTCCGGCTGCATCATATACAATTCTTCCTTAAGAAAGCCGTTAAGGAATGTCGTTTTGACGTACATTTGCCATATCTCATAATCATAGTATATGGCAATTGCTAACATGATTCGGACGGACTTCAGCTTCGCTACGGGAGAGAATGTCCCATCGTGGTTAATCCCTTGAACTTGTCGATAACCCTTAGCGACAAGTCGAGCTTTATATATGGTAACATTACCATCCACGTTCGTCTTCTTCTTAAAGATCCATTTGTTTTCTATCGCTCGCCGATCATAGGGCAAGTCTGTCAAAGTCCATACTTTTTTTTCATACATGGATCCTATATCGGATTGCATGGCTTCAAGCCATTTGTTGGAATTTGGGCCCGCCATCGCTTCTTCATAGTTCGAAGGTTCACCGTTGTCTAACAACATGATTTCCAAGACAGGGTTGCCGTACCACTCTGGTGCGGAACGTGTCCTTGTGGACCTTCGAAGTTCAGTAGGAGCTTGATCCGAAGTATCTTGATCATGATCATTAACCTCCTCTCTTGTCGGTGCACGCACCACAGGAACATCTTCCTGAGTTGCGCTACTTACCATTTCAAGAGGTAGTACCTCATCAAGCTCTATTTTCCTCCCACTTAATTCTTTCGAGAGAAACTCTTTCTCCAGAAAGGACCCGTTCTTAGCAACAAATATCTTGCCCTCGGATCTTAAGTAGAAGGTATACCAAATGGTTTCCTTAGGGTATCCTATGAAGACGCATGTTTTCAACTTGGGTTCGAGCTTTTCAGGTTGAAGTTACTTGACATAAGCATCACATCCCCAAACTTTTAGAAATGACAGCTTAGGTTTCTTCCCAAACCATAATTCATACGGTGTCGTCTCAACGGATTTAGACGGTGCCCTATTTAAAGTGAATGTAGCTGTCTCTAGAGTGTATCCCCAAAATGATAGCGGTAAATTGGTAACTGACATCATAGGTCGCACAATATCTAATAGAGTGCGATTACGACGTTCGGACACACCATTTCGCTGAGGTGTTCCAGGCGGCGTGAGTTATGAAACGATTCCACATTTCCTTAAGTGCGTACCAAATTCGTGACTTAAATATTCTCCCCCACGATCTGATCGTAAGAACTTTATTTTTCGGTTACGTTGATTCTCTACCTCATTCTGAAATTCCTTGAACTTTTCAAAGGTCTCGGACTTGTGTTTCATCAAGTAGACATACCCATATCTACTTAAGTCATCAGTGAGAGTGAGAACATAACGATATCCTCTGCGAGCCTCAACGCTCATTGGACCACACACATCAGTATGTATGATTTCCAATAAGTTGGTTGCTCGTTCCATTGTTTCGGAGAACGGAGTCTTGGTCATTTTGCCCATGAGGCATGGTTCGCATGTGTCAAACGATTCATAATCTAGAGACTCTAAAAGTCCATCAGCATGGAGCTTCTTCGTGCGCTTGACACCAATGTGACCAAGGCGGCAGTGCCACAAGTATGTGGGACTATCGTTATCAACTTTACATCTTTTGGTATTCACACTATGAATATGTGTAACATTACGCTTGAGATTCATTAAGAATAAACCATTCACCAGCGGGGCATGACCATAAAACATATCACTCATATAAATAGAACAACCATTATTCTCGGATTTAAATGAGTAGCCATCTCGAATTAAACGAGATCCTGGTACAATGTTCATGCTCAAAGCTGGTACTAAATAACAATTATTGAGGTTTAAAACTAATCCCGTAGGTAAATGTAGAGGTAGCGTGCCGACGGCGATCACATCGACCTTGGAACCATTCCCGACGCGCATCGTCACCTCGTCCTTCGCCAGTCTTCGCTTATTCCGCAGCTCCTGCTTTGAGTTACAAATATGAGCAACCGCACCGGTATCAAATACCCAGGAGCTACTACGAGCACTGGTAAGGTACACATCAATTACATGTATATCACATATACCTTTGGTTTTGCCGGCCTTCTTGTCTGCTAAGTACTTGGGGCAGTTCCGCTTCCAGTGACCACTTCCCTTGCAATAAAAGCACTCAGTCTCAAGCTTGGGTCCATTGTTTGACTTCTTCCCGGTAACTGGCTTACCGGGCGTGGCAACTCCCTTGCCGTCCTTCTTGAAGTTCTTCTTACCCTTGCCTTTCTTGAACTTAGTGGTTTTTATTCACCATCAACACTTGATGTTCCTTTTTGATCTCTACCTCTGCTGATTTCAGCATTGAATATACCTCAGGAATGGTCTTTTCCATCCCCTGCATATTGAAGTTCATCACAAAGCTCTTGAAGCTCGGTGGAAGCGACTGAAGGATTCTGTCAATGACCGCGTCATCCGGGAGATTAACTCCCAGCTGATTTAAGCGGTTGTGCAACCCAGACATCTTGAGTATGTGCTCACTGACAGAACTATTTTCCTCCATCTTACAGCTGAAGAATTTGTCGGAGACTTCATATCTCTCGACCCGGGCATGAGCTTGGAAAACCATTTTCAGCTCCTCGAACATCTCATATGCTCCGTGTTGCTCAAAACGCTTTTGGAGCCCCGGTTCTAAGATGTAAAGAATGCCGCATTGAATGAGGGAGTAATCATTAGCACGAGACTGCCAAGCGTTCATAATGTCTTGGTTCTCTGGGATGGGTGCTTCACCTAGCGGTGCATCTAGGACATAATCTTTCTTGGCAGCTATGAGGATGATCCTCAGGTTCCGGACCCAGTCCGTATAGTTTCTGCCATCATCTTTTAGCTTGGTTTTCTCCAGGAGCGCGTTGAAGTTGAGGTGGACATGAGCATTGGCCATTTGATCTACAAGACATTTTGCAAAGGTTTTAGACTAAGTTCATGATAGTTAAGTGCATCTAATCAAATTATTCAATGAACTCCCACTTAGACAAACATCCCTCTAGTCATCTAAGTGAAACATGATCCGAGTCAACTAGGCCGTGTCCGATCATCACGTGACACGGACTAGTTAACATCGGTGAACATCTTCATGTTGATCGTATATTCTATACGACTCATGCTCGACCTTTCGGTCTTCCGTGTTCTGAGGCCATGTTTGTACATGCTAGGCTCGTCAAGTCAACCTAAGTGTATTGTGTGTGTAAATCTGGCTTACACCCATTGTATTCGAATGTTAGGATCTATCACACCCGATCATCATGTGGTGCTTCGAAACAACGAACCTTCGCAACAGTGCACAGTTAGGGGGAACACTTTTCTTGAAATTATTTCGAGGGATCATCTTATTTAAGCTACCATCGTTCTAAGCAAATAAGATGTAAAACATGATAAACATCACATGCAATCAAATAGTGACATGATATGGCCAATATCATATTGCTCCTTTGATCTCCATCTTCGGGGCGCCATGATCATCTTCGTCACCGGCATGACACCATGATCTCCATCATCATGATCTCCATCATCGTTTCTTCATGAAGTTGTCACGCCAACGACTACTTCTACTTCTATGGCTAACACGTTTAGCAATAAAGTAAAGTAATTTACATGGCGTTCTTCAATGACACGCAGGTCATACAAGAATAAAGACAACTCCTATGGCTCCTGTCGGTTGTCATACTCATCGACATGCAAGTCGTGATTCCTATTACAAGAACATGATCATCTCATACATCACATATATCATTCATCACATCCTTTGGCCATATCACATCACAAAACACTTGTTGCAAAAACAAGTTAGACTTCCTCTAATTGTTGTTGAAAGTTTTTACGTGGCTTCTATAGGTGTTCTAGCAAGAACGTTTCTTACCTACGTAAAACCACAACGTGATATGCCAATTTCTATTTACCCTTCATAAGGACCCTTTTCATCGAATCCGCTCCAACTAAAGTGGGAGAGGCAGACACCCGCTAGCCACCTTATGCAACTAGTGCATGTCAGTCGGTGGAACCTGTCTCACGTAAGCGTACGTGTAAGGTCGGTCCGGGCCGCTTCATCCCACGATGCCGCCGAAGCAAGATAAGACTAGTAGTGGCAAGAAAATTGGCAACATCTACGCCCACAACTGTTTTGTGTTCTACTCGTGCATAGTAACTACGCATAGACCTAGCTCTGATACCACTGTAGGGGAACGTAGCAGAAATCAAAAAATTTCTATGCATCACCAAGATCAATCTATGGAGTTCACTAGCAACGAGGGGAAAAGGAGTGTATCTACACACCCTTGTAGATCGCATGCAGAAGCGTTCAAGAGAACGGGGTTGAGGGAGTCGTACTCGTCGTGATCCAAATCATCGGATGATCCTAGTGCTGAACAGACAACACCTCCGCGTTCAACACATGTACTGTTGAGGAAGACGTCTCCTCCTTCTTGATCCAGCAAGGGGAAAGGAGAGGTTGACGGAGATCCAGCAGCACGACGGCGTGGTGGTGGATGCAGCAGTGATCTCGGCAGGGCTTCGCCGAGCTTCTACGAGAGGGAGAGGTGTAGCAAGGGGAAAGGAAGGCGCCAAGAGCATGGGTGCGGCTGCCCTCCCTCCCCCCTTTATATAGGCCCCCTAGGGGGGCGCCGGCCCTAGGAGATGCAATCTCCAAGGGGGGCGGCGGCCAGGGGGGAAACTTGCCCCCAAGCCAGGTGGAGGCGCCCCCATCCCTAGGGTTTCCAACCCTAGGCGCAAGGGGGGCAAGGGGGGGTGCACCAGCCCACCAGGGGCTGGTTCCCCTCCCACTTCAGCCCATGGGGCCCTCCGGGATAGGTGGCCCCACCCGGTGAACCCCCGGGACCCTTCCGGTGGTCCCGGTACAATACAGGTGACCCCCAAAACTTCCCCGATGGTCGAAACCTGACTTTCTATATATAATTCTTCACCTCCGGACCATTCCGGAACTCCTCGTGACGTCCGAGATCTCATTCGGGACTCCAAACAACTTTCGGGTTACTACATACTCATATCTCTACAACCCTAGCGTCACCGAACCTTAAGTGTGTAGACCCTACGGGTTCGGGAGACATGCAGACATGACCGAGACGCCTCTCCGGTCAATAACTAACAGCGGGATCTGGATACCCATGTTGGCTCCCACATGCTTCTCGATGATCTCATCGGATGAACCATGATGTCGAGGATTCAATCAATCCCGTATACAATTCCCTTTGTCAATCGGTACGTTACTTGCCCGAGACTCAATCGTCAGTATCCCAATACCTCGTTCAATCTCGTTACTGGCAAGTCAGTTTACTCGTACCATAATGCATGATCCCGTGACCAGACACTTGGTCACATTGAGCTCATTATGATGATGCATTACCGAGTGGGCCCAGAGATACCTCTCCGTCATACGGAGTGGCAAATCCCAGTCTTGATTCGTGCCAACCCAACAGACACTTTCAGAGATACCCGTAGTGCACCTTTATAGTCACCCACTTACGTTGTGACGTTTGGCACACCCAAAGAACTCCTACGGTATCTGGGAGTTGCACAATCTCATGGTCTAAGGAAATGATACTTGACATTTGGAAAAGCTCTAGCGAAACGAACTACACGATCTTTGTGCTATGCTTAGGATTGGGTCTTGTCCGTCACATCATTCTCCTAATGATGTGATCCCGTTATCAATGACATCCAATGTCGATAGTTAGGAAACCATGACTATCCGTTGATCAACGAGCTAGTCAACTAGAGGCTCACAAGGGACTTGTTGTGGTCTATGTATTCAGACATGTATTACGATTTCCGGATAATACAATTATAGCATGAACAATAGACAATTATCATGAACAAAGAAATATAATAATAACCATTTTATTATTGTCTCTAGGGCATATTTCCAACAAATTCCTCCCTTCAAAGTCAAGGCTGACCCAAGCATCCTGATAAACGATGAAGATTATCCATGGTTACGGCGCAATAAGCAAATGACACAAGCGAAGAAAAAGTGAACACTTTCTCCCGCAACTATTATGATGATACCATGCCAACTTTGTAACAGACGAGTATGATACCATTGTCCGTTTTGTACATGCACATGCTATGTGGGTGAAATTATGATACCATGCCAACTTTCAACTTTTTCAGAGTTCATTTGAAATGCTTTAATGTCTTATGGTTCGGCCCTCGTAATACCATTAATCCCGGTTCGCTCCTTGTCAACTATGTTCTCACCAAGAACACTCAAGAGGGCAGCCACGTGGGCCATTGGTCCCGGTTCGTCTGGACCTTTTGGTCTCGGTTCCACGCACGAACCGGGACCAATGCACCTCGCCCCTGGCCCATGACCATTAGTCCCGGTTTGTGCCACAAACCGGGACTAAAGGGTTGGTCCTCGTTGTGGTCAGAGTTTAGTCCCACCTCGCCAACAGAAGGGCGCTCACACCGGTTTATAAGCCCCTCCCTCCCTGCCTTGTTGAGCTCCTCTCAAAGTGAAAATAGATGCCCTTATACAGGGAATTTGACCTAAATTCATACTAAATTTCTCTGAAATTCATAGAAATTTATTATGAATTATGTTGAATTTTCTCTATAGGCGCATCTATGCTCATTTTTTTAGTAAAGTTAATCACAAACTTGTGATTCACACAAATTTGAAAGAATTCAAATTTTAACTATTCAAATTTGAAAACTAATGGCACTAACAGAAAGTTTATAATTTTGCTGACCTAAAAGCAAAAACAATTAAAAAATGCAAAAAACAAAACAAAAAACCGGAAAAAAATATTTTTATAGTAAAGTTAATCACAAACTTGTGATTCACACAAAATTCAAAGAATTCAAATTTCAAAACTAATGGCAAAAACAGAAAGTTTATAATTTTTCTAAAACTAATGGCACTAACAGAAAGTTTATAATTTTTCTTACCTAAAAGCAAAAAGAATTAAAAAATAAAGCAAAAAAACAAAAGAAAATAAATAATGCAAAAAACAAAACAAAAAATGAAAAAAAACTATTTTTATAGTAAAGTTAATCACAAACTTGTGATTCACACAAATTTCAAAGAATTCAAATTTTAACTATTCAAATTTGAAAACTAATGGCTCTAACAGAAAGTTTATAATTTTTCTGACCTAAAAGAAAAAAGAATTAAAAATAAAGCAAAAAACAAAAGAAAATAAATAATGCAAAAAACAAAACAGAAAAACTGGAAAAAATAAAAAAAACTGCCACCTATTGGGCCACCACGGCCTGAATACGACTAGAAACCCAACCTCGGCCATGATTCAGGCCCACAAAATGCCCAATAGGCCCACAGACAGCATAGTGTGACATTCGGCCCGCAAGCCTGCATTTGAGAGGAGCTCGAGAGGGCAGCCGCAGTGGGGCTTATAAACCACTCCGAGCCCCTCTCAACTAGCGAGGTGGGACTAAACTTTTGACTGCGGGCAGCGCAAGGCCTTTGGTCCCGGTTGGTGGCACCAACCGGGACTAAAGGGGGGGCATTGGTCTCGGTTCGTGGCACCAACCGGTACCAATGCCCTCCTTTAGTCCCGGTTGGTGCCACCAACCAGGACCAAAGGCCGCCGCTTCCCGCCCTTTGGGCTGCCGAAAACTGGCCTTTGGTCCCGGTTGGTGGCACCAACCGGGACTAAAGGGGGCATTGGTCCCGGTTGGTGCCACGAACCGGGACCAATGACTTTGCTATATAAGCAAACACTTAGCGTTTTTCAGTCATCTCTGCAGTTGCCCGCGCCGACGACGCCACTAGGCTGCCCGATTCACACCCCGCCGACGCCGTCACCGCCCCCGTCGCTGCTCGCGCCCTGTGCGCCTGCCGCCAGGCAGCCCCGACGCCGTCCGCCGCCCCTGCCGTCGCCCCCGACCGTGCCGTCGCCGTTGCCCGTGCCTCGCCGTCGCCGACTTCGTCCCCGAGCCCGCGCGCCCCTGCCCTCGCCCCCGAGGGCGCCTTCACCGTCCACCATCCCCGAGCCTTCCTCGTCACCGACGCCACCTCGCTATGAGCGCCGCCCCGTTCCCCTGCTCCTCTCCCTGTACTGGCCGCCGTCGCCGCTGTGCGCTGCCACCGCGCCGCCGCCCCTGCCCTTCGCTGCCGCCGCGCGCCGCCCCTGCCCTTCGCTGCCACCGCACGCCGCCCCTCCGCGCGCTACCCCTGCCCTGCATTTTTATTTCATAGCATTTTTTCATAAATGTATTTTTTTGTATATGTGTGTGTATATGTGTATATATGTGCGTACATGTTCATATCATTTTTTTCCTAAATGTATTTTTTTGCCAATTTATGTATATGTTCATATATATGTGCATATTTGTAAAACAATTGTATATGTATAGGAAAATTTATGTATATGTTTTTGGGCATATTTTTTGTCAATTTATGTATATGTTCATATGTAGAAGAAAAAAAAGGAGTGGAAAAAGAAGGTTAGTGCATTTTAGGTTAGTGTAGAGGAAAACGTAAAATAAGGAAAAGGAAGAAAAGTTTTATATATCGGAAAGGAAGAAGAATAAAAAGAAGGAGAGGAAAAACCAAAATAAGAAGAGGAAGAAAGGAGAAGAAGAGGAAAAAGAAGAAAAAGAAGAGGAGAAGAAGAAAGGAATAGAGGAGAAGAAGAAAAAAAATAGAAAATTTCTATTTTTTCTTCTTTTCCTCTATTCCTTTCTTCTTCTCCTCTTTTTTTTTCTTCTTTTTTTTCTTCAATCTTCTCCTCTATTCCTTTCTTCTTCTCCTCTTTTTATTTCTTCTTCGTTTTCTTATGTTTTATCGGGTCTGTCGTCATCGATATACCCCTCCCGATAACTTCAACACGAGGGGGGGTCAATATACTCCCTCCCCGATAATATTATTTTCCCATGTACGTATGTCGTCGTTGTCGATATAACCCCCTCCCGATAACTTCGACACGTGGGGGGGGGGGGGGTCGTTATATACCCCCTCCCCGATAACATTATTTTCCCGTGTATGTATGTCGTCGTTGTCGTTATTACCCCCTCCCGGATAACTTCGACATGAGGGGCGGTCGATATATATACCCCCTCTCGACTGTGATAACTTATACCGCGGGAGCACCCCCCCCCCCGACCCTCTCGCTCGACCAAAACTCTCGAGGACACCCAAACCCTAGAAAAAAATGATGTCGGTGTCCTAGCCCCTCCCACCGCGCCCCTACCCAACAAACTCTCTCGAGGCCACCCCAAACCCTTGAAGCGTTGTCGAGGCCACCCCAAACCATAGAGAAGCAGCGTCGAGGCTATAGATGGATATATATGAGAAATGATGATCCATGGATGATGCATTTTTTTCCAATGATGATCCATAGATGGATGTATGTATGTATGTGGATACATGAGGGGGGGTCGATATACCCCCTCTCCGATAGCATTTCCTTCTTCATATGTTGAGTAGTTGATTTAGGTTGTGCATTTTAGGTTAGTTGATTTATAGTGCATTTTAGGTTAGTTGTTGTTAGTGCATTTTAGGTTAGTAAATTTTAGGTTAGTCTATTTCTTCTTCTTCGAGCATTTTTGTGCATTTTAGGTTAGTAAATTTTTTCTGTTGTAATTTAGTTCGATGAATGTTTTCTGTTAAAACTCGTATTAAGTTTGTTCGATGAATGTTTCATGGGAGGGAGGGAGTAAAAACTCATCAGACATGAGGGGGAGGAGTCCCCCTCCGGTTCCTAACTCTCTTGGGAATTCAACATGAGGGGGGGGGTCGATACCCCCCTCCCCGATAACTTTGACATGAGGGGGGGGTCGATATACCCCCTCCCCAATAATATTTTTTTCCATGTATAAGCAACACTTGGGAAATATGTCAAAAATGTTTTTTTGTTCATAGAAAGTTTTTTGTTCATATGTAGAAAGTTTTTATATATGACAATGGATATATGTACGTATGTCGTGTCGATATAAACTCCCGATAATAATTGCCATGTTGTAAATATTTGTAGAAACTATGGACACCCCCGAGATGAAGCAACAGAAGCGGTGTTGGGGGACATAATCGCACAAGGAAGTGATGCCGTCTTCTCGTTTCTGAACGACACCGATGGTCTGGAAGGATAGGGTGAAGAAGCAGGCTATGATTATGATGGCTCCTTTGACCCAATGCCGGTGCAAGAAGGAGACCGTGAGGACGGCCCCGGTGACCC
The DNA here is from genome assembly GCA_963921465.1 of Triticum timopheevii. Classification (NCBI taxonomy): domain Eukaryota; kingdom Viridiplantae; phylum Streptophyta; class Magnoliopsida; order Poales; family Poaceae; genus Triticum; species Triticum timopheevii. The sequence goes on along the minus strand of OY997262.1, from coordinate 458,046,587 downwards.
AATGACGGTGCAAGAAGGAGACCGTGATGACGGCTCCAGTGACTGAACCGAGTCTGGCCAGGTATATATATTAGTTAAGTATGTGTTGACTAGCTAATTAATGCATTCATTGTTTTGGTATATGTACACATATTAATTAACTCTCGTCTTTCTTCTTTTTATCTAGTCCTCTGGATCGAGCACAACTTCGGTAAGGAGACGAGGCCCAAAGAAAAAGTTGAGCTCGGATGAAAGGTTTGAGATCACAGCAATCGCGCGCGACGGTGAACCGATTGAACCCATCCGGACAAAGAACGCATTTGCTACTCAGTGCGGGGTTCTTGTTAGGGATAGGATCTCGATCAGCATCCACCAATGGTATAAGCCTAAGAACGAAGACCCTGAGGTGTCTTATGTCAATGATATGCAGAAAGATGATCCTTGGACTAAGCTGAAGGCAAATTTCACCCTACCGCCAGAGGAGGATCCGGAGAAGCCAGTTATAGAGCAATTAATCAAGTCTTTTGCTCTCAAGAAGATGGCAGGCCTATTCAGGAGGTGGAGGAAAGAGCTGAAAAAGTTTGTCGACAAAGAAGAGACACCAGAATTCATCGGCAAATATGAGAAGATCAGAGATCACTGGCCTGCATTTGTGGCCCACAAGACATCGGAAAAGAGTAAGAAGATGTCGCCGACAAATAAGCAAAATGCTGCGAAGAAGTTTCACCATCGCGCGGGGTCAGGTGGCTACCTCAAAGCCCGGCCTAAGTGGGCCAAGGCTGAGAATGATCTGCTTGATAAAGGGATTGAACCAGAGACAATGAACTGGCCAGACCGTTGCCGGACTTGGTTCTTCGGGGCTGGCGGAACCTTGGACCCTGTATCAGGGAAGTGCCGTTGGACGGACGAGCAACTGAAAATACCAGTCAAGAGGCTTCGGCACTATATTGATGCAGCGCAGCAAGGGACGTTCGTTCCAGACAGGGAGAACGATGAGCTCACAATGGCCCTCGGGAATCCTGAGCACCCTGGACGGACACGAGGCACGCTAGGCTCCGTTCCGTGGAAGGTTGGGTTTCCGGACGCAGGGGGTTACAAAACCTAGGAGATGTGGAAGAAAGTGGAGCATAGCCAACTGCAGGCGCTGCACGAAAGGGTACAAGGGCTAGAGGAACGAGAAGCAGATCGCAGCAAACGACCTGCCGAAGCTTCCCCTGAAGCTACCCCGCCATCTCAGCGGAGAAGCAACATGGCTTCCACCGAGCTGCTTCAGCCAGAGCATGTCTTGACTGCTCCTACTAGCTACCCCATGGATTTTATCACGGAGTCTCAAAATTGCCACCTTATGACGCAATGGCAGAACTTAAAAGTCAAGGCGGCTGTCGACCAAGTTTGACCTTCTGAACCCGGCGCAACTTTTCATTGTCACTCGATTCCATAAGGATATGATAGGGTGACGGTGGACGAAATAACAGAGGGATTTGAGGACCTCCAGCTTGACCACCCTACCGGTCAAGGGGAGACTCGGCTGGGTTCTGCTCTGAAGACTCTATGCCTATGAAGGAGTTCATCAAGCTTCTGAACTGGACGCCTCCTCCTCCTCCGGCGAGTCAGGGCACCCCGCCTCCTCCTCCGGCGAGTGATGATCAGGGCACTCAGCCTCCTTCTCCGGCGCGTGGCGGTACTCCGCCTCCTTCTCCGCCAGCGCCGGCGCGCCCGAGCAGCCAGCAGCCTCCTCCTTCTCCACCTCGCCAGCAAGGGCAGAAGAGACCCGCCGCCGCCCCGGCTGCTCCGGCGCGTCGTAGTCCTTCTCCTCCGCCTCGTAAGCAAGCACGAAAGAAGACAGACGCCACAACCGCTCCGTATGCTCCGGCGTCTAGCAGTACAGCCAGAGGCGGGAGGCAATACAGATACGGTCCTTCTCTCAAGCCTCTAGAGAAGTTACCGTACGAGAGGACCGAGGAGGAAAACGTGAAGATCGTGCGAACCGAAGTGGAGGACTTCTTTGAAGGGTTGAAAGCAAAGAGATATCCACCTCCGGAGGAGAAGGTAGATCCGGTGAAAGCAAAGCGCACTATCGATGCCCTGAGGAAACCACCAAAGTCTCCGCCGAGAACCAACTATGAGCGCATTACTGAACAGGCATATCTCGAAGCAGAGTGGTCGGGAAGTACTGTCAGACATCAAAGGTCAAAAGAATGAGCAGCTACGAAAAAATTGCCCAGCTCGGCGAACAAGCAAATCAACCGTGCCCCCGCTCAATGTGTCTAGCTAGCGGCGACATCGTCGCTAATGCTCTGGGGACAGTGCCCGGTTATAGCAATCTTGCAGATTACCTACCTGACGATGTAAATTTTGATTTCCTGGAGGTGGTCGAACACAGATACGAGTATGGGAAGCCTCTCATCAAAGATGAAAAATCTCTAACAATGATGATGCGAAGATTCCATAATTGGTACATGAAAATCTGCAGAGAGTCTGGGGGACGAATACTTTGTATCTGAGAATTAAAGAGGAGCACGACCTCGTTGGAACTGATCTGTTGCATGTTCCATTTGAGGAGTTCTTCGAGTTCTTCAATCAAAAGGCCCTCGATAAATTAATGGTCTTTTGCTACTGTCTGTAAGTACTATTTCTGTCATTAAGTCTCTCTATATAGCTCAGATCTTTCATTGCATGTATTTATAATTAATTATCCTCACTATATTATGCAGATTGAAGATCGTCGAGTGCAGAAAACAAGAAATGTATGATATTGGGTTCACTAACACAAATATCATAGATGAAATTCAGGTTAAAAAGCACGCTGAAGAGGCCGAGGCCAACTTGCTACAATCGTTGATCAAAAATCAAAACAAAGATACCATACTCTTTCCTTACAACTTCGAGTGAGTGTTACTGTCGTGTGCATATTCAGTTTCCCTTATTACTCGAGTGAGCTTATAGTAATGTAATTGATGAGTTATGCATGCGTGCGCAGCTTCCACTATGTTCTTCTGGAGATTAAGCTTGAGCGGGGACTAGTAACCGTCTTAGACTCGAGACGAAAAGATCCCGAAACCTATGCGGACATGACTAAAATGCTCAACAAGTAAGTTCAATCGATCACTATCGCACCATATCGGCAACTTTTTGTTCATTTCCTGATATCTCAAGTAATAATAATTATTTTCTTTGTCTTGCAGGGTTTGGAAATAGTTCACCACAGAAGCTCCGAGACTGCCGAAGGAGCTGCGATATACATACCCAAAAGTAAGTACTACTGGCTAGCTAGTTGCGGGCATCTCCCGTTGATTCTATAGCTATACTTTCATCAATGCCATTTATAATGCTTCATTATCAGTTTGATTGACCTCTATTTCTCGTAAAGTGCTTGTGGCAAGAACAAGGGAATAATTACTGTGGATACTACGTGTGCGAGTTCATCTACAATGCGACTTTGAAAAAATAAGGCGGGCTACTCTAAAAGACAATATGAAGTGCGTAAGCAATAATATTCACAATTTCATTTTATTACACCATCATTTCTATTGAGTTTCATTCATATATATATATACATATATATATATATATATATATATATATATATATATATATATATATATATATATATTACCCCCCCCCCTTCTTCAAATTAGACGTGGCAGATGTGGAATGAACTCCTACCACAAGATCGCATGAAAGCAATTCAAGAGGAATTGGCGGGATTCTTTCTTGACCACGTCATCAATAAAGCCTGAGAATACCATGTGGAAGTTGATTTCAATTGCTAGGGGATTGTAAGAGATCTTACATATTGTATATGTATGTAGCCAGTAGCGTCGGATAGATAATATGAAAACTTGTTGTTCGACCAATCTCTCGGAGAAGGAGAGGTCAATTGATCACTTCTCTCGGTATGCATGACGAACTTCTGTACTTAATGGTTTCCTTCATTTTCTTACTAGCTAGCGTGTCGAGGGCCTCTCTATGTATAGTACGTAGCATCGACCAAGCACGGAGATAAGAGAGGACACTTCTCCCTATTAATCAGCTAGCTAACACAATATATGAAACACCTAAATTAACCCCCCAAAACCCCCAACCCCCCTTGTCGGTGTCAAAACCAGCGGATCTCGGGTAGGGGGTCCCGAACTGTGCGTCTAGGCGGATGGTAACATGAGACAAGGGACACGATGTTTTTACCCAGGTTCGGGCCCTCTCGATGGAGGTAAAACCCTACTCCTACTTGATTAATATTTATTATAGGGGTAGTACAAGAGTAGATCTACCACGAGATCAGAGAGGCTAAACCCTAGAAGCTAGCCTATGGTATGATTGTTGTTCGTCCTACAGACTAAAACCCTCTGGTTTATATAGACACCGGAGAGGGCTAGGGTTACACAGAGTCGGTTACAATGGGAGGAGATCTACATATCCGTATCGCCAAGCTTGCCTTCCATGCCAAGGAAAGTCCCATCCGGACACGGGACGAAGTCTCCAATCTTGTATCTTCATAGTCTAGGAGTCCGGCCAAAGGTCATAGTCCGGCCATCCGGACACCCCCTAATCCAGGACTCCCTCAGTAGCCCCCGAACCAGGCTTCAATGACGACGAGTCCGGCGCGCAGATTGTCTTCGGCATGGCAAGGCGGGTTCTCCTCCAAATTCCATGTACCTGTTGAATAGTGTCCGGCTTCTCATGAATATTGCGCTCCTTGGCTTCCACGCCCAATAATGGCCGTCTTCCACGTGTCAAACGAATGCGAAAAGCCAGGGTGTTTTTACATTTACCCCCCTAGCTGTGCAAATGAGCTGCCTATAAAAGAGACGAGGATTTAGATCCGAATCACACCATCTTCCCTTCGCGAGCATTCATCGGAGCGCATCCGACAGAGATCCATTCCATCATGGCCAGTCGAGGCAGCTCCTCCTCTCGCCCTCCCAGCCCTCAGCTCGGAGGTTGGGAGAGATGTTCCGTCCCGCACAGCGAGCTAGTGACGCTCCAAACCAAGGGATTCCTTCCCCCAGCTTTCATGGTCCCGGTTCAAGTCGGACTTGCCACTTATAACGGCGGAGGGCAAGCGGAGAGTGTCCCCAGTCCCTCCAAAGGAGAGCGGGTATGCATTGTCCCTTATCTGATAAGAGGGCTCGGATTTCCAATTCATCCGTTTCTCTGGGGGCTCCTGGAGTTCTACGGCCTCCAGTTGCACAACCTTACGCCTACCTCCATATTGCATATTGCGGGCTTCGTAGCCCTTTGCGAGCTGTTTTTGGGCATCGAGGCTCATTTCCCGCTATGGAAGAGGCTGTTCTGCCTTGTGCCCCGTTCTCAGGAGGGGTCAATATATCAAGTGGGAGGAGCCGAAGTATGGCACGTCGCTGGGACCGGATATCTATCCGGAACCCCAAGGAAGGCGTCTGAAGACTGGCCTTCAGAATGGTTTTATATAGAAGATGTCCCCCTACCGGACCCTGTTCGGATCGGCCTCCCTGAGTTCAATAATGCTCCTTTGAAGAAGCGCCTAAGCTGGCGTCCACGGAGCCCTCGGAAGGAAAATGACAAGGACGTCTTTTACCTGATGGGCCGGATAAGATTGTTAGCTCATTCCGGACTGACCATGATCGGGGTCATGGCCACATGCATTATGCGGGGGGTGCAGCCGCTTCAGTATAGAGGCCACCCCATGTGGGATTTCAACTGGGAGGATGATGCCACCCGCCGTGGCCGTAAGGGGCCGGGATCGGTTGCCGCTCTGACGAAGATCTTGTCTGCATTGTACAAGGGAGAAGAGGAGGAGTTCCTCCACGTCAATCCACAGGGCGTATTTTCTATGAACAATCCTCCAAGCTGGGTTAGCGGACACTTCTTTTTGCCCATCCGTTCCATATTCCCATAGTTAAGTACCTTATCTTGTGATTTCGACGCAGGAATTGCGCCGGGCGGTAAAGGATATAAACAGCCCTCCTCCACAGCCCAAGGATCCGGAACGGTCCCTCGATCTGGCCTCCCAAGAGGATCCGGACATATCTGTGGAGCTGATCGATGGGGTATTTCACCAACTGAGCATCGACAATGCCTTGGTGGCTATTACAGCCGATTATCTTGGACTGCTCCCCCCTCACAATTAATCGAGACCGAAGCCCTAATACTTCGAAGATGATCCATCCGTGCTTATTTTTGATCACCATATGCCAATGGTGTTTCACAGTGGAGGATCTCGAGGCGAAATGCCGAGCCTGTGGCGACTAGCCAACAAGGGACCACTAGGGTGGGTAGGCTAAAGAGACACGCAGTCCGGGTCGAGGCACCAGCGCAGCAGTAAGGCACGCTGCCTTATTCCAAGGTATTATTCTTACGATGCATACTAACGCCCGTGCTCTCCTTTTTTTAGGAAAAAGAGGGCTAGCCAGACTATATCCGGAGAGATCGCCAATCGAGCCTCCACCAGCCAGGCTCTAAAGCTAGGTCCAGAAGCAGAGGCGAACACGAGGCGTGCGTCGGACGCTCCTTCGACAGAGGATGCAGACAGACTGTCCGCCACCAATTCCGAGGTGGAGAGCGCCATGAATCACAGGCGTCGCCGGACAGTTCTTCGTGATGCTTGTTTCTCCCAAGAGGCATTGGATGCCTTCAGTTCGGGAAATGCGTACCTCCGTGCCGCTCAAAATGGTCTAGCCAGAGCCACAGAGTAGTATGTGAAAGACATACGGGTGAGAAAATTTGATGGTTATATGTGTCAGTAGCCCCCGAGACTTGAAACAGTTAGAATAACTGATTTAAGGATCATTTGTTATGCATGATCTTACCAAAAAGAATACCCAACTGTCCCAGGAGCTGGAAGAGTGCAAAGCCCAACTTGAGGCCGCACTAGCTACGGCAGGGGAGGCCAAGGAGACCCCCTCTGGTAGTATACGCTTCAAAAGATAAGTATGTTGTGAAGTGCGGCGTGTGTGCAAATCTGATGATATCATTGCAGATGGCGCCGGAGTAGATCCGGACAAGAAACAACTCTTGCGTCGGTTAAAGGCTGGCGAGAGCATGCTTACGAGGGTGAGGCAGGAGAAGAATAATCTCCAAGATGCAACACCCAGCTGGGCGAGGAACTAAAGGATGTTTTGCCCAGCTGTCGGACTCCGTGAAGGAGAATCGACGGCTTCGACGCGGCATTTTTAGTAAGTGCTTGAACGAACTTTAAAAAAGAGTTCGGCGAGGAAGTCGACTAACAGAGTTACGTCTGTCGCTATGCTCACAGGTCGTCCTGCAGAGGAAATGCCCGGATCTACGGGTGACCTTCTTCCTGAGCTCGTACAACTGCACGAATGAGTTCGGCAGGTGATGACAGGCGTCGCCCAGGCCTTGCGGCCATCTGTCTCCATGCTCGAAGGCCTTGGAGAGCTGGCAGAGAGGCTTAAGGGAGCGCGGCGGCGCTTCCGATTATGGAAGATATCGGCCTGCCGTCAAGGCACCAGGGAGGCCTGGGCCATGGTGAAGACGCGGTACATGAAGGCTGACCCAAACCACATGGCCGAGGTCGGACCTGTGGGGGCCGATGGGAAGGAGATCCCTGTGAGCTTAGTGTACGGCCAAGTAGAGTTGGCCGCCAAATATTCCCAACAGGACTGTAAACTAGACAGCCTGTTGGATGGTATTGAAGAGGAATATGCCCAGTCAAATTGACTATGTAATTTAAGATGACATGTAAAATACCTTCTAGCCGGATTGTAGATCGTTTGTCATGGCAGACCTTTTCGCTTAAACCTTGGGACCCGATAGTCCGGAGTGTGTCCGAATACCCTCGCGGTTATGTAAGAACCGGGGCATGCATGGAGACCAGGCGTAGGGGTCATTAGTGCTTGAACAGACAAGTGCCCAACTAGTTATGTTATATTACATGGTTAGTAAGAAACATCTTTCAGGGAGAATAGTTCCGTTCATGGTTCCTTTCCCTGGGAGGCATGCCCTAAAGTGCATGTCCGGACTGCGAAAAAAGCAGAAAAGCATCTGGGGGCAGATAAATAAGTAAGTGAGAAATCATCTTTAGTTCACTGACCGAATATTCCCTTAAGAACGCTAGCTTTCAGCTTCACCCAGTCTGAGGTACACATCTGGTTGACCCGGCAGTAACAATCACAGAGGTGCTCCCTTTACCACCTAGCCGAACAATCGGGAACGTAGGGGCAAGCACAGGAGCCAGGCAACCCAGCTTGGCCAGAACTTAAGTCATATCGATGCATATAATGGTGAATAAAAGGTACATGCGGAAGTGTGACACATGTGTTGGGCCTGAAGCCCGTATAAATAAACTTCTGTTAAAGAAGCCCCCGGGTATAATGAGCGCGGATAGCGCGTCAATTGTGTGCGAACAAGGCGCGAACAATCCCATAAAGGCTGTAAGAGAAAAGGAGGGAGAAGGAGAGAAATATAAGACAACTAATGTGTAAAAAATGGACAGAGGAAAAGGAGACGAACACAGAGTCCGGCGCTAGGCGTAGAATCTTCGGAGACGGGCTGCGTTCCATGGGCTCGGCTCGAGTCGGTTATCCGATGCATCTCGCAGACGGTACGCTCCGCCAGTCAGGACTTGGTCAATAATAAAGGGACCTTCCCATTTGGGCTTGAGTTTGTCCTTTTTCTTGTCCGGCAGGCGTAGAACTAACTCGCCAACATTGTAAGTTTTGGCCCGTACTTCTCTGCTTTGATATCTTTGAGCCTGCTGTTGATAGAATGCGGAACAGGCTTTTGCCATGTCACGCTCCTCCTCCAAGGCGTCCAAACTGTCCTGCCGATCGAGTTTGGCTTCTCTTTCTTCGTACATGCGCACGCGAGGTGAGTCATGAATTATGTCGCAGGGCAGAACTACCTCTGCGCGCCCAGAGTACGGAGTCAAGCTCCTCTACCCAGTGCGTGTTAGATTCCTTGAGGGACCGCACTAATCTGGGTTTGATGCCGCTCATGATTAGACCATTTGCTCGTTCGACTTGACCGTTAGTTTGAGGATGATAGACTGAAGCATAGTCAAGCTTGATGCCCATGTTTTTGCACCAGAGTTTGACCTCGTTGGCCGTAAAGTTCGTGCCATTATCAGTGATGATGCTATGGGGGACGCCATAATGGTGTACGACCCCTGATATGAAGTCTATCACCGGTCCGGATTCGGCCGTCTTAACCGGCTTGGCCTCTATCCATTTGGTGAATTTATCCACCATGACCAGTAGGTATTTTTGCTTGTGGGTTCCTCCTTTAAGGGGTCCAACCATGTCAAGCCCTCAGGCCGCGAAGGGCCAGGTGATGGGTATGGTTTGGAGGGCGGTGGGTGGCATATGGCTTTGGTTAGCAAAGAGCTGGCAACCGACGCATCGTTGGACTAAGTCCTGAGGATTTGCCCGGGCCGTCGGCCAATAAAATCTTGTACGGGAGGCCTTGCTTACAAGGGTCCAGGCTACGGCGTGGTGCCCGCCGAGTCCGGCATGAATTTCAGCCAGAAGATTCCGCCCTTCCTCTTCGGAGATACATCTTTGAAGGTCTCCGGTGGTGCTTTTCTTATAAAGCTCTCCTCTCATGGACTTTATAGGCTTTAGATCGCCGCACTATGCAGCGTGCCTCGTTTTGGTCCTCGGGAAGTTCCTGCCTGGTTAGGTAGGCTAGGAATGGTTTTGTCCACGGGGCAATGACTGCCATTATTACGTGGGCTGAAGGTGTTACTTCGTTGGCAGAGCCTCCCGATGTGTCAGAATATTCGGTGTCGGGCAGTGCGGTTGGGTCCGGGATGTTATTTACGGACTCCCCTTCCCATAATACGGATGGCTTGAACAGCCTCTCCAAGAAGATATTGGGGGGACGGCGTCGCGCTTTATGCCAATGCGTGCCAAGACGTCTGCTGCCTGATTGTTTTCCCGAGCTATATGGTGAAATTCGATCCCTTCAAACCGAGCTGACATTTTTAGGATGGCATTGCGATAAACTGCCATTTTTGGATCCTTGGCATCAAAGTCTCCATTTATTTGGGAAATCGCGAGGTTCGAATCCCCGCGCACCTCTAGGCATTGAATGCCCATGGAGACTGCCATCCGGAGACCATGTAGAAGGGCCTCATATTCGGCTGCGTTGTTGGAGTCCGTATACATTATCTGGAGTATGTATTGAACTGTATCTCCAGTTAGGGACGTCAGAACGATGCCAGCCCCCAGACTAGCCAACATTTTGGAGCCGTCGAAGTGCATGATCCAGTTGGAATATGTGCCGTACTCTTTAGGGAGTTCGGCTTTAGTCCATTCGGCGATGAAGTCAGCCAAAACTTGCGACTTAACAGCTCGCCGTGGTTTATAGGTTATGTCGAACGAGAAGAGCTCAATGGCCCATTTGGCAATCCGGCCCGTCGCGTCGCGGTTGTTTATAATGTCGTTAAGAGGTACTTCGGAGGCTACTGTTATCGAACACTCTTGAAAGTAGTGTCGCAGCTTTCGGGATGCCATAAACACCACGTACACTATCTTTTGATAATGCGGATACCGTGACTTGCATGGAGTGAGGACAGTGGACACATAGTAAACTGGTTTTTGAAGGGGGAACTTGTGTCCGTCCGCTTCTCGTTCGACAACGAGCACTGCACTTACAACTTGATGAGTTGCCGCGATGTATAATAGCATTGGTTCGCCCATGTTAGGCGCGGCCAGGACCGGGTTTGTTGCCAATATGGCTTTTATTTCTTCGAGTCCGGCCATGGCGGCATCCATCCACTCGAAGTGTTCGGTGCGCCGGAGGAGGCGATAAAGGGGTAATGCCTTTTCTCCCAAACGGGAGATAAAGCGGCTTAAAGCCGCCACACATCCAGTCAATTTTTGTATTTGTTTGAGGTCCTTTGGGATATCCAATTGTGACAGAGCTCGGATCTTGGCTGGGTTTGCTTCAATTCCTCTACCGGATACAATGAATCCCAAGAGCTTTCTGGCTGGTACGCCAAAAACGCATTTTTCCGGGTTAAGCTTGATGTCGTATGTTCGGAGGTTATTGAATGTGAGCCTCAAGTCGTCTACTAGAGTTTCGACATGCTTGGTTTTGACGACCACATCATCTATGTATGCCTCCACTATTTTGCCGATCTGGTTTGCCAGACATGTCTGAATCATGCGCTGATATGTTGCACCGGCGTTTTTGAGCCCGAAGGGCATTGTGTTGAAGCAGAATGGGCCGTATGGGGTGATGAATGCCGTTGCGGCTTGGTCTAGCTCTGCCATCTTAATTTGATGGTAGCCGGAGTATGCGTCGAGGAAACACAATGAATCGTGTCCTGCGGTAGCGTCGATAATTTGATCGATGCGGGGGAGGGGGAAGGGATCCTTTGGGCAAGCCTTGTTGAGGTCCTTGAAATCGACGCATAGGCGCCAGGATTTGTCCTTCTTTGGTACCATCACCAGGTTTGCTAGCCAGTCAGGATGTTTTATATCTCTGATGAATCCGGCCTCCAATAGTTTGGCTAGCTCCTCTCCCATGGCTTGTCTCTTAGGTTCGGAGAAACGCCGAAGAGCCTGCTTGACTGGCTTGAATCCTTTTAGGATGTTTAGGCTGTGCTCGGCCAGCCGGCGTGGGATTCCTGGCATGTCTGAAGGGTGCCAGGCAAAAATGTCCCAATTTTCACGTAGGAATTCTCGTAGTGCGACGTCTACATCAGGGTTTAATTGCGCCCCGATGGAGGCCGTTTTTGTAGGGTCCATTGGATGGACTTGGAATTTGACTATTTCGTCCGCCGGTTTAAAAGAGGTGGACTTGGATCTTTTATCGAGTATCACGTCATCCCTGTTCACCATGGAGCGCAGCGCAGTCAGTTCCTCTACTGCTAGGGCTTTGGATAGTGCCTCAAGGGCCAGTGCGGCTGTCTTATTTTCGGCGCGGAGTGCTATGTCCGGGTAACTAGCAAGAGTGATGATTCTGTTGGGCCTGGGCATTTTGAGCTTCATGTACCCGTAATGGGGTATAGCTTGAAAAATTGTGAATGCCCCTCGCCCTAGTAGAGCGTGGTATCCGCTGCTGAACGGGGCCACATGGAATGTGACCTCCTCGGACCTGTAATTATCCGGCGTGCCGAACACCACATCCAGTGTGATTTTTCCTGTACAGCACGCTTCCCGACTGGGGATTATTCCTCTAAAGGTTGTGCTGCTTCGCTCAATGCGGCTCCAGTCTATTTCTATTTTTCGAAGGGTTTCCTCGTAAATGAGGTTCAATCTGCTGCCACCGTCCATGAGTACCTTGGTAAGGCGAAAGCCGTCCACTATTGGACTGAGGACCAATGCGGCTGGTGCTCGGACTGTTCGGAATTTAGGTTCATCACTGGCATTAAAGGTAATAGCCGTGTCACTCCATGGGTTTATCGTTGCTACTTGGTAGACTTTGGCAACGCTGCGGAGTGTTCGTTTCCGCATATTATTTGATGCGAAAGTCTCGAAGACTGTTAATACCGTACTGGTATCCCTGAGATGGTGCTCTGTGGATTCTGGAGTTAGAAGCTCTTCGCCACTTTTGGCCACCTGCCGAAGTATCCAACATGCTCTAAGGCTATGAGTTGGTGTGGCGCCCTCTGTACTATGAATTTTACATGGTCCATTGAGCCATCCCTCCAGTACGGTTCCATGCCCTGTAGAGGGTTTTTGCTTTTTGGTATTTAACCCGGGTGACTGGCGATAATGCACCCTTTTATTTCGGACTGGGTTTGTATTCAGGGCCGGATTGTCCCAAAATCTTATTTTGGTTTTCCAAGCACTTTCCATGGCACAGTACTTTCGTACTATGGACGCCAAGTCAGCAAAGCGTGTAATTTCACGGCGACTTATGACGTTGAGGATTCCCTTGTCCGTGCAATTATTGCAGAAGAATGAAATTGCGTCCTCCTCGCGGTAGTCCTTTATCCTGTTCATAACCAGGAGGAATCTTGCCCAGTAGTGATGTACTGTTAACTTGGGCTCTTTCCTAATTTTGGATAGATCGCATATGTTCGGGTGGGTGGGTGGAATTAAATCCGAAACCTCACCCAATCTGAGACTCAAGGGCCAAGGAGTTTCCGGACTCGGAAGTTTGGATTCTTGGATGTTGTCCAATGAATCTAGCCCGTTGCCTGACTCTAAGTTCAGGTCTTGAGTGACGTCCTCCCCTCCGTGGGTATCCGGCTTGGAGGGATCGGGAATCCGGACATAGCTAGTCCTTAAGATAGATGAAGGGTCACCGCATTGTTCCTCCACCACAACGACGTGATGGGTGACCTGGGGAGAGTTAATCTCTCCCAGATCGGGTTTAGGCCCAATTTGATCGTAGTCTGTAGTGACTCCCAGGGCGGCGATGCGATCAAAGAGCTCGTTTAAGGAAGAGAGCTCCGTTGGATCTAACTGCTCGGCGAGTTCCGAGTTGACGTGAAGATTGCTTTCGATGACCCGAGAAGTCATCGTCGGCGCGGCGGCCGAACAGGCGGTCATAAGAAAACCGCCTAGCCGGAGAGTTTGGCCGATAGCCAAAGCTCCTTTAGCAACAGAGCCGTGTTTAAAGACGGGATGAGGCATCCTTCCTGATGGCGACGGCACAGAGGAACTCTCAATCAAAGCACCAATGTCAGTGTCAAAACCGGCGGATCTAGGGTAGGGGGTCCCGAACTGTGCGTCTAGGTGGATGGTAATAGGAGACAAGGGACACGATGTTTTTACCCAGGTTCGGGCCCTCTCGATGGAGGTAAAACCCTACTCCTGCTTGATTAATATTGATGATAGGGGTAGTACAAGAGTAGATCTACCACGAGATCAGAGAGGCTAAACCCTAGAAGCTAGCCTATGGTATGATTGTTGTTTGTCCTACGGACTAAAACTCTCTGGTTTATATAGACACTGGAGAGGGCTAGGGTTACACAGAGTCGGTTACAATGGGAGGAGATCTACATATCCGTATCGCCAAGCTTGCCTTCCACGCCAAGGAAAGTCCCATCCGGACACGGGACGAAGTCTTCAATCTTGTATCTTCATAGTCCAGGAGTTCGGCCAAAGGTCATAGTCCGGCCATCCAGACACCCCCTAATCCAGGACTCCCTCACCCCCCTTTCAAAAAAAAACCACAGCCCCTGAAATGCTGACGTGTGGATGCCTATTGGTGCCACCAACCGAGACCAAAGGCCCTCCTGCGTGGGCTCGGCGCACCGGCCACGTGGAGGCCCATCTGTCCCGGTTCTAGACTGAACCGGGACTAAAGGGCCAGGGCATTAGTAACGACCCTTTAGTCCTGGTCCAGGAACCGGGACAAAAGGCCCTTACCAACCGGGACTAATGGTTGTTTATCTACTAGTGCCATAGTGCTATATCCATGGCTCACGCTCATGTATTGCTTGAAGGTTGAAAAAGTTTGAGATTATTTAAGTATGAAACAATTGCTTGGCTTGTCATCGGGGGTATAGAAGTTGGGAACATCTTTGTGTGACGAAAATGAAGCATAGCCTAACTATATGATTTTGTAGGGATGAACTTTCTTTTGCCATGTTATTTTGAGAAGACATGATTACTTTGACTAGTATGCTTGAAGTGTTACTATTTATTTTATCAATATGAACTTTTATTTTGAATCATTTGGGTCTGAACATTCATGCCACAATAAAGAAAATTACATTGAGAATTATGCTAGGTAGCATTCCACATCAAAAATTCTCTTTTTATCATTTACCTACTCGAGGACGAGCAGGAATTAAGCTTGGGGATGCTTGATATGTCTCCAATGTATCTATAATTTTTTATTGTTCCATGCTATTATATTACCCCTTTTGGATGTTTATGGGCTTTATTTTACACATTTATTGTTGGGGAACGTAGCAGAAATTCAAAATTTTCCTACGTGTCACCAAGATCTATCTATGGAGAAACCAACAACGAGGGGAAGGAGAGTGCATCTACATACCCTTGTAGATCACTAAGCGGAAGCGTTCAAGAGAACGGGGTTGAAGGAGTCGTACTCGTCGTGATCCAAATCACCGGAGATCCTAGTGCCGAACGGACGGCACCTCCGCGTTCAACACACGTACAGCCCGGTGACGTCTCCCATGCCTTGATCCAGCAAGGAGAGAGGGAGAGGTTGAGGAAGACTCCATCCAGCAGCAGCACAACGGCGTGGTGGTGGTGGAGGAGCGTGGCAATCCTGCAGGGCTTCGCCAAGCACCGCGGGAGAGGAGGAGTACTTGGGAGAGGGGGAGGGCTGCGCCAGAACTTGTGGTGCGGCTGCCCTCTCACCCCTCCACTATTTATAGGGGCAAGGGAGAGGGGGGCCGGCCCCCTCAGATCCAATCTGAGGAGGGGGCGGCGGCCAAGGGGGGGAGGAGTGCCTCCCAAGTCAAGTGGAGGCCCTCCCCCTTAGGGTTTCCCCCCTCCCATGCGCATGGGCCTTGGGGGGGCCGGTGCCCCTGGCCCATTAAGGCTAGGGCTCCCCCTTACAGCCCATGCTACTGTATTGGACGTGGTGGAACAATTTCCGGACCTCCGGACCCCTCCGGAATCCTCTGGAACCTTCTGGAAGCTTCCCGGTACAATACCGAAAAAACCCGAACTTTTTCCGGAACCCGAACAACAACTTTCCATATATAAATATTTACCTCCGGACCATTCCGGAACTCCTCGTGATGTCCGGGATCTCATCCGGGACTCCAAACAACATTCGGTAACCACATACAAACTTCCTTTATAACCCTAGTGTCATCGAACCTTAAGTGTGTAGACCCTACGGGTTCGGGAGACATGTAGACATGACCGAGACGTTCTCCGGTCAATAACCAACAGCGGGATCTGGATACCCATGTTGGATCCCACATGTTCCACGATGATCTCATCGGATGAACCACAATGTCAAGGACTCAATCAATCCCGTATACAATTCCCTTTGTCTAGCGGTATTGTACTTGCCCGAGATTCGATCGTCGGTATACCGATACCTTGTTCAATCTCATTACCGGCAAGTCTCTTTACTCGTTCCGTAACACATCATCCCATGATCAACCCCTTGGTCACATTGTGGACATTATGATGATGTCCTACCGAGTGGGCCCAGAGATACCTCTCCGTTTACACGGAGTGACAAATCCCAGTCTCGATTCGTGCCAACCCAACAGACACTTTCGGAGATACCTGTAGTGCACCTTTATAGCCACCCAATTACGTTGTGATGTTTGGTACACCCAAAGCATTCCTACGGTATCCGGGAGTTGCACAATCTCACGGTCTAAGGAAATGATACTTGACATTAGAAAAAGCTTTAGCATACGAACTACACGATCTTTCTGCTAGGCTTAGGATTGGGTCTTGTCCATCACATCATTCTCCTAATGATGTGATCCCATTATCAATGACATCCAATGTCCATGGTTAGGAAACCGTAACCATCTATTGATCAACGAGCTAGTCAACTAGAGGCTTACTAGGGACATGGTGTTGTCTATGTATCCACACATGTATATGAGTTTCCTATCAATACAATTATAGCATGGATAATAAACGATTATCATGAACAAGGAAATATAATAATAACTAATTTATTATTGCCTCTAGGGCATATTTCCAACAGTCTCCCACTTGCACTAGAGTCAATAATCTAGTTCACATCGCCATGTGATTAACACTCACACGTCACACCGCCATGTGACCAACATCCAAAGAGTTTACTAGTGTCATTAAACTAGTTCACATCATCATGTGATTAAGACTCAATGAGTTCTGGGGTTTGATCATGTTTTGCTTGTGAGAGAGGTTTTAGTCAACGGGTCTGCAACATTCAGATCCGTATGTACTTCGCAATTCTCTATGTCATATTGTAAATGCTGTTTCCACGCTCCACTTGGAGCTATTCCAAATGGTTGTTCCACTATACGTATCCCTCTTCTCTACTCAGAGCTATCCGGATAGGTGTTAAGCTTGCATCGACGCAACTCTTTACATCGAACTCTTTATCAGCTCCATAACCGAGAAACATATCCTTATTCTTCTAAGGATAATTTTGACCGCTATCTGGTGATCTACTCCTTGATCACCTTTGTACCCTCTTGCCAGGTATGTAGCAAGGCACACATCAGGTGCGGTACTTAGCATAGCATACTGTAGAGCCTATGTCTAAAGCATAGGGGATGACCTTCGTCCTTTCTCTCTATTCTGCCGTGGTCGAGCGTTAAGTCTTAACTTCGTACCTTACATCTCAGGCAAGAACTCCTTCTTTGACTGATCCATCTTGAACACCTTCAAGATCATGTCAAGGTATATGCTCATTTGAAAGTATCATTAAGCGTTTTTTGATCTATCCTCATAGATCTTGATGCTCAATGTTCAAGTAGCTTAATCCAGGTTTTCTATTGAAAAACACCTTTCAAATAACCCTATATGCATTCCAGAAATTCTACATCATTTCTGATCAACAATATGTCAACACCATATACTCATCAGAAATTCTATAGTGCTCCCACTCACTTCTTTGGAAATACAAGTTTCTCATAAACTTTGTACAAACCCAAAATCTTTGATCATCTCATCAAAGTGTACATTCCAACTCCGAGATGCTTACTCCAATCCTTAGAAGGATTGCTGGAGCTTTGCATACCTTTTAGCATCCGTAGGATCGACAAAACCTTTCTGATTGTATCACATACAACCTTTCCTTATGAAAACTGGTAAGGAAACTCATTTTTGACATCCATCTGCCAGATTTCATAAATGCAGCTAATGCTAACATGATTCCGACGGACTTAAGCATCACTACGGATGAGAAAATCTCATCGTAGTCAACTCCTTGAACTTGTGAAAAACTCTTCGCCACAAGTCGAGCTTCATAGACGGTGACATTACCGTCCACGTCCGTCTTCTTCTTAAAGATCCATTTATCTCAATGGCTTGCCGATCATCGGGCAAGTCCACCAAAGTCCATGCTTTGTTATGATACATGGATCCTATCTCGGATTTCATGGCTTCTAACCATTTGTCAGAATATGGGCCCACCATCGCTTCTCCATAGCTCGTAGGTTCATTGTTGTCTAGCAACATGACCTTCAAGACAGGATCACCGTACCACTCCGAAGCAGTACGCGTCCTTGTCGTCCTACGAGGTTCGGTAGTGACTTGATCCGAAGCATCATGATCACTATCATCAGCTTCCACTGCTATTGGTGTAGGTGCCACATGAACAACTTCCTGTGCCCTGCTACACACTTGTTGAAGTGACGGTTCAATAACCTCATCAAGTCTCCACCATCCTCCCACTCAACTTTTCGAGACAAACTTTTCCTCGAGAAAGGACCCGATTCAAGAAACAATCCCTATTGCTTTCGGATCCGAATTAGGAGGTATACCCAACTGTTTTGGTTGTCCTATGAAGATGCATTTTATCCGCTTTGGGTTCGAGCTTATCAACCTGAAACTTTTTCACATAAGCGTCGCAGCCCCAAACTTTTAAGAAACGACAACTTAGGTTTCTCCAAACGGTGTCGTCTCAACGGAAGTGGTACCCTATTAAAGTGAGTGTGGTTGTCTCTAATGCCTAACCCATGAACGATAGTGGTAACTCGATAAGAGACATCATGGTACGCACCATATCCAATAGGGTGCAACTATGATGTTCGGACACACCATCACCCTATGGTGTTCCAGGCGGTATTAATTGTGAAACAATTTCCACAATGTCTTTGTTGCGTGCCAAAGCTCGTAACTCAGATACTCATCTCTATGATCATATCATAGACATTTTATCCTCTTGTCATGATGATCTTCAACTTCACTCTGAAATTACTTGAACCATTCAATAATTCAGACTTGTGTTTCATCAAGTAAATATACTCAGTATCTACTCAAATCATCCGTGAAGTAAGAATATAACGATATTCACTGCATGCCTCAACACTCATTGGACTGCACACATCAAAATGTGTTGCTTCCAACAAGTTGCTATCTTGTTCCATTTTACTAAAAACGAGGCTTTCAGTCATCTTGCCCATGTGGTATAATTTGCATATCTCAAGTGATCCAAAATCAAGTGAGTCCAAACGATCCATCTGCATGGAGTTTCTTCATGCGTATACACCAATAGAAATGGTTCGCATGTCTCAAACTTTTCAAAAACGAGTGAGTCCAAAGATCCATCAACATGGAGCTTCTTCATGCGTTTTATACAAATATGACTTACATGGCAGTGCCACAAGTAAGTGGTACTATCATTACTATCTTATATCTTTTGGCATGAAAATGTGTATCACTACGATCGAGATTCAATAAACCATTCCTTTAGGTGCAAGACCACTGAAGGTATTATTCACATAAATAGAGTAACCATTATTCTCCTTAAATGAATAACCGTATTGCAACAAACATTATCCAATCATGTCTATGCTCAACGCAAACACCAAATGACAATTATTCAGGTTTAATACTAATCTTGATGGTAGAGGGAGCGTGCGATGTTTGATCACATCAAACTTGGAAACAGTTCCAACAAATATCGTCATCTCACCTTTAGCTAGTCTCCGTTTATTCCGTAGCCTTTTATTTCGAGTTACTAACACTTAGCAACTGAACCGGTATCTTAATACCCTGGTGCTACTAGGAGTACTAGTAAAGTACACATTAACATAATGTATATCCAATATACTTCTATCGACTTTGCCAGCCTTCTCATCTACCAAGTATCTAGGGTAATTCTGCTCCAGTGGTTGTTCCCCTTATTATAGAAGCACTTAGTCTCAGGTTTGGGTTCAACCTTGGGTTTCTTCATTAGAGCAGCAGCTGATTTGCTGTTTCATGAAGTATCCCTTCTTGCCCTTGCCCTTCTTGAAACTAGTGGTTTCACCAACCATCAACAATTGATGCTCCTTCTTGATTTCTACTTTCGCAGTGTCAAACATCACGAATACCTCAAGGATCATCATATCTATCCCTGATATGTTATAGTTCATCATGAAGCTCTAGCAGCTTGGTGGCAATGACTTTGGAGAAACATCACTATCTCATCTGGAAGATCAACTCCCACTCGATTCAAGTGATTGTTGCACTCAGACAATCTGAGCACAAGCTCAACGATTGAGCTTTTCTCCGTTAGTTTGCAGGCTAAGAAAATCGTCGGAGGTCTCATACCTCTTGACGTGGGCACGAGCCTGAAATCCCAATTTCAGCCCTCGAAACATCTCATATGTTCCGTGACGTTTCGAAAACATCTATGGTGCCTCAACTCTAAACAGTTTATCTGAACTATCACGTAGTTATCAAAAAAGTGTATGTCCGATATTCGCAACATCCACAAACGACGTTTGGGGTTCAGCACGCTGAGCGGTGCATTAAGGACATAAGCTTTCGACTGATCGCATAATCGCTACTATCAACTTTCAATTATATTTTCTCTAGGAACATATCTAAACAGTGGAACTAAAGCGTGAGCTTACGACATAATTTGCAAAGATCTTTTGACTATGTTCAGGATAATTAAGTTCATCTTATGAACTCCCACTCAGATAGACATCCCTCTAGTCATCTAAGTGATTACATGATCCGAGTCAACTAGGCCGTGTCCGATCATCACGTGAGACGGACTAGTCATCATCGGTGAACATCTTCATGTTGATCGTATCTACTATACGACTCATGCTCGACCTTTCGGTGTCTTGTGTTCCGAGGCCATGTCTGTACATGCTAGGCTCGTCAAGTCAACCTAAGTGTTTCGCGTGTGTAAATCTGTCTTACACCCGTTGTATGTGAACGTAAGAATCCATCACACCCGATCATCACGTGGTGCTTAGAAATGACGAACTTTCGGAACGGTGCACAGTTAGGGGGGACACTTTCTTGAAATTTTAATGAGGGATCATCTTATTTACTACCGTCGTTCTAAGCAAATAAGATGCATAAACATGATAAACATCACATGCAATCAAATAGTGACATGATATGGCCAATATCATTTTGCTCCTTTTGATCTCCATCTTCGGGGCTCCATGATCATCATCGTCACCGGCATGACACCATGATCTCCATCATCATGATCTCCATCATCGTGTCTTCATGAAGTTGTCTCGCCAACTATTACCTCTACTACTATGGCTACCGGTTAGCAATAAAGTAAAGTAATTACATGGCATTGTTCAATGACACGCAGGTCATACAATAAATAAAGACAACTCCTATGGCCCCTGCCGGTTGTCATACTCATCGACATGCAAGTCGTGATTCCTATTACAAGAACATGATCAATCTCATACATCACATATCATTCATCACATTCTTCTTGGCCATATCACATCACATAGCATACCCTGCAAAAACAAGTTAGACGTCCTCTGATTGTTGTTTGCATGTTTTACGTGGCTGCTATGGGTTTCTAGCAAGAACGTTTCTTACCTACGCAAAAACCACAACGTGATATGTCAATTGCTATTTACCCTTCATAAGGACCCTTTTCATCGAATCCGTTCCGACTAAAGTGGGAGAGACTGGCACCCGCTAGTCACCTTATGCACCAAGTGCATGTCAGTCGGTGGAACCTGTCTCACATAAGAGTACGTGTAAGGTCGGTCCGGGCCGCTTCATCCCACAATACCGTTGAAACAAGATTGGACTAGTAACGGTAAGCATATTGAACAAAATCAACGCTGACAACTACTTTGTGTTCTACTCGGTGTCACCAAGATCTATCTATGGAGAAGCCAGCAACGAGGGGAAGGAGAGTGCATCTACATACCCTTGTAGATCGCTAAGCGGAAGCGTTCAAGAGAACGGGGTTGAAGGAGTCGTACTCGTCGTGATCCAAATCACCGGAGATCCTAGTGCCGAACGGACGTCACCTCCGCGTTCAACACACGTACAGCCCGGTGACGTCTCCCATGCCTTGATCCAGCAAGGAGAGAGGGAGAGGTTGAGGAAGACTCCATCCAGCAGCAGCACAACGGCGTGGTGGTGGTGGAGGAGCATGGCAATCCTGCAGGGCTTCGCCAAGCACCGCGGGAGAGGAGGAGTACTTGGGAGAGGGGGAGGGCTGCGCCAGAACTTGTGGTGCGGCTGCCCTCCCACCCCTCCACCATTTATAGGGGCAAGGGAGAGGGGGGCCGGCCCCCTCAGATCCAATCTGAGGAGGGGGCGGCGGCCAAGGGGGGGAGGAGTGCCTCCCAAGTCAAGTGGAGGCCCTCCCCCTTAGGGTTTCCCCCCTCCCATGCGCATGGGCCTTGGGGGGGCTGGTGCCCCTGGCCCATTAAGGATAGGGCACCCCCTTACAGCCCATGCTACTGCATTGGACGTGGTGGAACAATTTCCGGACCTCCGGAATCCTCCGGAACCTTCTGGAAGCTTCCTGGTACAATACCGAAAAACCCGAACTTTTTCTGGAACCCGAACAACAACTTTCCATATATAAATCTTTACCTCCGGACCATTCCGGAACTCCTCGTGACGTCCGGGATCTCATCCGGGACTCCGAACAACATTCGGTAACCACATACAAACTTCCTTTATAACCCTAGCGTCATCGAACCTTAAGTGTGTAGACCCTACGGGTTCGGGAGACATGTAGACATGACCGAGACGTTCTCCGGTCAATAACCAACAGCGGGATCTGGATACCCATGTTGGCTCCCACATGTTCCACGATGATCTCATCGGATGAACCACGATGTCAAGGACTCAATCAATCCCGTATACAATTCCCTTTGTCTAGCGGTATTGTACTTGCCCGAGATTCGATCGTCGGTATACCGATACCTTGTTCAATCTCGTTACCGGCAAGTCTCTTTACTCGTTCTGTAACACATCATCACGTGATCAACCCCTTGGTCACATTGTGCACATTATGATGATGTCCTACCGAGTGGGCCCAGAGATACCTCTCCGTTTACACGGAGTGACAAATCCCAGTCTCGATTCGTGCCAACCCAACAGACACTTTCGGAGATACCTGTAGTGCACCTTTATAGCCACCCAATTACGTTGTGATGTTTGGTACACCCAAAGCATTCCTACGGTATCCGGGAGTTGCACAATCTCACGGTCTAAGGAAATGATACTTGACATTAGAAAAAGCTTTAGCATACGAACTACACGATCTTTCTGCTAGGCTTAGGATTGGGTCTTGTCCATCACATCATTCTCCTAATGATGTGATCCCATTATCAATGACATCCAATGTCCATGGTTAGGAAACCGTAACCATCTATTGATCAACGAGCTAGTCAACTAGAGGCTTACTAGGGACATGGTGTTGTCTATGTATCCACACATGTATCTGAGTTTCCTATCAATACAATTATAGCATGGATAATAAACGATTATCATGAACAAGGAAATATAATAATAACTAATTTATTATTGCCTCTAGGGCATATTTCCAACATTTATATCATTTTTGGGACTAACCTACTAACCGGAGGCCCAGCCCGTATTGCTGTTTTTTTTGCCTATTTTAGTATTTCGAAGAAAAGGAATATCAAACGGAGTCCAAACGGAATGAAACCTTCGGGAGCGTGATTTTTGGAATGAACGTGATCCAGGGGACTTGGAGTGCAAGTCAAGAAGCAGCCGAGGCGGCCACGAGAGGGTAGGGCGTGCCCCTATCTCGTGGGCCCCTCGGGCGGCCACCGACGCACTTCTTCCTCCTATATAAGCCTACGCACCCCGAAAACATCTAGGGAGCCAACGAAACACAATTTCCACCGCTATAACCTTCTGTATCCGCGAGATCCCATCTTGGAGCCTTCGCTGGCGCTCCGCCGGAGGGGGAATCGACCACAGAGGGCTTCTACATCAACACCATAGCCCCTCCGATGAGTTGTGAGTAGTTTACCACAGACCTACGGATCCATAGTTATTAGCTAGATGGCTTCTTCTCTCTTTTTGGATCTCAATACAATGTTCTCCCCCTCTCTTGTGGAGATCTACTTGATGTAAACTCTTTTTGCGGTGTGTTTGTCGAGATCCGATGAATTGTGGGTTTATGATCAAGTTTATCTATGAGAAATATTTGAATCTCCTCTGAATTCTTTTATGTATGATTGAGTTATCTTTGCAAGTCTCTTCGAATTATCAGTTTAGTTTGGCCTACTAGATTGATCTTTCTTGCCATGGGAGAAGTGCTTAGCTTTGGGTTCAATCTTGCGGTGTCCTTACCCAGTGACAGAAAGGGTTTCAAGGCACGTATTGTATTGTTGCCATCGAGGATAAAAAGATGGGGTTTATATCATATTGCTTGAGTTTATCCCTCTACATCATGTCATCTTGCTTAAGGAGTTACTCTGTTCTTATGAACTTAATACTCTAGATGCAGGCAGGAGTCTGTCGATGCGTGGAGTAATAGTAGTAGATGCAGGCAGGAGTCGGTCTACTTGTTACGGACGTGATGCCTATATACATGATTATGCCTAGATAATCTCATAATTATTCACTTTTCTATCAATTGCTCGACAGTAATTTGTTCACCCACCGTAATACTTATGCTATCTTGTGAGAAGCCTCTAGTGAAACCTATGGCCTCCGGGTCTATCTCTTATCATATTTGCTTCCAATCTACTTTTATTTGCATCTTTAGTTTTCGCATCTATATTATAAAATACCAAAAATATATTTATCTTATCATACTTTCTCTATTAGATCTCACTTTCACAAGTGGCCGTGAAGGGATTGACAACCCCTTTATTGCGTTGGTTGCGAGTTCTTTGTTTGTTTGTGTAGGTGCGTGGGACTTTTGAGGAGCCTCCTACTGGATTGATACCTTGGTTCTCAAAAACTGGGGGAAATACTTACGCTACTATTGCTGCATCACCCTTTCCTCTTCAAGAAAAACGAACGCAAGCTCCAGACGTAGCAGGCACCACAACTTGCAATTTCCCTTCTAGATCATCCTCGACATTTCTTGATAACTGGCCGACTTTTAAAATTTTGCTTTTGTTGAAGCCAAATCTAAAATCTGAAAGAAACAATTATTTTGAATCAGCTTTGCTAGTGAAGTCAGTTTTGCCCGTGAAACTAAATCTGGAATGTGGAATATGAAGAAAACAACTATGTCAAATCAGATACAGTGAAACTTAAACTGGATTTTCTGAAGCACCTTAAAATGTACTTCGGTGGCGAAGCTGATTCGCTTTACCACTGAAGCTAATGTAAAGGTGATTTGAATCCAATCAAAGCTGAAACAAGCATGATCGTATATAACTATGAATATGTTTTGTCACTGAAGTAAATCCCTAGGTGATTTGAACTGTGAGTGCATCTAGTGCCATCCCTAGTTGGTTTTGGCATATTGACGACAAACTTGGTTGAGGGACTAATGTGTTTGTGAGAATTGCAGGATAACACAGGTAGTAATCCCTTATTGATTCGGTTTACCTACCAGAGATGACCCCTAAAAATGTGTGAAGACATTAAAGACAATGGTGGTTTGTGAAGACACTCGCGATGAAGATAATGATATGTGAAGACATTCACTTGAAGACTATGGAGTGTGAAGACATAGTTGTTTCGTAGTTTCCTTTCTTCTTTGAGTCATAGGAACCACCGTACTGTTTAGTGGGGTCCAAGTGAACAAAGTCAGAGTGACTGATGTGATGCTCAACCAAAATCCTATGTTTTCGAGCGAAGACAATGAGAGCAAATCTTATATATCCAGAGTTGGATGAGTCAGCTTTGCTTGTAGCCCAAGCCAAGCTGCCGCGTGTGTTTGAAATCTGATCGTTGGACACGTGTCGGTTCCTTAGGGACCCATGGTCATTTCAGACATATCAGGTCGGGTTGCCTTCTGGCTATAAATAGCCCACCCCCTTCACCATAAATTGATGGCTTCTTAGAGTTAGTGCACGACTTTTGTCGTTTGAGAGCAACCCAACTCCAAAGCCAGAGAGAGAGAGAGATCCTTGGGAGGACAAAGCCCAAAACAACCAGAACCAAAGAGTGTTAGGCATCACTGAAGTCTTTCTGTCCGCATGACCTGAAGATGTAGAGCTACAAAATATAATTACATAGGTTCAAGGGAACAGAAAAATCAAAATGTACAATAAAACAAGATAAAAACTTCCTTAAAAATAAACCTTACCAACAGACGGTAAAGGAGACAACGCATCTCCACGGCCAACACGATAAAAATCAATACCAATCCAAGTTATTCATATGTTATTCCCTACCGATGAGGCCGAGTCAACCATATGTTATTCCCTACCGATGGCGACACCTTCATCTCGCCACCACCGAACAAAGACAAACCCTAAATTTATTCCTAACCCTACCGCCACCGGATCGAAGCCCTGGGGTTCCTGCCCCACTTGTCGCTGGACCATAGATGAAGGGACCGAGGAGTAGACTAGGTCAACTGCCTCTGCTTGTCTCCTAGGTCAGGGAGGGAGAGCGGAAAGAACGATAGTGAATGGTGCCTGCCTAGAGAGTTCAGTGTCGCGTGTGTTGCTACCAAGTGTCCATTGCCTCTTGAGTGCCACCTTTTCTATCACTTTGAAAACTTTGTTTCCAGTGTGTCACCTTTTTTACCACTTACGAAACCTCGAACATCACGTCGGCACCCACCTTTGTGACTAAGAGATGATTTAGATGCTCGCTTATCTTAGATGGTGGCACCTCGATCAAGGGAGGAGGAGCAGCAGCAGCTACGACAATGATGAAATCACACCGGATGGTAAAACAATCATCCTTGAGATGCTCTGACTTCTCAAGGTCCTCTCTTTTTATGAAACAACTACGACCCAATTAGTGTGGCCACCGCTGAAGTCAACTATTTCAATTTCACGGATGGATGCAGGCTCTTGCTTGTCAAGCTCGTTAATGAAACTGAACTCGAGGAGAGCCTTCACTGGCTGTGCAACGTCCTGATCAAGGACAAGATAAACAGAGATGAAACCTGCAGCATCCATGACATCACCGTTGGGATAGAGTTCCAGAGCCCATCGATATCCTCCATCTCGGAAGGAGCAACCCTTGATTCTCTCGCCATTGGGCAGCAGATCTTTGGTGCGGGAGTAATCTTGTACCACAAGCAGGTGATACTACCGGCTGCCACTGCTAGCCGTGCCGATTGTTGAAATCCAAAATTAAAGTCTCTTGGCTCTCTTCACGCTTTCTCACAAACAGATTAAAAAATAGATTTTTATTTTTGACGGAGCTTTCCGCCTCAAGGAGATCCCGGTTGCGGGAAGTGTCTCTGTCCTTTTCACTTCTTATTACTCCTTTCGTTTACTATTTCTAACATTTCTAGTACCAACTAATTCATTCGGGCGAGACAGATTACGATGTCATGATGCGCCCATTCCTATGGCCATTCCTTTAATACTTTTGGCTCTCGGAAGAATCTCTTTTTTTCTGAATTAAATGGAGAATCCAGGATCTTTTATGTTTTTTACCTTACAATTTTGCTAGATACAAAACAATAAAATAAATAATATATATAAAAAAATAAATATTTTGATGAAATTCCATTTTTTGGGGTACTTTAGTTGATTTTACTCTGTTTATCCTGTAGTTTAATTCAGTTTTAATTTCGAGTACCCACCGGGGGGGTGGACCAAGAAAGAGGCCTTGGATACGAGGAATTCCTCCAATCTAAAAAAAAGAACAAAGAAAAAGTCCGTGACGAAGAACCTTTGATTAGTTCCTTAGATGCCCTTAGCAAGAATGATGCAGGAGCAAGAAAGTCTATTTCCTCCGCCTTTCCAGAATCTAGCTATTCAAATAGCACGGTATAAAATGCAATCCATAAGTCATGTTGGTCAATCAATGACAATGATAAGCTCTATAAAAAAAGAGTCTATTGCTCTTCGACACGTTTTATATCTACTTCAGTCATGCTTTATTGGAGTTATCTAACGCCTCATATTTGATTCTTTTTTTGGTATCATTGGTTCCACGTACGTCTTTTGGGCGAGCTTTCTTCACTGTCATCAAAACCAATGCTCAAACCGAAGCTTTCCGAGCAGTTGTTTATTTCTCACTTTAGCTGTTGTCGTTTTCCTCTTCCGAATTAAGCGAGTTAAAAACAAGGGGATCAGAAGAACAAACAATAAGAATGAGGGATTGAAGTCCCTCTTCCTGTTTTTGAGCTCAATAAAAGAGAAAGTTTCATGCCAGTATGGGCGAAAACCATCAATTTTCACATTGAAGAAAAAAAGTTTTGTTTGGTATACTGTGTGCTAAGTATTCTTTTCCTATCAATGAACTTTTCATAATAGAATCCTCATATTTTATTATGAAAATTATGAAAAGTGGGCGACGTTTTTCGACCCTGGAAGAACAAACTGACAACATCAGCTCCATCTTTGAGTGGGATCTGGATGGTATCGAACTAGACCTGCGAACGCGACGGATTGAGAAGTATCTAAATCGGATCCATAATCCTAATAGCCGCTTTTGGCTACTCGTAGTTGATCAACTAACCAAACTTTTCCCCCTACTTACCAGAATAAATAGTTGTATGGCATTCGAACCCCACCTTCATGGTTGTATTCTAATTAGCTGGAAATGTATGACCTAAGCTTCTCAACAGGCATTCACTCAACAGAGCACTTAATGAGTTTTCTAATGGCTTGAAAGACTATTATGTTCCTTTTAAGCCATTAGACAAAATGAAGTAAAAAATAATTCAAAATTTAAGTATCTTTCATGAAAAAAAGAATAATTAGATAATAATAAGAATAAGAATTCGAATCTTAATAAAAGGAAGGGTTCGAATAGCATCTACCTCATAAATAATGTTCAACAAATTGGAATTCATTTAGCAACCGATTTTTATCTTCCGTTTGAACTCATTTCCATAATTCTTCTAGTTTCTTTAATAGGTGCAATTACTATCCCCTGATAGCCCAGGCTGCCGACCTGGAACCTATCCCCTGATCGAAGAAGAAGCAGAAGAAGAACTCCAAAACAAGCAAGCATCGCTCTCGCGTCAAGATCATCACAAAACCTGTACCTGCAACAGTTGTTGTAGTAATCTGTGAGCCACGAGGACTCAGCAATCCCATTACCATGGGTATCAAGACTAGCAAAGCTTAAATGGGTAAGGAAGGGGTAAAGTGGTGAGGTTGCAGCAGCGACTAAGCATGATATGGTGGCTAACATACGCAAATGAGAGCGAGAAGAGAAGCAAAAGGAACGGTCGTGAAGCTAGTAATGATCAAGAGGTGATCCTGAACACCTACTTACGTCAAACATAACCCGGAAACCGTGTTCACTTCCCGGACTCCGCCGAGAAGAGACCATCACGGCTACACACGCGGTTGATGCGTTTTAATTCGGATCTGGTGTCAAGTTATCTACAACCGGACATTAACAAATTCCCATCTGCCAATAACCGCAGGCACGGCTTTCGAAAGATTATACCCTGCAGGGGTGTCCCAACTTAGCCCATGATAAGCTCTCGCGATCAACGAAGGATAAACCTTCTCCCAGGAAGACCCGATCAGACTCGGAATCCCGGTTTACAAGACATTTCGACAATGGTAAAACAAGACCAGCAAGACCACCCGATGTGCCAACAATCCCGATAGGAGCTGCACATATCTCGTTCTCAGGGCAACACTGGATAAGCTAAGCGTACAGGTACCGACGTAACCAAGTTGCCAAGGGATGGTCCCGCACGGTGCTCTAATTTGGACCAACGCTTAGACAAGCACTGGCCCGGGGGGGCTATAATAAAGATGACCCTCGGGTTAATTACTCCCAAGGGAAATGTAGGTGGTGGTGAGGCAAATGGTAAAACCAAGGTTGGGCCTTGCTGGAGGAGTTTTATTCAAAGCGAACTGTCAAGGGGGTCCCATAAATCACCCGACCGCATAAGCAACGCAAAATCCGGGAACATAACACCGGTATGACGGAAACTAGGGCGGCAAGAGTGGAACAAAACACCAGGCATAAGGCCGAGCCTTCCACCCTTTACCAAATATATAGATGCATTAATAATATAAGAGATATTGTGATATCCCAACATAATCCTGTCCACCATGGAGCAATCTTCAACTTCACCTGCAACTAGCAACGCTATAAGAGGGGCTGAGCAAAGCGGTAACATAGCCAAACAATGGTTTGCTAGGAAGGGTGTCAAAGGTTAGAGGTTCATGGCAATTTGGGAGGCTTGAAGAGCAAATGATTGGTAGCGCAGCAAAGCGATAGAACGAAGCAACTAGCATAGCAATGATAGTAGTGAGATCTAGGGTAGCGGTCATCTTGCCTGAAATCCCACAAGGAAGAAGAACGAGTCAATGAAGAAGACGAACGGATTAAGCCGAACCAACCATAGACGAACGAATCCTCACGATCGCAACGAAACAAGAACTATCAAAAAGAAGCACACAACAAGGTAAACACACCACACATGAACAAGGCATGATGCACAACAAGCATGATGCATGAAAAAGCTACATGAAGCTACTCATGGAAAGGGATGATGCAAAGAAGAGCAACACATCAAAGCGAGTTTAAATGAGGCCGGGAACAACATATAACAATTCCGGTAGGTCCTCATATGCAAATTTCGAAATTGGTCCAGATCTGAATAAACCTTACGTTCAAGTTGTTAAACAGCAAGTTAAGATGCACAAGGATGATCTACACGAGATTCTAGTCAAGTTACATATAAAGTTCATTAGGTTTGGAGCTACGGCCTAGAAGATATGAGCAAAACAAGTTAAACACGGCATTGATGCAAAAAACATTCAAACATCAAGCAAACACCTCAAAACAATGATGCAACATGATAATATGAAACAACATGCAAAATCAAGCAAGTTTCATATAGAGCTCACTCAAAACGGAGCAACGGTGCAACACATACGCACTATACAAGTCATAACAACAATCTGTCCAAAACAGCAACTAGGCATATTGCAAGCGTCAAAACAACAGGCTACAGGACCTCAACATAATAAGAAAAGGCATCTGCATGATGTACAGGTAAAGCATAACAAAAATGAACACTGAGCTATCTCCAGAAATCACTAGATCATGCTCAAAAAGACATGGTAAGATTGCAAATAATAACAGTTTCAGACTTATCAGGAAATAACATCAGGTTGCAATGTTTAGAGCTATCAAACAACATGTTACAGGAATTTATCATGGAAAACAAAGACATGGCACGAATCTACTAAACCCATAGAACAATAGTCCCTTACTGACCAAGAGCCAAAAAGGATCAGAAGATATGATGGCACCCACGTAAACATGGCAAGTTATATGACAGATTCATACATGGCAGAAACAACAATAAGTAGGCATGTTGGTGAGCTTGAACCACTCACTACAGAGCAATACATGGCATGGCAAGGCAACCAGCAGCAATAAGACATGTTTATGAAGCTATACATGGCAAGAGCAAGATCATAGGGTGCATGGATAACTAACAACAATCATGGAAACATTGAACTTCATGTTAACAGGCTGACAGCAACATCATTTAGCAAGTTTGGAGCAATATATGAACAATCTACAGCAAGCTATAAATACAAACATGGGCATAGATGGATAGAGCATAACCATATGTACAAAACATCCTTACTGAAGTATCTCAAAATAAGCATGGATCTCTCTGTAGCATCAAGTTTACATGGCATAAAAATAACAGCAGAACAGGGACTGAAATCAGCAACAACAAGTACCCTACTTAGCAAGCATGATGCACTCAGCACACAAATCACAAAAATACATGGAGTACACCCCTGGAAAGATGGCATGGCATAGATCAAAACACATGTAGACATCAACCTCATAGGATGCACACATCAATCATGGTAAAAATGACAAATGAGCAAGTTATAACAGTTTCAGCAGAATAACATCACATAGCACTCTTCCAACAGCATTTCGGGCATAAAGATGAGCTCAAATGAAAATGATGCAATGGAATGAAATGAATTACTCATCGAGTCGAACAATTTGACATATTACACGCACGAAACGGAGCTACGAATGCAGAGATATGGCAGGTCGAACATGGCATAATTATGCTAAAATATTCGGGACTTGGGCAAAATATCACCTCGGGGAAAGTCAATGCGGGACGACGGGATCCGGGACGGGGGCGCGGGCGCGTTTGGTTCCGAGACGGGTGGATCTCATCCCACCCGCCTGGATCTGGCGACGGGGCGGCAGAGCAGGCGGCGCTCCGGCGGCGGGACGCGGGAGGCGGCGGCGCGGGGTGGGACACCCGCGGGGCGGAGCCCGACGGCGGCGGCGAGACAGGCGCGGCGGTGGGGAGCGGATGGCGTCGGGGAACCGCGGCGCAGCTCGCCGGCGAGGCGACGGCGGTGGCCGGCGAGGCAGGAGGTGGCGCGGGGGTCCCCGGTGGCGAGGGTCGACGGAGGCGGCGCGGAGCAGAGGGAGCCGGGCGGCGCAGGGGTGCGGGGAAGCTCGGGCCCGGTCGCGGCCTGGGGCGGGCCTGCCGTGGGCCGGGCGGGCCGCGGCGGCGCGGGGAGAGAGAGGAGGCCGGCGGGGACACGTGGCATCGTGCGGTTGGTCGGGGGCGGCAGAGCGGACATGTACGGCGGTGGGAGGATGTGTCCGGCGGCGCGAGGAAGAGGAAGGCTAGGGTTAGACCGGGATTTCGGGGGAGAAGCACATATTTATAGGTAGAGGGAGCTAGGAGTGTCCAAATGAGGCACGGTTTTCGCCCACACGATCATGATCGAACGACCGAGAGCATGGAGGGGAGTTAGATGAGGTTTGGGCCAGTTTGGAAGGGGTGTTGGGCTACAACAAAAGAGGGCTTTACAGTTACCCGGTTAACCGTTGGAGTACCAAACGAGCTCCAAATGACCTGAAACATGACAGGCGGTCTACCGGTGCTATACCAAGGCCGCTTGGCAAATCTCGGGTCATTCCAAGAAAGTTTAACACCCACTCACAACAAGAGACAAAAGGGGGACGCCGGAGGACATAGGAATGCCGGATTGCGAAACGGACAACGGGGAAAATGCTCGGATGCATGAGACAAACACGTATGCAAAATGAAATTCACATGATGACATGATAAAATGCAACACGCAAGCAAATGACATGGCAACAACGACGAATAACTGGCGGACACCTGGCGCATCAAATCCGGGGCGTTACAACACTCCTCCACTAACAAGAGATCTCGTCCCGAGATCTTAGGACCGAGACGGAAGGGAAAAAGGGATGAGGTGAAACAAGAACTCAAGAGAAGAAGCAAAGAATCGAGAGTACTCGAGAAGAAGAGAGGAACGACGAGAATGACGACCATCGAAAGCTCACAGAATCAGATAGAATATGAAACCACTCGTTCTAACCGGAGTGGTTAGAATGAGAAAAGAAACGAATAAGACTAAAAGGATTTAGGCAGCACTCCGGCTGAACATGGAAAGAATAGAACATGAACTAGAGATGATGGAATGATACTTGATGAACTCTTGCAGAATGAATTAAATCATGAAGAACCACCATGAAGAACTCCGGTAAAATAAAGGATGATGAGATAGACTGAAGGGTGAAAGAATAAGATGAGCCTTGCGATGATTTAGATGGAGGTTCCGATGAAATGGCCGAGGGAAATTTGAACTCCGGAAAAGAAAAGATGAAAACACTTGGAACTAGAATTTATTCAAGAAGAACAAACTCCAAAGGAAAGGATTACTCACTTGGATGAAATAAGAATAAGATTTATTGTATGCTTATCCTTCATCAAATTAAATTGATGACAAGCAGTGGATTTTTCATACTACTTATTCTTGTTGAAAAAGGATTAAGGGGGAACATAGCACAAAACTTGAGAAAGTCTTCATGAGCCACCGGTAAGGTTGGAAAGAAGGAAAGAATTAAAATGATAATCAAGGAAAAAGAATCTTGGACAAACCACCATAAGAATTCGGAAATGACTGACGAAAGAGAAATAATCACCAGGAACAATTAGAGGAACAACTATGCTTGAGGGGATTTAGATCCAAAAGGACAAAGAG
The DNA here is from genome assembly GCA_963921465.1 of Triticum timopheevii. Taxonomy (NCBI): domain Eukaryota; kingdom Viridiplantae; phylum Streptophyta; class Magnoliopsida; order Poales; family Poaceae; genus Triticum; species Triticum timopheevii. The sequence goes on along the minus strand of OY997262.1, from coordinate 458,012,710 downwards.
ATAATGAGCTGATTAAAGAACACTTGAACGAAGCACCGGGAAAAATAGAGAACAATAACTGGAATGATGGCCTCCGGTGAAAAGAAACGGGAAAACAGCTTCTGACATTCTCCGGATGGGTAAGAAAAGGATAACTGACAAATGGAATAATTCGAGAGGATGATATGAAAAACTCTTCTTTGATCTTCAAATGACGACAAGAAACACCACCAAAATTACTAAGATCTCCGAGAGAATGAAAACCGAAAAGGTTGAGCCAACAATGAAAAAGATTTGAAATCGATCTCGAAGAAGGCATGTGACTGATGGAATCCATTCTTACGTCACACTTTGAAAAGAATTGAGAATAACTCCGGGGAATTAGAAGAGTCAGGTAAGATCCTGGGAAAACACCTGTGGGTTAGGGCCCACTGAAGAGATAACACCGTTGAAAAGGATTCTTGAACAGATAGATGATGCACCGGAACAATTGAAATATTTGAATGGGGTGACGACCTCGAATTAATTGGAACATAGATGAATCTCCTGAGATGTCTTGAGCACTCCGAAAGGATAAACTGGCAAGAGACGAACGAGCAAGGAGAACACTTGAGCCGAGGAAAAGAATGTGCCGAAAAACTTGAATTGGGTCCACCGGAAAAAGAAAGGAATGAAGAATGACGAACGAGACGAGAATTCACCGGTTGAAAAGATTGATGGAAGACTGAAGAAGCTCCACACGAATGGAATTGATGGTCGAAAGAGACTCAGACTCCGGGAAGAAAAAGGGTTGGGAGGGCGGGAAAACAAAGGCAACTTTGAAGGGGGGGCCGACGAATATCTTGAAGAGAAAACATCGGTTGAAATCATTGAGGAAAGAAAGCAAAGGCTTCGCACGAGTAGGATGGATACTCGATTACGGACTCCGGCTTCAAGAAGAAAAGGGAGGGCGGGTGGGAAAAGAAAACAACTGAGGATTGAACTTGGCAAAGATGAAGAGGCTCGAGTCAACTTGACGAGAAATGCACCGGATGAAAAGAGCTGAGAAACAACGATCGAAAACCAACTGCGTGAACCTAAAGAAAAATTTGAAGGGGAAGGGAAGTAATTCAAAACACCTACGTTAAGATTCCTAACCAGAGCGACGAAGGGACTGAGGAGTAAAAAGAATTCCTACTCTCCGATATAACTAGACTCCGAAAACAGTTTTCTTCTAGACTCAACAACGGCCAAATTACACGATCAATCAAGTGGGCTCCTAAGGTCGGTCGAGGCTCTGATACCAACTTGTCACGCCCAATATGCGACCCTATCCAAAAGGAACTCGAAGGTCCCACCAAGGATAGACCCGCATATTGGAACGCTTTTGCAAGGTGGATATCATTACATCAACATTACATAATAGATGGGGATACATATAAGAGGCATACGATGCCACACGAATACAACATCATCTTACAAGAGATCAACTTCCGACTACGGATGGAACACAAACAGAAACTCAAATGACATCCACCCTGATAGCCCAGGCTGCCGACCTGGAACCTATCCCCTGATCGAAGAAGAAGCAGAAGAAGAACTCCAAAACAAGCAAGCATCGCTCTCGCGTCAAGATCATCGCAAAACCTGTACCTGCAACTGTTGTTGTAGTAATCTGTGAGCCACGAGGACTCAGCAATCCCATTACCATGGGTATCAAGACTAGCAAAGCTTAAATGGGTAAGGAAGGGGTAAAGTGGTGAGGTTGCAGCAGCGACTAAGCATGATATGGTGGCTAACATACGCAAATGAGAGCGAGAAGAGAAGCAAAAGGAACGGTCGTGAAGCTAGCAATGATCAAGAGGTGATCCTGAACACCTACTTACGTCAAACATAACCCGGAAACCGTGTTCACTTCCCGGACTCCGCCGAGAAGAGACCATCACGGCTACACACGCGGTTGATGCGTTTTAATTCGGATCTGGTGTCAAGTTATCTACAACCGGACATTAACAAATTCCCATCTGCCAATAACCGCAGGCACGGCTTTCGAAAGATTATACCCTACAGGGGTGTCCCAACTTAGCCCATGATAAGCTCTCGCGATCAACGAAGGATAAACCTTCTCCCAGGAAGACCCGATCAGACTCGGAATCCCGGTTTACAAGACATTTCACAATGGTAAAACAAGACCAGCAAGACCGCCCGATGTGCCGACAATCCCGATAGGAGCTGCACATATCTCGTTCTCAGGGCAACACCGGATAAGCTAAGCGTACAGGTACCGACGTAACCAAGTTGCCAAGGGATGGTCCCGCACGGTGCTCTAGTTTGGACCAACGCTTAGACAAGCACTGGCCCGGGGGGGCTATAATAAAGATGACCCTCGGGTTAATTACTCCCAAGGGAAATGTAGGTGGTGGAGAGACAAATGGTAAAACCAAGGTTGGGCCTTGCTGGAGGAGTTTTATTCAAAGCGAACTGTCGAGGGGGTCCAATAAATCACCCGACCGCGTAAGGAACGCAAAATCCGGGAACATAACACCGGTATGACGGAAACTAGGGCGGCAAGAGTGAAACAAAACACCAGGCATAAGGCCGAGCCTTCCACCCTTTACCAAATATATAGATGCATTAATAATATAAGAGATATTGTGATATCCCAACATAATCCTGTCCACCATGGAGCAATCTTCAACTTCACCTCCAACTAGCAACGCTATAAGAGGGGCTGAGAAAAGCGGTAACATAGCCAAACAATGGTTTGCTAGGAAGGGTGTCAAAGGTTAGAGGTTCATGGCAATTTGGGAGGCTTGAAGAGCAAATGATAGGTAGCGCAGCAAAGCGATAGAACGAAGCAACTAGCATAGCAATGATAGTAGTGAGATCCAGGGTAGCGGTCATCTTGCCTGAAATCCCGCAAGGAAGAAGAACGAGTCCATGAAGAAGACGAACAAATGAAGCCGAACCAACCATAGACGAACGAATCCTCACGATCGCAACAAAACAGGAACTATCGAAAAGAAGCACACAACAAGGTAAACACACCACACATGAACAAGGCATGATGCACAACAAGCATGATGCATGACAAAGCTACATGAAGCTACTCATGGCAAGGGATGATGCAAAGAAGAGCAACACATCAAAGCGAGTTTAAATGAGGCCGGGAACAACATATAACAATTCCGGTAGGTCCTCATATGCAAATTTTGAAATTGGTCCAGATCTGAATAAACCTTACATTCAAGTTGTTAAACAGCAAGTTAAGATGCACAAGGATGATCTACATGAGATTCTAGTCAAGTTACATATAAAGTTCATTAGATTTGGAGCTACGGCCTAGAAGATATGAGCAAAACAAGTTAAACATGGTATTGATGCAAAAAACATTCAAACATCAAGCAAACACCTCAAAACAAGGATGCAACATGATAATATGAAACAACATGCAAAATCAAGCAAGTTTCATATAGAGCTCACTCAAAACGGAGCAACGGTGCAACACATACGCACTATACAAGTCATAACAACAATCTGTCCAAAACAGCAACTAGGCATATTGCAAGCATCAAAACAACAGGCTACAGGACCTCAACATAATAACAAAAGGCATGGGCATGATGAACAGGTAAAGCATAACAAAACATGAACACTGAGCTATCTCCAGAAATCACTAGATCATGCTCAAAAAGACATGGTAAGATTGCAAATAATAACAGTTTCAGACTTATCAGGAAATAACATCAGGTTGCAATGTTTAGAGCTATCAAACAACATGTTACAGGAATTTATCATGGAAAACAAAGGCATGGCATAAATCTACTAAACCCATAGAACAATAGTCCCTTACTGACCAAGAGCCAAAAAGGATCAGAAGATATGATGGCACCCACGTAAACATGGCAAGTTATATGACAGATTCATACATGGCAGAAACAACAATAAGTAGGCATGTTGGTGAGCTTGAACCACTCACTACAGAGCAATACATGGCATGGCAAGGCAACCAGCAGCAATAAGACATGTTTATGAAGCTATACATGGCAAGAGCAAGATCATAGGGTGCATGGATAACTAACAACAATCATGGAAACATTGAACTTCATGTTAACAGGCTGACAGCAACATCATTTAGCAAGTTTGGAGCAATATATGAACAATCTACAGCAAGCTATAAATACAAACATGGGCATAGATGGATAGAGCATAACCATATGTACAAAACATCCTTACTGAAGTATCTCAAAATAAGCATGGATCTCTCTGTAGCATCAAGTTTACATGGCATAAAAATAACAGCAGAACAGGGACTGAAATCAGCAACAACAAGTACCCTACTTAGCAAGCATGATGCACTCAGCACACAAATCACAAAAATACATGGAGTACACCCCTGGAAAGATGGCATGGCATAGATCAAAACACATGTAGACATCAACCTCATAGGATGCACACATCAATCATGGTAAAAATGACAAATGAGCAAGTTATAACAGTTTCAGCAGAATAACATCACATAGCACTCTTCCAACAGCATTTCGGGCATAAAGATGAGCTCAAATGAAAATGATGCAATGGAATGAAATGAATTACTCATCGAGTCGAACAATTTGACATATTACACGCACGAAACGGAGCTACGAATGCAGAGATATGGCAGGTCGAACATGGCATAATTATGCTAAAATATTCGGGACTTGGGCAAAATATCACCTCGGGGAAAGTCAATGCGGGACGAAGGGATCCGGGACGGGGGCGCGGGCGCGTTTGGTTCCGAGACGGGTGGATCTCATCCCACCCGCCTGGATCTGGCGACGGGGCGGCAGAGCAGGCGGCGCTCCGGCGGCGGGACGCGGGAGGCGGCGGCGCGGAGGCGGCGGCCGGCGCGGGGTGGGACGCCCGCGGGGCGGAGCCCGATGGCGGCGGCGAGACAGGCGCGGCGGCGGGGAGCGGATGGCGTCGGGGAACCGCGGCGCAGCTCGCCGGCGAGGCGACGGCGGTGGCCGGCGAGGCAGGAGGTGGCGCGGGGGTCGCCGGTGGAGAGGGTCGATAGAGGCGGCGCGGAGCAGAGGGAGCCGGGCGGCGCAGGGGTGCGGGGAAGCTCGGGCCCGGTCGCGGCCCGGGGCGGGCCTACCGTGGGCCGGGCGGGCCGCGGCGGCGCGGGGAGAGAGAGGAGGCCGGCGGGGACACGTGGCATCGTGCGGTTGGTCGGGGGCGGAGGAGCGGACATGTCCGGCGGTGGGAGGATGTGTCCGGCGGCGCGAGGAAGAGGAAGGCTAGGGTTAGACCGGGATTTCGGGGGAGATGCACATATTTATAGGTAGAGGGAGCTAGGAGTGTCCAAATGAGGCACGGTTTTCGCCCACACGATCATGATCGAACGACCGAGAGCATGGAGGGGAGTTAGATGAGTTTTGGGCCAGTTTGGAAGGGGTGTTGGGCTGCAACAAAAGAGGGCTTTACGGTTACCCGGTTAACCGTTGGAGTATCAAACGAGCTCCAAATGACCCGAAACTTGACAGGCGGTCTACCGGTGCTATACCAAGGCCGCTTGGCAAACCTTGGGCCATTCCAAGAAAGTTTAAAACCCACTCACAACAAGAGACAAAAGGGGGACGCCGGAGGACATAGGAGTGCCGGATTGCGAAACGGACAACGGGGAAAATGCTCGGATGCATGAGACAAACACGTATGCAAAATGAAATGCACATGATGACATGATAAAATGCAACACGCAAGCAAATGACATGGCAACAATGACGAATAACTGGCGGACACCTGGCGCATCGAATCCGGGGCGTTACAGGAAGCCCTGGTGGATAGCCTTGCTTTGAAGATGAGGATTATGATGTAATCACTACAAACAATATGGTAGCAACCACTTTCCATTTCACCAGAAAATTACAGTACTGCTTTAACATTCTTTAAAGAGAATTTGGAGAACCAACCCTTTCCCCAGATACGAAAAAAGGATACTACTTTCTGTATAATTGTGCTTACCAATGCCTCCTTCCTTGCCGCCAACGCACGCTAGATGGAGAGTAAGCAAGCTACCTTGCTTGCATTGCATTCGTTAAACGGTAGCTTCCGCGCCCTTCCTGCCTGCTTCAATTGATGTGAATGATCGTGTCTTCGACATCAATTTCAGTCTCAGAACCTCAAACCAAAGGGGCGGAAAGGATTCGGGGTGGAAAATTCATAATTCATCAGTTATTTTAGATAATACTAAAAAACAAGATAGAGTAACCCCCTCGGGACGGGTCAACCTACTTTGCCCGCTGCGCAAGCTCTTCTCAAAAGAATTTCGTTTATAGGATTCAGTCGTCCGTTTGTTTTGTTTTGAATTGACATAGAGAAAGATTTCTCGCGTTCCCTTAATTCAGGAATAGGTGGCGAAGGCTACTTGTTCCTTGTATATATATATAAAGGAAAGGGGCTATCAGAGTAGGAAAGTTAGCCAAGTTATCCTGCCTAGTTTAGATAAAGCACCCCGATCATACCAGACGCAACCCGATCATTGTATACATAACATAGTGGAATTTGAGTAAATTCTCTCTGCCTTTCCCATTTCCAATTCAAAAACCACTCCAGACATACTTCTTAGGTTAAATAGCCAAACATCTGAGTGAGTCAGTCTACCAATGCCTTGTGACTCAGTTCTAATTAATTATGTAGAAAAAGAAATAAGGAAAATAGGAGTAAGCGAGTAGGGTCAACAAGATTCTAAACGCCAATAAATTCTATAATTTTATTTTTTAATATCCTATATTTAAGCATATCAAGCTAACTTTATCTTTAAGAAGTTTTAGTATTTTTTTATTTTTATAAGTATAACTTCAAATTTAGAACTAGTTAATAGCTAAGATTAATAACAAATATCTGAGATTTTACGAGTTATCCAAAAAATTCTGCTGATACATTCGAATAATTAAACGTTTCACAAGTAGTGAACTAAATTTCTTGTTATTACAACTAACAACTATTTCCACAGGTTCAGAACCATTTAATCCATAATCGTGGGCAAATGCATAAATATATTCCTGAAAGAGAAGTGGGTAGACGAAGTATTGTTGACGAGATTTATGTTTTTCTGAATACCCTTCGAATTTTTCCATTTGCTGCGATCACATAAAAACATAAACTTTGAAGCTCAATAGCTAAATACATGGCAATTAAATCATGAGCCGGGATCATTAAGAGCATACTGCGAGTAGGAAGTGGAATTAATACAATGAATTCAGAAGCATCAAACCTCTCTTTTTTCTCACTTGCCCCACAACAAGAATTTCTAGGGTATGTGAGTGGTGTCGGACGCTAATGGGCTTTACCGTCTTTCTTTACCTTCAGAACACAAAGCTTTGCTTGGCGAAATAACTCCTGCCTATATTTGGCATCTCATCTACTTAATTTAATGACATTCCATATCTCAGAAAGGAAAAAAAGCGAATGGAATTTCAGTCAAGTCTTTTTTTCTGCTTTATCCTTCTCTCAATCAAAGAAAGGGAATGCAGATGTTCCTTTTTTTTAGAAGAGCTTTTTTGAATGGAAGAAAAGTAGTGAAACCCGCGATGGCTACTGAATAACCTCCTTTGATTTTTTTTATATCAACCCTTTGACCTTTTTCTTCGCTTTTATAGCAGCTTTATCCGCCTGAAGTCGTGTAAACCAGAAATGAATTAACAAATATGAAGCAAGACCTACTCCCTCCCATCCCAGGAATAATTGAAGAAAGTTATCTCCAGTCACCCAGGTAAACGTTTTTCTGCTTGTCTAGTAATTCGGTGAATCTGCGGCCACTAATGCCATTCAGAGACTCTTGGCCATTTCGGCTTTCGCACCATATGATCCCTGCTCATCTGCCCACAACAAAACGGAATTTTTTTCGTTCACTCCAAAAAGAGGGTCCTATTGAAAAAGAAATTATCCAAAATAGAAAGAAGTTTATTTTTTCAAATTCAACTGTTTATTTATCTCTTATTCAAAAATTTCGGAGTAGATGGCCGACGCCGCAGACGTTGGCTTAAGCAGCCGGCCGTTGGCAACGACGGATACGCCAGGGGACGACATGGTTCCCGCGATCTCGTCGGATAGCGCTTTGGCGATATGGAGTAGAAGGGGTCGCTGGGCGAGAGACGACCCTGGGGTGAGCTGAGCAGGGGAGTGGTCTACGGCGAGGCGGCGCTCGGAAGTGATCGACGGCGAGGAGGCATTGGGGACGGCGGCGGTGCGGCAGGGGTGAGAGAGATTAGGGATAAGGCGATGGTGTTCCCTCCCTAAATTTAGCATGCCCAATAGAGACGAATGCTAAATTAAACCCTAACCCTACCGCCCCTGGACTGAAGCCCTGGGATCCCCATCCCCTCCCATAGCCAGAGCAATAGAGGAGGGGGAGGGGGGCCTCGGACTCGCTTGGGAGTAGGGTAGATCAACGGCCGCCGACACATGTCTTCTAGGTCAGGGAGGGAGAGTGTCGACAATGTTTTGCATGGTACCTGAACAACGATACAGTGTCGTACGTGGATTTGTGTGACAACGGGACGTAACCTCAAGTTATCAGATGGACAAAAAGAAGATTTGCACAGATTTAGCCCCAACATTTCGAGCTTTTTAAAAACCCAAAAATCCAGTTAAAAATGCATAATAGGCATTTTTGTAGAGAAAAAAGTGTTTTCTGTAAACTGGATTGCAATGGGGCGGCGACAGGTCCAAACAAGAAACCATGCATATTTACTTTACCAGAAAACTAACAAAAAATGATTTCCCTATCTTTTCCCTGAAAACATGTTATGCAAAAAATCACGTCTATTTCTCGGTATTCAAACAACTACGAAGGGTTGTGAGGCAGGACTAAAAACACCAAGCTCCAAAGTTGGAATTGATAAAGTTCAAATTGTCATTTACACAAGTTGGAATTTGTAAAACACGTCTATATCCGAAGAATCTTCTCATGCACTTCAGAATTGATAAAATTCAAATTGTCATTAGCAAATAATAGATGATTAACCAAGGAGTGCATATACTTACCCAGATGCATCTGTGCACATACGCGCCTCCCAAGTTGTTTAACAAGGAAGTAGAGCCTTCAGCACATATGACAAGTAAATATGCTTACATCGGATCCCCTTGTCATATCTCCCTCTCTGTTTCCTTTTATCAGAACAGCATGAGCTCTGCATTTTCATTTCAGTAGGGGAGAAATTGTACAAGACTGAAGCAAAACAGCCGATGAAACAAGAGAAAATGAAGCCAGAAATTAAATCTGAATCTGTGCAAACACTCACTCACTCCCATGCCTCCATGAGGAGGCCAATAGCTTCTATAGACTAGACAAAGACAGGACCATAATCCATAGCACTGGAGTTTACCGCGGCCTTACAAATCCTCTCATTCCTATCAAGCCACATGCTTCAAGTGATGTAAACCGCCGCTGAGCATTCATCCACTTATGCTCATCTTTTCCTCGGGCGTCTAGTCTTTCACAACCAATCATTGATTGAAACGGCAGTCAGGGCGCCTGAGCAGCAGCGGCCAGGAACCAAGTTTCCTTCGCAAACATCATGGTGCTCCCAGTTCCTTCTTCTCAGTCTATCCGCTGTCCAAAGCCTGTTCTAGAAGAGAGTCCAGATGAAGAATTTGATTTTCATCTCGGATTGCATGTTCCAAACCTTCTCAAGCTGAAGTTGAGGGATACGGGATCAGAATTGCACATCACAAAGGATTTGGTTGAGTACTGTCCATTGGCCGAGATCTTCCAGAATATCTAATCAGGTTTTGGCTCTCAAGAGTGATGGACTGATTTTTTTTTTCCAAAAAGGGAAATGAACATGTCCAGCACATCCACAGAGGAGATATTACCCAAACGTCTCATCCAAGATCCATTGGGGATAGCATCTTTCACCGTGAGATTTTTAGATCTAGCCAAAAAGAAAAGTTGGTGCCAACTCTTGACCACAGATAGATTATGTTGCTTTACACCTATTCTTTAGAGCATGCTCACTTTCATAGCTTAGGCATCTGCGGTCGTGCTGCCTGGTCTTTTTTTATTTAAGAATTGTGTGGACTTTCATTCAATCACAATGTTTCGAATACTTATGAATATAAAGATAATGTCAGGGTAAACATAAACCACAAATGACATAAACCGCACCAGCACGGCAGGCCCCATGGGGAGGTAAGATTTCGTCAAAAATTCCGGTTTTGTGGGGACATAGCGCCTTACGTCTCAAATCTCGTGAATTCCTATGGTGCTTGAACATGTTGTCTTAATAATTTCTTGAGGGGCGTCAAGGCAAGGGGCTTGTGGTACCTGGTACAATGGCGGCGGATGCTCGCGAGGACCGGCAGGAGCTTCAGGCTCTGGACGGTGCTCCTCGCCGCTGAGGTGTTGGTGGTGGCGCTTGTCTACCTCCTCCGGGACAAGTGGAACCACATCGTGCAGCAAGAGGCGACCAGGATGAGCGACGGTCCAAAGACGTCCTAGGAGCCGTCGTACCCGACCAACTACCACAAGGAGGTGGCATGATGCCGTAGCATATGATGGGAGCTCGCTTGGCCAAATGCAACACCAATCTGTACAGTTCACGAGCTGGAAATAAAATAGTTAGAAGAGGAAGATCAGAAACATAACCTTGGATTAATTTCAGTAACTCGTTAACTGAAGCTGCAAATTCGACAGCTTTTAGGGCGCAGATAGATTTTCCTTTTGAGAAAATAGAGCGTAGATAGATACAAACACACAGTGTGGCATTTTTCCCAGCCGGGGATTGCATGATCAACAAGAGATTCATATCAAACACCAACTTCTTATATATGCCAAGGAGGCAACCATTCAGCTCGCGGTACCCATACAGTGAGACAATTTCAGGAACCACAATGATAGTTTGCACTTTACAAAATACAATGACCAAGTGCCAAAGTGAATTCCTTGCATAAGTTCAGCTACTGACCCATTTTAGTCTAAGTAAGAACACACCATTACAACTAGCGAACTATGGTTTGGAGGCAAGCTTGGCGATAAGCTCGTTCAGAACAGAGGGGTTAGTTGCAGTCAGGTGCTGCCAATCGCTGGTCGCCATGACTCCTCCCAAGTCTTCAGCGGACTGGACTTTGAGGAACTCCAGGCAGGCCTCCTTGAGTCCACGGCAATGATGTTGTGCAGCCAAAGCAAGGATGACCGTCACCAAGCTCAAATCTATGTGCTCCGACAACCTCTCTTCACACATCGATCTGAGCCGCTGGAGATCAAACCGGTCTGCTGCAGCAAGCAAGTGTCGCAGCCACGTAACCTCATCGGCTCCAACTTCTTCTGCTTGTGCTTCTCCTCCCACCTTCCTCATCTTGGGCATCAAGTCAGTGTATATGAAACCAAGCAAGGCGTTGAACACGTTTGGTTCCATGTCTTGTATCCGTATGGCACCCGCTGTAGTCCCCTCCTTCATGGGGCCAAAGAGCTCCGCCATGAAGACAGTGGAACGGGCCGCGAGAATGTTCCGGTGAGCAGCAAAACTCTCATGGCCAACCTCGAACATCACATCGGCGCCAACCTTGGTCGCAAAGAGATGGTTCAGATGCTCGCATAAGTTAGATGGCGGCACCTCAATGAAGGTAGTTGCAGCAGCTTCGGCGATGAAAAGATCGCACCGGATGGTGAAACAGTCATACTTGAGATGCTCTGACTTCTCAAATTCCTCTCGTTTGATGAATCGACTTTGACCATAGCCCCAGTTATATTTCGAGAAGTCGCGTGCTTTACTTGCACGGATGCACGCAAGTACTTGCTGGTCAACCTGATCAATGAAACTAAACTGAGTATGCACCTTCACAGATTGTGCAACATCTTGATCAAGGACAAGATAAACGGACATGAAATCGGCATAATCCATGACATCACCATTGGGATAGAATTTCATAGCCCATCGATAGCCTCCAGCTCCGAAGGAGCGACCCCTGATTCTATCTCCACGGGGCATGTTTTTGATGCGGGAGTAACCTTCAACCACAAGCAGATGATACCACCAGCTACCGCTGCTGGCCGTGCCAGAGTAGATCATGGCACACTGGACGGATGGCTGTAGCAGCCTGCCGTCAGCAACAAAGGATGCGCCGGCGAAGGACATGATTCCTGCGATATTGTGAGCTAGCACTTTGGCGATGTGTGAGCTGTGCTCTTCTGAATCGGAATACGGCTCAGGTTGTATCCCAACGGTTATCAGCAGGAGGTGCCGGCACGGAACAGCAGGTTAAGGAGAGGAAGATGAGGCGGCAGCCGGCAGGGGAGGACCTGGCTAGATGATGGTGGTGCTGAGTGGGTGGGGGGGTTGTCGGAGGGAGAGGCGGCGGAGCGGGATGGCTTACGTCCGACTAGTCGGCGAAGGGGAGAGCGGCGGCGGGTAGTGATCGACGGCGAGACGGAGATGGGCACGGTGCGGCGGCGGTGGGGCTGGAGGTGTGAGAGTGAGACGAGTGTGGATTGGGGGGCGGCGGCGGTGGGGAGTGGGGAGTAAGCTACTAGGTTAGAAACGATAGCGATGAAGCGATCCACACGAAAATTCCCTGCTGTGGGCTGAAAAGTACCCAGCTGGCCCAGATTTTACTGTGATCTTGGGCTACCCATCCAGACCACCTTATTTGTTATTTATTTTCACCGACTTTCACATTTTTATTTTTATTTTCAACGACTTTGAGGGGCTTTGTTGTTTTAAATACAAGACTTTATTCATTCGAAATAATAGTTATACTTGGGGGGAGGGGGGGGTGGGGGGGTTCAACTTCACTCATAGGCTCTTCAAACTATAAGCAATAACAATCATCAAAAACTGCCGCCGCAGCCCTCGCACATTGTCCTTGATTCATGGTGTTAATAATCTTCAAATTATCGCAATTAATAATGAGGCATTGCAAGGATTGACCAAATCTTCACACCAATCTATTCTCCAATTTCCCCAACAATGAATTTGCTTTATCGTCACCTGGGACCGCACCAGCTGTGCCCATAAGCAAGTCTTGATAAGCAAGTCTTGATCAAAAGAAGCATCGAGAGGCGAGGGTTTCCCCTCCTTCCCTACCACCGCCGCCGGCCCTCCCGCCGCCGCCGGCCCCCGGCCTCGCGCCCCGCCTCCGCCCCCCTTTCGCCCTCTCCCTTCCTCCGTCCAGATCCGCCTCGCGCCGCCTCCCCGGGAGGTGGCCGGGGCGGAGCTCGCGCCCCTCACCCGCGGGTCCCCTCCTCCCGCGTCTCCCCCCGCCGCCGGCGGCGGGCTCCCCCGGCACTGGCCCGGGTAGTGCCGGCGGCGGTGGGCCTTCTCGTCCCCGCGTGCGCGTGCTCCCTTCCCGAGGCGGGGAGGCGGCGGCGGTGCAACCCGGCTTGGCTGCGGTCCGGCGGCCCTGCAGCAGCGGCCGGCGGCAGGCGTGGTGACAGCACAGCTCCTTGGCGGCGGGGCGGCGTGGTGGTGCTGGGTGGCCGTCGACACGCCCCCGGCCCAGATCTGGGCCCTAGCAGGCCGGCCTCCCGGCGTCTCGTTGTCTGCGGCACGGTGAGGAGGAGGAGCGGCTCGGATATGGGGCGTCTGCGCCAACGGTGTACCGGCAGCAGCGCGAAGACGGGAGCTTTACGGGCCCACGAGGGCTCGGCCGGGCCTGTGGGCCTAGGGCCTGGTGTGCTCCTACTATTGCGTCCGGACGGCTACCGTCGCTGACGGTGGAGGTGGGGCCCTCCCGCGTGCCGATGGTGCTGATGCCCTAGTCCCGGCTCTGATTCTTCGCCGCGCTGTCCTCACATCGCGGTACCGTGGTGAGACGGCGTGGGGGCCTCATGACCGCGTTGGCGCAGGATGGTGGTTGGTTTGGTGGCTGGATTCGGAGCGCCCGAGGTGCCGGTTGGGATCGGGGGAAACCCCTGTCGGCGTGGCTGACTCCGGAGCGGTGGCGCCTATGGGTGCCACCTGACCTTCCAGGATGGCGTCGGGGGCTACCCTTCCTCTCGCCTCGTCGTGTACCGAGGGAAACCCTTGGCAGCAGCGTCATCATCGTCGCAATCCTTCTTGGAGGTGTTGATTAGTGCCGGCGCTTCGGAGTCTTGGAGCCTAGTGGACGAGCCCGGTGGGCGCAGCGATCGCGAGGCTTCTTCGTTTTTGTTGATCCGCCGTTGTCGGCGTTTGTTTCTTTTTCTCTTTCTCTGTCGTTTCTTTTGGACGTGACTGTGCTGCTTCCGCCCCAGCACCTATCCATGTATGGTTCGGTTGGTTGCTTTGTATACAAAACGGGGGAACCTTTTTCGATAAAGAAACATCAACATTAAGTTTAACAAAACTCATGGGAGGGCGAATGCAACCTTCTCTTTCGTGGTAGCATTTTGAGGAGAAGTAGTGACACAGTTAGCCACTAGAGCGCGTATCCACATAGTAATCTGATTAGCATCTTGAAATTTCTCCTCATGAACCAGTTTACATCTTTCTCGCCACAAATGCCAAGCAATAATGGCGACCATCTCACAACGTTTTGAAGACTCATAATAGACAAGTTTGGCAAAAGGAGTAAGAACTCCAGAACAACCTCACCAACACAATCAACTTCAGAAGCTCTTTTAACAATTTCATCCATCTCTAACATTCTCCAAACCTCCTTTGCTTTATGAGAAAGAAACAACAGGTGCTTTGTCGTTGGGGCGAAACTTTCAGATGTCTAGTGGCAGGCACGACACGAGAAAGTGCCACGTAACGTATGCCAATTTCTTTTTTACCTTTGCTAGATAAGATAACTTCCAAATCTTATACCAAATATAATTACCTGTGATTTATTTCATTCCATTAGTACATCTAAGTTTCTCCATGTTGATGATTCTAGTCCACAAAATACTCATTAATTTTTCTGAACACAGTACAGACACAAGCGTTCATAGACACGCGCATACACTCACCTTCATGAACGCACACACGCACACTCTATCCCTATGAGCACCTCCGGAAGACTGAGCCGACATATCATCTTGAAATTTACGAAGTCACTATAGGCACCTCGTCGTCGCGACGGAAACATCTCTTCCCACTGAATGTGCATCGCCAAAAATCCTGAAATAAATTGAAAAATAAATGCGAGCACCAAGATTTGAATCCTGGTGGGCTGAGAATACCACAGTCCCTCTAATCATCCAACCACATGTTGGTTTGCAAAATACTTATTAATTAACAAGAGATCACAAGAAGTCCACTCTTGCGACATGATCGAACTAAAATACTTAGCGCCCGCTACGACCCACAAATTGCCGTCATCTTTAATCTTACGATTTATTGGACTACCGAAAACTCTCACACTGTGCTCATTCCACGCCTCCCAAGAGGCAAGCGTGAAAAGGGATCGATGCCATGCGCTTCTAACGTCACCTGGGCAATCGTTGCCGTCGATGTTGGTCATCACGCATCACCAATCCTTAACCACCGTATGAACAGAATTATGTTGGTTTTTCCATAAATATGGTATTTTTTAAATGAAGCATGTGAATTATATTATATGGTCTTTGCAGGTTTCCGAAAAACTGCGCTCATCAGTGGCATCAAAAAATTGGCGTGTCAAAATAGATGGAGAGCTATGATGGGCTAGGCGTGACAAAAAGTTGGAACACCTTCAAACGGGCATCCGTCCCAATATTTTGGAATGACAGGCGATGGTTGCGATCCAAACAGCCTCTTATTACTACTCCGTATAGTCCCTATAGCTAGAACTTTTGCAATTTGGCCCCTTGATATTGTAAACGATCTAGATTTACCACATAAACATATATCGAAAGAGTGTTGATTGAACAACATTGTGCTTTCACTAATGTATTTGAGGCAACGTCCACGGAAGTATAACAGTCGAGGCATCCCTCTGATTTTGAACAGTCAAAACGTACAGAAGATAAAGGCGGAGATACTGGGCAATACATCACCCACAATTTTGGTATGGCTATCCAAAATGTGTTGATATCAAAAATTTAGAGAGGATATCTATATCCATATGCATATATACCCCTTACCCCTTTTTTATTTTTTTACTAATAAAGCAAGGTGTGTTTCGCCAATTTTATCATCTGTTCACCGCTGGAAAGAATTTTTTCTATCCGAGGTGGTACTAAATTCTTATGCGTTTGTCTGATAGAAAGAAAAAGGCTTTTTTTTCCAGAATTTCATACGTGGGCCATGAGCTGTGGCCCAGCGAAGCCAGCTCACTTATTTTTTAGCCCACACAGCTGAAAATTTTTATTTTCCGCCCAGGGCGATAAATGGTTGGAGCTTCGCACAGGACAACCAATAATGGGCTGGCCCATTTTTCTTTGTTTCTGTGTTTTACTTCTATTTTTACTCCTTCACCTATCACTTTTTTCACTTCCAAAAATATTTTTCTTATAGAATTTATTTCAGAAATTCAAAATTCTCAAAAAACGTTCAGAATTAAAAAAAAATCAAATTATAGAAAATGTTCAGAATTCCAAAATTTTGTTGCTATGTTGAAAAATATTCAGAACTTGAAAAAAGTTTCCCATTTTTTCAATAACTTTGTTTTTCAAAATTGTTCGAGATTTCTAAAAAAATGTTCAAAAATGCTCCAAATTCAAAAAATATTCTTGTTTAGTGAAATTTTCATAATTCAAAATAATGTTAAAAGATATACATTTTTGGAAAATGTTATGAATTTCAACACATATTCCCGTTCTAAAAAAATGTTCACAAATTCAAATAATGTTCATGCTTTTATAAAAAGAGTTGATGTTTTCCAAAAATGTTTGTGAATTTTAAAAGATGTTCCTGTTTCAAATTTTGTTAATGTTTTTCTGAAAGTGTACATAATTTTCAAAAAATTGTTCAGGATTTAAAAAATGGTTCATGTTTTCTACAATATTCAGAAACTTCATACCTTAAAATCTCCTTGATTGAAAGGAAAAGTAGATCGGATAATTCATGGGCCTTCTCTTAAATGCCTTCGATCAATGAATGAAAAATAGTGGATTGATTAATTCACACCCTGTGAAAATGAGAAGCTAAATGTTCCTTTTTCATGTGCGCACAGGGTTTGGTTGCACATATAATTCTCACTAACTTTAAATGCATACTAATAATAACCAAAGATACATATCACCGTCACCTTTTAGAAATTAAGCACAGGCTTATAGCACAAACTTTTTCACCAGGGAGCCTGCAAGGTTGTCCTAGTAAAAGGATTGACATTTATTGAATTAACTCTTTTTTATAGTGATATTTTTCATAAGTCATTTTTTATAGTGCATTTTCCGAATAAGTGGACATGGAATATATATGGAATTGACCAAAGGTAAACTGTTATATATAACTCGCAGCAATGTAAATGATTTATCATCAGGGGCATGCATCATTCATAATAGCAAAGTCAATCAACATTCATAACATGTGACAATGGCACAGAAGTTGGTAATCAAGTTGTGTATTCTCATGCATAACTAAAAGTACTAAATAGAATCTGAGTTTTCTGTAGTAGTTGGGCGGATATGAACAAATAAATACAATATGCACTCAACTATCTATAGATGCATCTTAAAACTGTCACTCTAAGCTCCAGATGATGATGATCACACCCCAATAGCCAACCCACAGGCCGCAGGCCCTGCATTAAGAATCTCTTTCTTGATATTTGGGGATGAACGAACCAAATTTCCAATGGCACTGACTTAGTGCGGCAACAAACTAAATGTCTAATTACTATTTGTTGACATCCCCTGCAACAAAGACAACATACATATGGCTAGTTCATAGATTAAGGGGGTTCCATACAAGACTGTCATCACATATGTTTGATCCTGAAAATAACTTGAAAAAGACAGTCTTCCTTGGCACTGAGCAAAAGTGCAAAGATGTATAGAAATGACAGAAGTATTGATTGGAAAACAGAGGAAAAACATGAGATTGCTTTCATACAATTAAATAGCTTTATTGTGTAATCGCTTGAATTTCATTTTGTCAGTTCTATACATCTGTCAGTTCGTAAAGAGCGCGCCGAAGGCGACAGACACAGCACAACCCTGTTCTAACACAGATGACGATCAGGCCAACAGGCCAGCACATATACATGAAGGGAAATAAGCAAAGAAGGGGAAATTCATAAGCGCGGACGAGCGCGCCTACTCTTGGTATCGCCAGCCATTCTTCCGCATGGGATGAGGGCCGCGTCTTGTATCGTCAATTGTACACGGTAGTTACGTACGTAACTGCATAACGGCTGCACACACGTCGATAGCTGACGGCCGTTCGGCAGTACTAGCGGCTAGGAAAACCAGCTGCTGCACGGTGTTGACTCCTGCCGAAGGTGCACACCAGGATCGCATCAACACCTGTCACCGGCCATCCGCGTGGCGTAGTTAGAGCATCGGTCAACTCAGGTCCTAGTAAAATAAATTACAAGCGCATCTACTTCAACTGTGGGCAACTGAAAAATAGCGTGGCAATTGAAAAGGATGTCATGTGTTTTTTAGACCATATTTTCTTAAAATATGCCAATGTGGCCATTTGCAAATCCCTAAGCTTCTTTATCCACATTTGCCATGATTTACAAAGGTATTTTTGCCATGATTTTTTTGGACTAAGGCAAATTTCTTTTTTGGACCATGTCAAATTTCTTTCTTTTGTACAGTGAAAATTATTTTTTGTTTTACCATGGCAGATTTTGTAATTTGGAATATGTAAAAATTGTATTTGGACCATGGCAACTTTCCTTTTGTAATATGACAAATTTATTTGTTCAAACATTGTTAATCTTTACTTTAATTTTTTTACACGATGTAAATTTTATTAAGTACACCATGCTAGTTTTATTGTAGGTAACATGACACTTATATTACCAAGCAGTTTTTTATTTTTTGGTACTGTACGGAGCATTGGAGTATATGAGACCAATGACAAATTTTACGGTAATTTAGTTTTTCATAAGTCATGCCAAGATGGAAATCATTGCAATTTTGCTAGGTGCTGTTTCATCTAGGCATTTTTGCTAGGTGCCTGTGTTCACTTACCGACATTTTTTTGCCAGGGCAAATGACACATCATGGTACCTTAGTACGGTTACCGTCACTAATGCCATTTTAGTGCAAGGGACATGAAGCCGGCTTCAATGCAGCGCATCGGCCAGAGTAGACTTCTCCGTCACTACATCAGCATTGAAGTGCCACCGCCCGCTCATCAGGTCACGTTCAGTCGCGTACTCTATTGGGCATGTATGATCGGGCCAACAGAGTGAGACATTGCCATGACGGCAGGTGTGATAGCCTACACCTGGTCCAGGACATGAGTTCCTATCGGATCCGGCTTACTTTACTGCCCCTTGCTTGGATTCAAATGTTGAATATATAATGTATCATGAAAGTTGGTACCGTGATCCCAATAAACAAGTACCATGTGAAAAAATACATACATTTATGATACATACACGAGCACTTTTTATGACACGGCGATCAATTTTTAATATATGTGACGAACATTTTTAGTACACAATCAACATTTTTTTGTTGAAATGCATGATCAATATTTTTTGAACACACGGTGTTTAAAAAAGTACACGATGGACATTGTGACTTGTGAGTACAAGATGAACAATTTTCATTATAATGAGAACTTTTCAATGAACGGTAAAAAAAGTTAAACTACACGATGAACATTTCTAAACACACGCCGAAAGTTTGTCTAATGTGTGATGAATACTTTTTTTTTAAATGTTAAAGCTTTTAGAAAAAATGTTCATGTAAGTATAAAAAGTGTTAACACATAATGACATTTCTAATTACATGATGAACACTTTTTAAATACACTATGAGTATTTTTTATGCCTAATCTTTTTTATCCGGACGATGAAATTTTGTGAAAACATGGTGCACATTTTTAAACGAAATATGACCAAATTTTAATATACATGAAACATTTTAATAAACATGAATATTTTTATATCCATTTTTTTGACGTGGATGAACATTTTTTAACACAAAAAGATTAAAGAAAACCGAAAAATGTAAAAAAAACACCAATGAAAAATAGTAACGGGGCCTTCGATTCACTCACACTTTTTTACATAGTGTGTTCCCAGCCTTTTCTTTTTTTTTTGAAGAAAATGTGTTGCTAGCTTCTTTTAAGCAAAAGTTTTTTTAACGCAATCTTTTAAGCACAAGTGCATAGCCGGTGTATGTTCCTCCCACGTCACGCGGTCGTGCACCAAACGAACTTAGCTGTGCATGCCGGTTATGTACCAATGGAACATCCCAAAGTCACCGTCGGAGTTACCGGCCCGATGACAGGGCTGTTTCCGTATATCACCGTTGCCTTCTACGGTGATACATCCCGCACTGGCGCTGGAGGCAATTGTCGCGTACACGCGTCAATGTCCAGTTCGCCACCACTACCAGGAGCAGGCGAGGACGAGCGCTCTATCTCCCCTCTCGCAAAGAAGCCCCTATACGATATGATAACTACACACACAGCACAACCCTGTTCTAACACAGATGACGATCACACCCGAATAGCCAACCCACAGGTCGGAGGCCCTGCATTAAGAATCTCTTTCCTGATAATTGGGGATGAGCGATCCAAATTTCCAATGGCACTGGCTTAGTACGGCAAAAAACTAAATGTCTAATTACTATTTGTTGACATCCCTGCAACAAAGGCAACATACATATGGTTAGTTCATAGATTAAGGGGTTCGATACAAGATTGTCATCACATATGTTTGATCCTGAAAATAACTTGAAAAAGACAGTCTTCCTTGGCACTGAGAAAAAGTGCGAAGATGTATAGAACACATAGAAGTATTGATTGGAAAACAGAGGCAAAAAATGAGACTGTTTTCATACAATTCAATAGCTTTATATAATCGTTTGAATTTCATTCTGCGGGTTAACTAGATGACAGCTCTGTCCAGCTGTATGCTTGGCAAAGCTATAAACATGACTCAATTTCAGTCGGTAACGCACTCTGATGTAAAAACTGTCAAATAAATCAAAATGATATTGCAACCAACTGATCTCTGTCTTAAAAGTGCAGCTTCTTGTTCTTAAAAGCTACTGAAAATTCAGGGATGATGTGTGTGGGACACGGCCAAAAAGGATTATAAATAGCTGGACACAAATTGCCAATCCTCGGCACCAAATAGATAACGGGAGACTTAAGCAAGCATTATATTAGTTGAATAATTCTTCAATGTAGATAGCTCAGTCTCCAAAGACAAATATAAAAGTCATCATCTTATCGAAGATGAAGTCAGAGAAGAAATGCATGCTAGTAAGTTTGATCAGCTTGGTTACCTGAAACTTGCTTGAGAAATGCATGTTCTGTTCCTCATTATCGTCACAAAAGGTACAATGCCCCAATTTGGTTTGAACAAAAGATCAAAATAGCATTAGTAAAGTTAAATGAACAGTTACACTTGACTAATATCTCAGTGATTATTTAATGGAGGGCAGAACTCCAGAACAAAATAAAAAATTCAAGACGGCATTAACTTACAACACTGAGTAGCTTGCTTCTCAGCTATACTCCCCAGCATTTCGTCAAGACATTATTTTCCAAGTCAAGCATTATAATTTGTTGAGTAAGAGGCTTCATTTCAGCAGACACTCATATCCCTTCCGACTGCATTATTCAGATGTCATGCATAATATTTGCCAAATATAACAGGAATTAGCTCCAGACAGGAAGCACAAATCACTCAAAATAATCATTTAACTAACAGTGCATAGCAGAAAAACTAACAGTGAGATCATGTAATAGATGGACTTTACTGTCAAAATACATGTGTGCATCTTCATTACAATTTGGAAAAGTAGCTATCCAAACCAAGATGTTGCAGTCTTCGAGAACACCAGGCTAACTCATCTTGTACCAGAGATAGCTACAGACGCAAACACCAGGCTAACTCATCTTGTACCAGAGATAGCTACAGACGCAAACACCAGGCTAACTCATCTTGTACCAGAGATAGCTACAGACGCAAAGCACAAATGACTCTGCTACTTCTGCTCTGTCCATTCACTCCATCCCATCTCCGCTTGGCGCCTGCCACATTGCTTGCAGCCACTACCTGACGCAGCACACCAATCATGTAATCCACCTAGCCAGGTGTCCGAATAACATGTAATTCACCACATGGATCAGACATCTGCATAATAAAATCAACTCCAGGCAAGGCCCACCTGCCAGCGTGTGAGGACGACCACTCTCCTTTTTTTCTAATTTTATACAATTGTATACAAAAGAGGATGATTAATTTGGGGTGAACTCCATCTAAATTTGTCATTGACATTATCACATTCGACAAGTGACCTCAGATTCTTCAGGGGAATGGCAGATCCATCGGATGACTTCAAGTGGTAGGAAGTGGTGCATATTAACAGCTATGCCCTGTTCATGGGATACCTTTCCATTCCATGGCCATCAGAGGCCTAGGTTTCCTGGCTATTACCTGGACTACTGTCGCTCTCCTTGGTGGTTCCGTCTCCACGCTGGCTAATATGGACTTTTGGTGTCTAACAGTCATTAATTACCCTCCTTCAGACAGCTGGGTTAGTCCTTCTAATCATCAAGTCATATATTTGTGATGCATAATTTCTTTCTTTTCGTGGCTCCATCTTTCTAAGATGCGTCTGGATATGAAGGTTTATTTAGTATACGTCTAGTTTCGTGGCTCCATCTTTCTAAGACAGCTGGGTTAGCACTTCTTATCCCTTTGTAACGCTGTTTGTGTGATGTATATATAATGAACAGGATCTATGCTGTCTTTCTGAATGAAAAGCTAGGCTATACAGAAACTGCTATCAAGTGTGACAAATGCTGTGAAGAGTGTCTTGGACAGCTGCCAAAACTAGCCAAGGAAACTCTTGTATATATGTACGTGGATTGTGGACATATCTTCTTCTTCAGCTCTGCCCACTGAAACTGAAGGAGCTTTCATAGCAGCCCTGGCAGACATGATTGTTGACAACAGGAAAAACAGTTCCATGGTGACAATAGCATATGAAAACCTCAATGACCTATGTATCCAATGCACCAAGAATGCTGAATGTTTCAAGAAACTGCTAAAAGCCCTACAGTTGTGATGCCAAAGGTAATAATACACGTCAACTCAACTGTCCAGACTCCACTAGACTAGACTGAAAATATACGATTATGTAAACTGCTGCCATTATTGCCAAACTGAAATGTATATCATTGTCTCCACTTGATATATGTTGCAGATCTTGAGGGAAATAAATGCAGATTTAGAAGGTCCTGATCCGCGAGATGTTCAAGAGTGATCTGTGTACAGGAAAGTGAGCTCTCAGCCACACTAATTGTTTCTCTGTGTGACCATACGCGATACGCTGATCAGTGCGTATCCACATCTGTCTCATCAGTTTGTGCCAAAACGAACACGTGAGGGACAAGACATCGATCCTGTCAATACTTTTGCCTGCCTCGTCGAGGAACCTAAGCAGTTTCTGGACGAAAAGGAGCAGGAGAGATCTGGTGGCCATTCCACTTACACCCCCATAGTGTAAATTGATCTTCTATCTGATACATAAATTAGTAGAAAACAGATATTTGTGGTACAAAAAGTGATCACAAAACAATTTGTGGCTCGAGTCCATTGTCATAGAAAATAATAACAACATAATAGAAGAAAAAAATGGTTTAACAATTTATTCTAGTGACATAATGAACCAAAACAATGTGAACAATAAAGGAAAGTGCATTTCAAAATAACTAACATGAGCAAAAGAAAGTAAAAGTATATAAATTATACTTCTTTTTATACCTCACAGTTGTCATCTTGTGATAGCTTTTATAGTATTATTTTTTCCCATACTTTACCCCTTAGTTACGATGTCGTGACAATTTTTTTGCTCTTTTTATAGTCCCAAAACTAACAAGCTAGATCTAATTGCTAGGACTAGGAGGATGTGACAACCGATGGATGTGAAAGATCATTGATGTCGACCAAGGGGGTGAGTCGAGGGGAGTGAATAGGCGACTAACATTTTCTTCATTGATTTTAGGAATATTGTGGAGATATAAAGGTCGTTAAAATGCAACTACATGAGATAAACCCTGCATGTAGTACACAAGCAAATACACGAACAAGATTAACAAGTTTGATGTTTCTATCAGAATTTGTGTTCCTCTGATGTTTGTTGGCATATATATCCATGGGTGTAAAGGCGCAGAGCGTGTGGTACCTGATGCACTGGCTGATGGGAGTGGTGGTGTGTGTGGTGGGAGTGGCCACCGTCTACATCGACCTCCACACACCCGGGAGAGGACCCGCAGGAGAATCAGGTTCTAGACGGTGCTCCTCATCTCCAAGGTCTCCACCATGGTGCTCATCTACCTCCTGCAGGACAGGTGGAACCACTCGTGCGGCAAGAGGCGGCCACCAACAAGCAATCAACATGTTCAACGACAATGGAGAAGCCGTCATACCCCACCAACGACCACAAGGGGGTGGCCGTCATGCCATAACAATAGTATGCCGACGGGAGGGAGCTTGGAGGAATGGCACCGACGATCTGTACAGTTCCCTCCGATTCGTTAATTCAAGCTGAAGATTGGACAGCTTTCAGGATCACATAGCTAGATAGACAGATACACGTTCACACTGTTGCATTTTCACCAGGCCTGGCCATTTTCAGGATCGCATTATCAATCAACATGGAGATTGCTGAAGCCAAGGTACGGAGTATGTACTCAGATTCACACTGCATGAAAGGAATGCATGACAATAGATCAATATTGATGTTTGCTTAACTGAATCTATAAACCATCCATGCCTTGCGCACATATGTTTGATCCTCTTATGCGTACCAGAAGCCCCATGAGGACACTGTTACAGCAGACGAACTAAACTTTGGAAGCAAGCTTGGCAATGAGCTGGTTCAGAACGGAGTGATCGGTTGCACCTATGTGCTCCCAGTCGCTGGTCGCCATTACTTGTCCCAAGTCTGCAGCTGACTGAACCTTGAGGAACTCCAGGCACGCCTCCTTAAGTCCACAGCATTGGAGCTGCGCTGCCACAGCAAGGATGGCCGACACCGAGCTCAAATCTATGTGCTCCAACAACCTCTCTTCACACATCGACTTGAGCCTCTGGAGATCAAACCTATCCGCCGCGGCAAGCAAGTGGCGCAGCCACGTAACCTCATCAGCTCCACCTTCTTCTACTTCTGCTTCTCTTTCCGCTTCCATCTCTGGCATCAAGTCAGTGTAGATGAAACCAAGCAGTGCCTTGAAGATGTCCGGTTCCATGTCTTGTATTTGTATGGCGGCCGCCGTGGTCCCCTCCTTCATGGGGCCAAAGAGTTGTGCCATGAATACGGCGGAACGGGACGCGAGCACACACCGGTGGGCGGCGAAAATCTCATGGCCGACCTCGAACGTCACATCGGCGCCCACCTCCGTCATTAAGAGATGGCTCAGATGCTCGCTTATGTTAGATGATGGCACCTTTACCAAGGGAGCAGCAGCAGCTTCGGCGATGATGAAATCACACCGGATGGTGAAACAATCATCCTTGAGATGATCTGACTTCTCAAGGTCCTCTCCTTCTATGAAACAACTGCGGCCCCAAGTAGAGCCACTGCCAGAGAAGTCGCACGCTTTGATTGCACGGATGAATGCTTGATCTTGCTTGCTAACCTCATCAACCAAACTAAACTGGAGATGCACCTTCACGGGCCGTGCAACATCCTGGTCAAGCACAAGATAAACCGAGATGGAACCGACATCCTCCGGGGCATAACCATTGGGATGGAACCTCAGAACCCATTGATAGCCTCCAGCTTTGAATGTGCGACCCATGATTGTCCCTCCATTGGGCAGGTCTTTGATGCGGGAGTAACCTTCCACCACAAGCAGGTGATAGTAGCAGCTGCCTCTGCTGGCTGCGCTGGAGCCGGAGTAGATCATGTCCGATTCCGCCGACAGCTGCAGCAGCCTGCCGCCACTGCCAGCAATGACGGATACGCCGGCGAACGACATGGTTCCTGCGATCTTGTGGGCTAGCAGCACTTTGACGATGTGGGGCGAGCGGCGAGCCGGCGACAGGGGAGGGTGGCGTTGAATGGGCGGGGGAAGAAGCGGCTTGGGGGAACGGCCGCACGAGGGAGGGTTTCGGCAGGCCAGTCAGCGCTGGGGAGAGCGGCGCAGGGTGGGGGTCGACGGCGAAGCGGCGCAAGGGGAGTGGTCGACGGCGAGGCGGCGCAAGGGGAGTGGTCGACGGCGAGGCGGCGCAAGGGGAGTGGTCGACGGCGAGGCGGCGCAAGGGGAGTGGTTGACGGCGAGGCGGCGCAAGGGGAGTGGTCGACGGCGAGGCGGCGCAGGAGATGGTCGACGGCGAGGCGGCGCAGGGGAGAGCTGTGCAGGGCAGTGATCTGCGGCGAGGCGGCGCTGGGAAGTGATCGACGGCGACGCGGCGGCGAGACGGGGAAGGAGGCCAGGGATTTGGCGTTGGAGACGGCGGCGGTGCGAGAGTGGCGAGCAGAGCAGGAGAGAGCTAGGTTAGAAACTGGGGGAGCGGCCCATGAAAATTCTGCGCGGTGGGCTGAAAAAAGTCCTGCTGGCCCAATTGTTAGGGCTTTTACGCGAAATTCGGCCACCGCGCATTTATTTTTGAAGAACGCTCACACTCAGCCGACTGATAAGAGCATCTCCAGCCGTTCGGCCCCCCGGGCGCCGAAAAAGAGCGGCCTGGGGGGCGAGCCAGCGCTCCCAGCCACGCGCCCACGGCCGCCGCGGATTCGACGAAGTTTTTTTGCAAACTCGGCGATTTTTGCACGAACTCGGCCATATTTCGTCCAAATTTGTACAAAAACTTGGAAATATGCATGAACTACGCCTAATAACTTAAAAACGAACTAAAAAAGCCTAGCCGCTGCCGCCGCCGTCGCCCTCGCGCCGTCTACGTGCCGAGGAGCCTGTAGAAGCGGGTGTAGTCGCCACCGTCGTCGTCATCGTGCGCCCTGCTGCAGCCCTCGCCGGGGTCCCTGCTGCAGCCCTCGCGAGGGGCGCCGACAACGCTTGACGGCCCGGTCTCGCCATCATCATCGCAGTCGATGACGATAACGCCGCCCTCCTCGGCGCGGCTACGGGCCTGGGTCTCCAGGTACACCCGACGCTAACGGCGCACCTGCTCGCGAACGTAGTCCTCCTTCGCCCATTTCTGGGCGGACTCGTCGTCAGGGGCCACCATGATGGCATGCTCCGGCTTCACGGGGAGCATGTCCGGCTTGGGCTTCGGCCGGACCAGGCGGAGGGAGCGCCTCGTCGGTGCTGTCGCCGGCGAGGGCTCGTTGATGATGAGGGCGCCGCTGCGAACGCGACACCCGAGTGGTGTCCCCTCCGGCTCGGGCTTGATGGGGCGGAGGGCCAGCGAGTCGGAGCCCGACGATGAGGACGACCCTGGCTCCATTCGCCGCGGGATCCAGGAACTGCCGCGGCGGCGAGAGAAGGAGGGTCGCGTCGGGTACTCCAGCCGCGGCACATTGCCGGTCTTGATGTGGTCGAGGACGACGTCGAGTGTGCGGCCGGGGACGCCCCACCACTCACGCCGTCCTTCAGAGTTGAGGCGGCCGCGGGGGATGATGCCGTTGACGGAGGCGATCTGCTCCTCGCGGCGACGCTCGAAGTATAGCGTCCACAGTGTTTCGCTGTCGGGCGTGTACCTCGGCTCATTCCGCTGCTCCTCCGTCAGCGAGGAGCGGATGCGGGCGATCTCTGCCCGCCGTGCCGCCCCTTCGGGCACCGGCGACACCGGGACGCCGCCGGTGCTCAGTCTCCACGAGCCCGACACACGCATATCGGGGGGCGCCGGGTACTCGGCCTCGTACAGGAGGCGCTCCTCCGGCTCCTGGAGGTGTCGGTGGCCGAAGCCATTCACCGCGGCGCCGTCGCCAGGGTATATCTCCGCCATGGCTTCACTCGTCGGCGGGCATGGGTGGTGAGGGAGCTCGCCGGCGAGGAGAAGGCTGTTTCACGGGAGGGAGAGGGGGAGGCTGTGGCACTCACCGGCGGGGAGGGGCGCTTTTTATAGTCGAAGCGGGGTGGCGAGGGGCGGCACGCGGGCGGACGCGTGGTGCATGCGGGCGGGATGCGCGTCGGCAGCGCCTTCACTGCGCCGCCGTGAGGCATCAATGGAGGCTGACCGACGCGGCAGCGTGGCAGCCTTCGCATTGATTCCCGCGGGAACCGAGGCGATGAGGTTGACGAAGTGGCCGTCTCGCTGACTCGGCGGGCCCGCTGCTATTCGCGCCAAAACGCTCGCCCCGGCGCCCCCCGGCGCGTCGAGTTCGGCCTGGTTTCGCCGGCGCTCATTTCGGCCCAAGCCGACAAAAAAACAGGCTTCTGGGGGCGCAACTGGACCGTTTTTTCGGCGTCGGCGCAAAAAAACGGCTGGGGAGGCCGTTCTGTGGGCACGACTGGAAATGCTCTAGGTAGGTGCGCATCGGCCGACTGATAACATCGACATCCGTAGGCATCTCCAAGGCTTGAACATCACATGTCCTTGATGCAGAACAAATTAAATCACAGACTAATCCAGGTGGGCTCTCGGATTTTAATCACAAACATAAATCTCTCTATAGTCACTTTTCAATCCAAATACTATAGTCGATAGACCATCCCCAATTCTTTTGATCACTCTAAAGCGAAACATAGGCGACGGGCGGGCAGATGGTTCGCTCATACGTTTTGCAAGAAGTGAAAACAAAACAATTTGGTGCTCAATTCCATTCTTATACTCCCTCCGTTCCTAAATATTTGTCTTTCTAGAGATTATTTCAACAAGTGACTATATACGGAGCAAAATAAGTGAATCTACACTCTAAAATATGTCTATATACATCCGTATGTGGTAGTCCATTTGCAATCTTTTAAAAAACAATTTTTTAGGAACAAAGGGAGTAGAACACGGTTTATTTTACGAACATAATGAACCAAAATAATGTGTCCGATAAAGAAAGGAAAATTCATCTAAAAAAATGAACATGAACAGAATAAAGGAAAATAAAAGTAGGTACATTTTACTTCTTTTTTATACATATCATATAGTTGCCATCTTATGGTAGCTTCTATAGTATTCTTTTTCTGTATTTTACCCTTTAGTGTGACAATTTTTTGCTCCTTTTATAGTCCACAAACTAACAGGCTTGATATACTCCCTCCGTCCAAAAAAACTTATCCCAAACTTGTCTCTCAAATGGATGTATCTAGCACTAACTTGATGCTAGATACATCCATTTGAGAGGCAAGCTTTTTCGGACGGAGGGAGTACTTGCTAGGATGTTGTGACAGCGAATGGATGGTGAAGGATCATTAATGTCGATAAGGGGTGAGGGGAGGGGAGGGAATAGGCGACTCACAATTTGAGGAGCACTACGCGTCGGCCAAGTGATGATCCAAAAAGATCAATCGCCTCGCCGTCCGTTTGATGGAGCCCGTAATAGCAGTCTGATGGACCGCCATATGAGCGTCAGCTTATGCAACAAGGCTACTGTTGCGTTCATCCTGCTGCAACAGAAGCCTTGTGCAAAACATCATCGAACCGTTTATTCTTTCTAAAACAAGACCCCTTTGCAAAAACCATATGAAATAAGACCCTTGTTACAAAAAAAATCACCACCGAACCGTTTTTTGGAGAAATCTTCTAGAACAAGACCCTTGTTGTAGAAACCTTATGATTACATTTGCATGTGTGAGCGCTCGGTCAGGATTGAACTGACAGCTACGCAAGCGGTGGATGTTGCGCATGCATTAGCAGGCTGAAGGGTAGCGTCTTCCATTTTTTTATGCAGCAATTTTGTTGATTTCATGAAAATTGTGGAGATATAAAGGTCCTATAAAACGCAACTATGTGGGATAGGCCCTATAGTGCGACCTTTTGGTGCTCGAGCACCATGGAGGACGTTATTTTTCAAACATCAAAAGGTCCATTTAAAAAGTTTTTAAAAAAGATCTGATAAATTTTCGTTTCAAAATATTGAGATTTGTAGGCTGTACAAAAAAATCCGGCCCAACAACAAAGAAAAGGCCCACATGTAAACTATAATGTTGTGAAATTTCACACATACTAGTATACATGTGTTCACAAAAAAAAAATCAAAATCTTTCGCACTTAGGAAATTTGTATTTTGAAAACGAGCTCCCTGTAGCTCAAGCTCCGTTGGCATTTTCAGCTATATGTATACATATACTATTTGCTAGTGTACTTATATGTGTACCGCACGAACTTGTTAATCTTTTAGGAATGGCCGGCACCGGTGACCTGTACAGTTTCCATAATCTTAGAATTATCCTCCAAGTAGTTGACTAATTCAGTTTCCGTAACCTGAACAGTTTCCAGCTGTTTGTTGTTGGCTTTGAGATACTACCTCTGTTTTTAAAATGTATAAGACCTTTTATGCAGTTCAAATTGAACTGTCAAAACGTCCTATACATTTAGAAACAGAGGGTGTACATTATAATGTTGATTTTCATACAAACTAATAGACCATTCAATATCATCACAGTTATTCATGCATGCTCTTAATTTTCTTTTGAGCAGAACCTCTTCGGTTCAGATAGAAGCTTTGCTCTCTCCTCTTTAGATTTCAATAGTTCAAATGCCTTGCATTGCCAAAATTCACTGACTTCCTATAGTGGAGTAGCAGGACCCTCCAGTTATCAATAGCAAAGAGATCCCTTCCTTTGAGCTTCAAAAGAACACGTTTCTATTTAACACCATCAGTCCTGTTTCTCAACTCAGTTTCAGACCTATGTGGTTTTATTTATACGTGCAGCAGAAATTTCATCATTGCAACACTAAGTAAAACTTTGACCCATCAAAGGCTTTGCTTTTCAAATCCAAGTCCCAAAAATATGGCTGCTGGCGGTAAAACTTAGCTTCCTAAGCATTCCCTCTCTCCTCTGACATTGCAGACTTGAGGGCATTCATACCGTCCTGCTCTCGCTGAACATGTAGACAACATATAGTTGAATGCTTATTGAAAGCTCTTTGGCCATTTCAAGTAGTTTAGTTTAGAAATGTTGTACTGCATCCGAGTATTCAGAAGCCATTTTTGGACCGCAAGCCGCAACACATGTTTAAAAGCGACAATTGGAGAGTCATGGGACATGTTTTCCTCGGAAACCCTAAGTATCTATTGCTTCATCCATTCCAACAGCTCTGAACTGAATGTTTTCTGTAGTTTCTGGATTGTCTTGCTCAGAAAATTGAGTTTTAAATTCATAGCTCTCTCACAGGAACTCATAAGTTTTACTCCCTCCGTTCCTAAATAGTTGTCTTTCTAGAGATTTCAACAAGTGACTACATACGAGCAAAATGAGCGAATCTACACTCTAAAATATGTCTATATACATCCGTATGTAGTAGTCCATTTGGAATCTCTAAAAAGACAAGTATTTAGGAACGGAGGGAGTACTATTTTCTTCATGCATCACTTCCAACTGAAGTTGCGGTTCAGAAAATTCTGATCTCAAAAGGTCATCCTTGTGGCTGCATTTATCGTCCAGTGCTTAGGCTCTTTCACAGGATGAACCATCTCTAGGAAAGGAAAACCTCTGGTTGGTCATCCAGCAGGATATCATTAATTATATTCCCTCCACAAGAATGATGCATGTTTTGCTGGTCATTCACATCTTCAGTTTATAGAAGGGTAATCTGCATCCTGTTTCACCTTGGTATTGACAATAGCTTGTTCATAGAGCAATCAATCTCATGTTACCTTTGATGTTGAGCTCTGTTCTCAATTCTGCATTCCCCTTTGGCAATCCAATGCGATTTCATGAGCTTCTGCTTCTCTTTGACTTTGAAGTATCTATCGCCTCAACTAATGTCTTGAGTTCCGTCTGAGCATCAAGCATGGTGATTGTTCCTGGAGCTGTATAGCCTCGGTTTCTTTGTCCTCATGGTCACATTTCTTCGCTTGCTCCAATACAGTCAACTCATCCACACACCTGCACAATGCCTAGTATGAACAATGAAAGACATAAGTCTCTACACAAGCATAAGTGAATCATAATTCCGGACACAGACAAAGTAGAATGTTATGAATACCATAGTAAGCGTTGCTAGGAGCAAGCAAACCAAGATTACTTCCTTTTGAACCTTGCTAAATTCAAGGCATGAAATCTTACCGTCAATATGGAAATCAATGGAATTTCTATCGGTATAGATTCGAGGTAAAATGTACTCCCTCCGTCTCATAATATAGGACGTTTTTCGACAATAGTGTAGTGTCAAAAAACATCTTACATTACGGGACGGAGGGAGTAACAATTAACATATAAATATGTTCCCTGCACATTAGCCTAACTCTCAGAGGAAGAAAAAAAGATATACAGCGTGACAACTATTATCGACCTTAGCGCCGCGGTCATCTATCCAACCTCCTCTCGCGCCGCCGCCGGAGGACGCCGGCTGACGGCGGCGGCGGGGCTCCTTGTTGCAGCGCCCGATGCTCCTTGGGCTCGGGATCTCGTGGCCTGCATCTCCCGCCACGTCCTGCGTACCTGCTGCTCCGTTGCACATCGACACTCGTCGGTCATCTTCCCGGCTTCGGCTAAGGTGTCCTACCCGCAGATCTGACAGGAGGTGGCCACACATACGGTCCTCCGCATCGCTGATCTTGCTTGGGCATCCAGCGTTCTCGTAAAGGGGCTGGTAGCCAGGTAGGCTTGACCTTGGACTGGACCTTGATTCAGCATGGTTTGGCATCTGCCGGCCTGCCCATGGCTGCCCGCCTGCTGGTGGCGCCTTGAGGCGTGTGAGTAGGCATGTGAGGGGCTGCCTGGAGTGGTGGATGTGGATTATGGTGGCCATCAACAGATCTGAGGATTCCTTTCTTCAGATTCGGTGGCTGTCTTCAGTGGTAAGATGCAATCTACAAACGACGGCTTGACGCAGAGGATATGGTGGTGCAGGGGTGGCAGCCAAAATGCATGTACCTGTTGAAATTGCGGAAAAGTGGCGGGGACAACACAACATTGACTTTGACGAGCACCGGGGTGAAAACCTAGGTCCGACCCGAGTTGGTTAACCTGGCAATGGCGATACTTTTGTGTCGTTACCTTGTTGGAGGCATTGTTCGGATATGCTCGGATTAGTTCTTCAGGGTGAAAACCTAGAATCCCGCCTTTGGTGGTTGGATCCGGTGACGACGATACTTGAGCGATGCTCCCTTCTTGAAGGCGTTGCTGTTGAAGAACATCATTGTCTATTGTCTTTGTGGTGTCAAGAGATAGTTGGTGCGGATACGGTCATAGTTGTAGTTTGTCAACCGCGGATTTGTTCGTTTTGGTTTTTTATTTCTTTTTTTCTCGTTTAGGCATAGCTTTGGTCATATATGACTTTGCTATTTGCCGGCTTTTTGTTTGTGTGAGTGTGTGTTCATAGTGGCTGTGTGCATCCTAGTTGTGCAGAGGCCGGGTGTGTGCTCATTGTGTTTGTATCCATTTGATGCTTCATTTTGAGTCAATAAAATCCACCCTTTATCGAAAAAGCAGTGATCACAAACCAACTATGCACGGCCACTATTTTAACCACCTTGCTAGGAACAGTCAAAGATGTAACAACACTTCTTCCATGTGTGCGAAAATTAGCTCGCCATTTTTATGTTTTTGTGTACAACCACATGCATGCCTAAATCCTAGAGATATAGGAATTGCTTGCAGCCACATTACTTAGGAAGCCAATAAAATTAACTTTATTGTTTTAAGCAAGGCAGCAAGGAGAACCCAACATTAACCTAAAGTAAATTGAAGATTTATTCATATTCATAGCTTCATTCATGGGCTGTAGGGCGTCCACATTCCTTTGGAACTTATTAGATCACATATATAAAATGAAGGTCCTTCTTACTCATTCTTGAAATAAATTGGCACACAGCAAGAGAAATAATTACTGTATGTCATTGCCAAAGTAGCAAACATGAAGCATAGTCCAGCATACATGAGACCTTTTCATCGACGCGGCAATCAACAGTCTTGTAAACCATGACTTTTCTTCATGAGGACCATCCTCCAGCTATGTCACTGAACTATCCAAATCAAAAAATTAAAAGCGGCACGACGTAAGAAATTCAGTGATGCACTATGAAACAACACATGCATGCATCTAGCTAGTTGTGTTTTTCATGGCTTCATCTAGTGCTGCATAGTTGTGTTCAGTTTGTTCATGGAGAGAATCTAAATAACACAATCGACACTGCTTTAGAATTCATAAGTTGTTGATCAGCAATTTTGTTCAGCGGGCTAAAAAACAGTAATCTCGATTAATAGCAAAATGAGTGACTAACAATTGCAAAATTCATATCAGTGTGCAAGTAGAAGCTACTCAGCCGCAAGCAGTAGGAAGACACGGCGAGAGAGCCACCCAAAACAGCCACACCAGGACGGAGGAGTCCTGCCAGCAACACCGGTTCCTGCTCCAGTAATCTGCAGCAAACCCCAGCACCCAATGGCAGTGGACGGCGGATCAATGGCAGTAGACAGCCACGCTCACCTCACACCTCGAAATACCATGTGCTCCCCTCCCTGACCCCTCCTAGCCGCCACGACGCCTTTTTTCTAGGGGTAGCCTCCACCGCTCCACGGCACGCCCTCGACCAGAAGAGTCTGGTTTTTCCACGGTCATCAACAGCTGCCACTGACGGAAAAGGCCCACAGATAGCCAGCTCACACGGCCAGGTTAAAATCTTGAATTGCCCTGTCCCAAGTCATTCATTCAGGTGCAAATTGGACATCTTTCAGGAGTACATAGCTAGATAGATACACATACGGCGAGCGCCATCCATTAATATGGAGATTTTCTCTAGGCCAAGGTACTTTCACAGTCACACCGCAGGAATGCAGGACAATGAATTAATCTACGTTGACGTTCACTTACCTGAACATATAAGCCATCCGTGCCATGCACATGGCGTTTCTCTAGTATTCCCTCTGTCCAGAAATACTTGTCGGGCAATTTTATTCATTTCCGCGACAAGTAATTCTGGACGCGGAGGGAGTATCATATGAATGGACTACACTTTGGAAGCAAGCCTGGCGATGAGCTCATTCACAACAGAGAGATCTCTGTTGCAGCAATGTGCTCCCACTCACTGGTCGCCATGACTCCTCGCAAGTCTAGAGCGGACTGGACTTTGAGGAACTCCAGGCAGGCCTCCTTCAGTCCGCAGCAATAGTGTTGTGCATGCAGCCACACCAATGATGGCCGCCACCGAGCTCACATCTATAAGCCCGCACAGCCTCTCTTCGCACATCAACTTGAGCCTTTGGAGATCATACCTGTCCGCCGCAGCAAGCAATTGTCGCAGCCCCGTAACCTCAGTTGTCGCTTCTCCTCCCACCTTCATCATCTCGGGCATTGAGTCGGTGTAGATGAAACGAAGCAAGGCATCGAACACGTTTGGTTCCATGTCTTGTATTTGTATGACACCGGTTGTAGTGCCTTCCATCATGGGGCCGAAGAGCTCCGCCATAAAGACACTTAACGAATGGAGCATCAGCAGCTTTAGTGATTATAGAATCCTCAACGAATGGTGCACCAACAGCTTCAACGATGGTAAAATCGCACCGGATGATGAGACAATCTTGTTTGAGATGCCCTGACTGCTCAAGATCCTTTCTTTGTATGAAATTATGTTCACCCAAGACACGGTTGCTGTTAGTGAAGTCACATGTTTTGACTGCAGGCTCTTGCTTGTCAAACCCACCCATGAAACTAAACTGGAGATGCACCTTCACTGGCTGTGCAACATGCTGGTCAAGGAAAAGATAAACACACATGGAACTGCCATCCCCTACGCAACCATGGGGAAATAGCATCAGAGCCCATTGGTATCCTCCGGCTCTGAAAGAGTGACCCATGATTCTTCGTTTATTGGGAAGGTGTTTGACGCGGGAGTAGCCTTCGACCACAAGCAGGTGATACCCGCTGCCGCTGGCCGTGCCGGAGTAGACCATGGCCGACTCCGCGGACGGCTGCAGCAGCTTGCCATCAGCAACGACGGATACCCCGGCGAAGGACATGATTCCGGCGATATTAATAGTGGGCTAGGCGGCTAGCACTTGGGCGATGTGGGAGAGCCGGCTAGTCGGCGGAGGCGATGACAGGAGCTAGTGGTCACTGAACCTGAATCCTTACGCAACAGAGGAGAATACTCGAGTTTTAGGGGTGGAATTTTGAGTTTCGATTTCATTCACTCAAACGGAAAAACTAGGGTTTCTGGCCAGCCGGAACACGGCGGCTTAAGGGCCAAGCCCAAATACAATCCAGATGCCCCCTCCACAAGCCGGAGGCGAGCTTAAAAGGAGATCAATGAGGTAAAAGGAGATGACAGCGACTGGTACAGTAAAAGGACAAAACGCGGTAACTTTTAAAAAGGTAAGTGAAACGGTAGGAGCCGTCCATTCTCAGATCAACGGCTGCGACGACGATTCGGACCTCGAAGCGGTACCGCTCCCTTGCGTCCCTTGGATGGTAAATCGACGGCTGTCGTCAGTCAGGGCAAACTGAATCGATACTGTGGCATTTCAGGTGTAGTAGACAGAACAGGCCTGACAACTCCCCCCGACAGAGACCAGACTTGCCCTCAAGGATGGAAAGCAGGAAAAATCTTTTGGATGAAGGCCGAATCCTCCCAAGTAGCATTTTCCGCTGGCAGGTTGAGCCACTTGATGCGCCATTGGACCACGGGAATGCTGATATCGCCTTGAACTCGAGGAATCAGCTTCCTTTCCAGTATGGCTTCAGGCTGTATCAGAATGTTTCCTTGCTCATCAAGCAGTGGGAGGTTTGGGTTTGGTACTGCTTCTGGACCAAGATATTTCTTGAGCTGGCTGACATGGAAGGTGGAGTGTAGTTGACAGCCCTCAGGTAGTAGCAACTTGTAAGCCACGGCTCCAATTTTCTCCATGACTCTAAAAGGACCATAGTATTTGGAATGGAGTTTCAGGTGTCTGTGGATACTCAAACTGGTGTGTCTGTATGGTTGTAGTTTAACATAGACCATGTCCCCCACTTCAAGCTGTCTTTCTAATCTCTTTCTATCAGCAAAGAATTTCATTCTTTCTTGGGCCTTGAGCAAGTTGTCTTTGATCTATTGTGTTATTGTGTCTCTTTCCACTTGAGCTTGGTGATCATCTCCTTCAACTGGTGGGAGTAGAAGTTCAGCAATCATTGGAGGAGGTCGAGCATACAAGGCCTGAAAAGGTGTCATTTTCAAGGAAGTGTGGAAGGAGGTGTTGTACCACCATTCAGCCATTGAGAGCCAAGTGTGCCATTTCTTGGGTTGAGCAAAAGCCATGCACCTTAGATAGTTTTCCAAACACTGATTTACTCTTTCTGTCTGACCATCAGATTGAGGATGGTATGATGTGCTCATGTGCAGTTTAATTCCCATCCTGTTGAACAAGCTCTGCCAAAGATTGCTAGTGAAAATTCTGTCTCTGTCAGTCACTATAACAGAAGGCAGTCCATGTAACTTGAAGATGTTGTCAGTAAAAGCTTGGGCCACTGTTTTGAATGTTATGGGATGTTTCATTGCTACAAAGTGAGCATATTTAGTAAACCTATCCACCACCACAAAAATTAAGTTTTTGTGCTCAGATTTGGGTAGTCCTTCCACAAAATCCATGCTAATGTGGGTCCAAGCAAAATCAGGTACTGGAAGAGGGTGTAACAGGCCAGGAGGTGAAACATGTTGTGCTTTGTTCAGTTGACATACAGGACACTGTTGCACAAAGGTTTGTACAGCTTTTCTCATGCCAGGCCAAGTGAAAAGAATTTTCAGTCTGTGATAAGTTGCTCTCTCTCCAGAATGACCCCCCAGTTCAGACTTGTGGAAGGAGGTGAGCAGTGAATTCCTCAATTCATTGTTGTTGCCAATAACAATTTTTCCCTTGAATCTGAGTACTCCACTGGTAAGTGTATAAGGTGGTTGGCCAGCAGGGTCAATAGCTAGTTTAGTAATGAGTTCAGAGCATTTAGCATCCTCCTTATAACTATTGACTACTTCAGTAATCCAAGTGGGAATTGCAGTACTGGAACCAAGAGTAAGGATGGCATGTTTAACTCTAGAAAGAGCATCTGCCACTCTGTTTTCCTTGCCCTTCTTATATTCCACTGTGAATTTGTATCCCATTAACTTGATGAGGAGTTTGTGTTGTACTCCTTCAGTTACTTTTTGTTCTTGGATGTACTTCAAACTCTGTTGATCAGTTCTGATTATTATAGAGGATGAAGCAAAATAGTGTTTCCACTTTTTAATTGCTTCAGTAATTGCAAGTGCCTCTTTGTCATATGTAGACCAACCAGCAGCTTTAGGGCCAAGGGCTTTGCTCAGAAATGCAATAGGCTGTCCTTTCTGCATGAGTACAGCCCCAATGCCATAGCCAGATGCATCAGCTTCAAGAACAAAGGGCAAGGAGAAATCAGGTAAGGCCAGAACTGGTGCACTGGTCATTTTGTTTTTCAACAATTGGAATGCAGCAGCTTGTTGTTCTGTCCACTAGAAAGCATCCTTTTTCAATGCATCAAACAAAGGTTTGCAAATTAGACCATAGTCTTTGACAAATCTCCTGTAATATCCTGCTAGACTCAAAAAGCTTCTCAAGTGTGTCACATTCTGAGGTGTGGGCCAGTTCCCAATGGCTTCCACTTTAGCAGGATCTGTTGAAACCCCCTTGTCAGAGATAACATATCCCAAATACTCCACCTCAGATTGTGCAAATGTGCACTTAGAAAGCTTGGCATACAGCTGGTGTTTTCTGAGAGCTTCCAGCACTAGAGCAACATGTTCTAAGTGTTCCTGGTAGGATTTACTGAAAATCAGAATATCATCAAAGAAAACTAGCACACACTCTCTCAACAATGGACCCAAAACAGTCTGCATAAGTTCTGTAAAAGAAGGGGGTCCATTGGTTACTCCAAAGGGCATGACCAGAAATTCAAATAGTCCAATGTGTGTTCTAAATGCAGTTTTCCCAATGTCTTCCTCTTTCATTCTGATATGATGATATCCACTTCTCAGGTCCAACTTAGTGAATATCTTTGCTCCATTTAATTCATCTAGGAGATCTTCTATCATTGGTATGGGGTATTTGTTTTTAATTGTGTGAGCATTGAGTTTCCTATAATCAATGCACAACCTCCAAGTGATGTCCTTTTTCTTGACCAGGATTGCAGGGGAGGAATAAGGACTATGGCTTAATCTTATAATTCCTTTCTTAAGAAGATCTTTGATAATTTCCTCCAAAGCATTCTTCTGATGGTGTGGTAATCTATATCCTCTTTGATTGATCACAGGAGCACCAGGCTCTAGGTTAATTGCATGATCACACTGCCTTTTTGGAGGTAGGCTAGTAGGTTCTTCAAAAACATCCTTGTAGTTTTCAAGGACTTTGGCAATTTCAGGTTTTTGCACAGTCTCTAGCAGAGTGTCCACTTGCACTGGTTGCATCCACATGAGTGCTCCAGAGAGCATATTATCTAGTATTTTTTTCCATATCCTGCAAGAGGGGAGTGCAAGGACTGTTTGGCAGGCTCTCATCCAAGAAGGTTATTGCTTCACCACTGTCTAGTTTAATTCCTAAAGACATGTTTGGTAAATCAAAAGTAACAGGACTGTGTTTGTACATCCAGTCTGCTCCCAAGATTATGTCATACCCAGTGAGCTGCAAAAATTTGAAATCAGAAACCAATTCAACTCCTTGGATGTTGTAGGAAGTTTTGTGAAGTGAAAAATCACTGTACAACTTTCCCCCATTTGCTACAGTCACTTGCACTTGTTTCACTGGAGTAGCAGGACATCCAGACTGTGCAGCAAGGGCAGGGGAGATAAAAGTAGTTGTGCTTCCACTATCAACAAGGGACAGTCCTACCGTGTTTCCAATTTTGACTTGCAATGTGAAAGTTGTTTTCTTCTTCTCCTCAGGTATGCCAGTGGCTGCATGCATGGATATTTTGAGTTCAGAGTTGTCAGTGGGCTCCTCATCTACATCAGACTGGACCTCCTCTGCATCCACTATGTATATGATCTCAGGATTGCCAGCTTGTTCTTGTAGGGCCCGAATCTGAGCCTTTTGGGACATTTTGCAAACTTGCTTATGACCAGGAAACCAAGGTTCTCTACACTTATAGCAAATGCCCTTCTCTCTTTGCTTTCTGTATCAGAGAAGCAGGAGCTGTGCTGGTAGCCATTGGAAGT
Organism: Triticum timopheevii; assembly: GCA_963921465.1. Taxonomy (NCBI): domain Eukaryota; kingdom Viridiplantae; phylum Streptophyta; class Magnoliopsida; order Poales; family Poaceae; genus Triticum; species Triticum timopheevii. The sequence continues at coordinate 457,972,533 of OY997262.1, read as the reverse complement.
TTTGGCACTTCTCCTTGTACACTTTTTCTGAAACTTGGGATATAAGTTTTCTGAGTGGTGGGGTTAGGGCAAGATTTCTCAATCCTTCTAGCTAGCCACATAGCTTTCTGCATATCAGCAGGTTCTAAGCACTCTAAATGGCTTTGGATGTAGGGGTTCAGTCCTGATATGAAATTGTGTAAGTAGTAGCTGTCAGGGACTGCTGGGTTGTCCCTCCTCATCAGATTCATTTGCTGCTCAAATTCAGAGATGTATTGAGCAACAGTAGCCTGTTGAGTTAGCTTATGGAAAGCTTTCACATTTTCACACACAGATGTTACAGCAAACCTTTGTGTGATTGCAGAACAGAATTTGTGCCAAGGCATGTTACTGACAATAAACCCAGTTCCTCTCCACCATTGTATAGCTTCCCCCTTCAGATAAGAAACTGCTATTTCAGTTCTTTGCTCAATTGGTGTTCTAGCAGCTGAGAAATATTGCTCTATGTTTTGTATCCATGAATCAGCATCTACTCCCTCAAATTCAGCAATGTTCAGCTTTGCAGGCTTGACAGAAAGTATATTTCTTCTGGTTTCAGGAGCATAGGGTCTGTATCTGTCTCTTCTGGCCTCTGCTTCTGGGAATTCTTCCACTGTCATTAAGTGTTGTGCTTCCTGAACTTGCTGCTGCTGTGGTGTGTGAAACTCCTGCTTGTTGGCAGCATGATTTGGGTGCCTATAAGGTCCTTTTGGAGTTCCATCCAAGTTCAGTTCCCTGCCTGTGGTTTTGTCAATTAACACCGCAGATCCCCCTGTAGCTTGTTCCTGTTTATCCTTGGCCAGTTGGTTATTTGGTAGTTGTTTAGGCCTTCCTGGAGGAATAGCATTACTACCATGTCCAGAAAGAGGGTCTGGCCTTTCCTCATCTTCATCTTCATCTTCTTCTCCCGACTGTTCAGTGGTCAACTTTTGCAGAGTGCTCTGTATTTTCTTGAAGTTTCTCTGGATGCTGGCAAAGTTCTTGTTTACTGACTCAGTGAAGTTATAGAACTCCTTTCTGTCCTCTTCTCATTCCTGCCTTAGAGTTTTGATGTCCAACTGCAATGACTCGAGTTCCAATAGATCAGTGTCTTGGGTCTCTCCAGCCATCTCTGCCCGGCTCTGGTTGGTCGTGCTTTGCCGATCCAGCCAGAAGATTCAGTCGGGAAGGTTTGGGATGGGGTTTTGCACCGGAAGCCCGGAAACCAACCCGCACAACTATCAATCTCTTCAATTTGTAAACGCCGCGCTGCCGGAGCGGGCATCACAAAAAAGGGAGGGTTGGGTGGGATTTTACTCTGAAGAAGGATTCTCCAGGAACCACTACTCCTTCTTCTCTGCTGCCGATCGGTCTACCGCCGCCAATCTCCGCCCTTCGCCGCCGCCTCTAGATCAGATCTGGGACTCAAATCTCGCCGCCAAGGACAACAACCAATGCATCTGATACCAATTGACAGGAGCTAGTGGTCACTGAACCTGAATTCTTACGCAACAGAGGAGAATACTCGAGTTTTGGGGTGGAATTTTGAGGTTCGATTTCATTCATTCAAACGGAAAAACTAGGGTTTCTGGCCAGCCGGAACACGGCGGCTTAAGGGCCAAGCCCAAATACAATCCAGATGCCCCCTCCACAAGCCAGAGGCGAGCTTAAAAGGAGATCAATGAGGTAAAAGGAGATGACAACGACTGGTACAGTAAAAGGACAAAACGCGGTAACTTTTAAAAAGGTAAGTGAAACGGTAGCAGCCTTCCATTCTTAGATCAACGGCTGCGACGACGATTCGGACCTCGAAGCAGTACCGCTCCCTTGCGTCCCTTGGATGGTAAATCGACGGTTGTCGTCAGTTAGGGCAAACTGAATCGGTACTGTGGCATTTCAATTGTAGTAGATAGAACAGGCCTGACAGGCGAGACAGCGCTGGGGACTAACTGATCGACGGCGAGACGACGGGAGGTTGTGAGAGTGAGATGGGGAAGGAGACGAGCGATTTTGTGATTGGGGGCGGCGGCGCTGGGGCTAGGTTATTGAGAAACGGTGGCGCTGCCCACGAAGAAGATTCCGCACGCACTACCAGAAACTGTACTTTTCCTGTAGGTGACGAATTTTCCTGTGAGGCCCGAAGCACCTCACAGGAATATAAATTTTCCTGACGGCTAACTTTGGTCCCCCAGGAAAATTGCCTATTTTCCTGAGAGTCCAGCCCACAGGAAAAATATTTGAGGCCCAGCCCGCCATTTCACTACCGGCAAAAGGCCTCTGGCGCCGGCAATTCTTACTTCGCGCGATTTTTTTCGCTTTGGCGTCTCAAATGAAACTTCCACGTTGCAAGATGAAAACATCACGCCAGTTTTCCTGTGTGTATAGGCCTACAGGAAAAAAGGCCCATCGAGATGAATAGAATCCCTAGACCAATTCCCCACTTCGTCCCCTCTGTCCATCTCACATCTGCTCCATGGCCGCCGCCCTCCTCAAACTTCCTGGCCGGCGCCGCCGCCCTAAATCATTCCGGCGCCGCTCGCCCTCCACTCTCCCAATCTCCACTGCTGGTCGTCTCTCACCTCCACCACCGCCACCCGGGTCAACCTGCGTCCGCCACCGACGCCCGCCTTTAATCCCCTTGACATCCGCCGTCGCTTGCCTGCAGCTCTGCCCCTTGCTGCATCCCACCTCCATCGGCCCACTCCGCCCCAACACGGCCGCCCTGTACGCGATGACTGTACCCCGTGCTCCCTGCTCCAGATCTGGGTAAGTCTCATGTTGCACATCCAGCAAACCGCCTCCGCCTCCTCCTCCTCTGACGTGACAGCAGTGGTCTCCTCCTCTCCATTTTGTCCAAGCCAGGAGATCTATTTTTTTTGTGGTAAGTCCCAACCACGGTCATCCAAAAAACAAAGGGATCTTTAGTTGTTCATACAATTTATGGAGAATCTAGATCTTAGGACATCCAGATCTTGATTTCCTTCTTTTGCTGGCTCATTGGTGAAAAGATTAGGCTTATGAGTTGGAAAATAAGGCGGCCCTTCTATCTGTTTTCCGTGTGTTGATTTATTCTATTTCAGTTTGCTACGAAGAGTTTTGTTATCTCACGTATCACAAAATTTTAGGAGCTACTGTTGGGTGTGTTATTAGCACTCACGTTTGTTTATATTATTGAAAAACTGAAGAGCTTCTTGTATCATTGCTAGATATGTGCTTTTAGAATATGTACTGCTTGTGAAGACGGGGCCTATAGCTGCTTTCTCAGTGGTATTTATGTCAAATATTTATTATTTTTCCATTATTAATTTCTTGTAGCTTGATTCTCTGCCATATTATGGAGCCATTGTTGAAGCTGCAGCCCAGCCCACTGGTACAACTTCAAGATATTGCCTCACTTGAAAAATAATTTTGGCAGTAAGCATTCAGTTTTAGAAGCATCCTAATCATATCTTTAGTTGGCAATGTAAGTAATTATTTGCACAATTGTGCCCGTCTTTTGTAGGTACTGTTTCTCATCTTTAGAAATCTTGTGGTGGAAGGAAGGAAGCCGCATATCATAGATGCAGTAACCTGTCCCAGGTACCCCTCACACTTTGGCAATATACATGCTTGTATTGATGTGGTAATTATCTCACAAATACTATATGTGTTGATTTTTATCTGATTATTTGTCGTTGTCCTAATTTATTTGGTAAATTACTTATTTGTTTTGAGGTAATTATCTCTCCTCATATGCATCAGCACAACTAATCTATTCCTCTTGTCTTCTCCTGAACCCATATTTGGTTGCAAGCACCTTGTCGTTTGGAACTTGTAATCCCTTGGATACGGCAATGAACTAGGCACTTGTTCGCATACGGCCTGCTGGAAGAGTGAGGAAGCACGTACCCTGTGTGTGTGTGTGTGTGTGTGTGTGTTTCGAGTCAGGTGCAAGCCCATGGATGCCGAAGACTACGAGGAGTACATGCGTCTTCTTTATGAAGTTCTCATAGGTCAGCAGCATGAGGTAACTAATGCACATGCATATCTATCTAATTTGTGTGTTCCTTCCATCATGTATGTAGACCGGCGGTCATATTCCTCAGTTACTCAAGGGTATATGGCATGCTGGACCTTCTTTGACGACATGATTTAGTTCAGATCTTCTTGTCCAGTCTTTGGCACTTGTGCATCGAATCTGGAGCCATTGTATGCCCCAACGTGTACATAGCCCCATTAATTATTTTACTTCCTTGAAATACAATCTTCACCAATCATGTTAGTTTAAATGCAATCTCTTAAGCTCTTGGTCATCTGCTTGGATAAAAAATGTTATTCCACCGGCTGCAAGTACACTTTACGTTTTCAGAAATCTTTAGTTGTTCTGAAAAAAATCATCTCTCCTTGATTGGAATCTTGAGATTGCACATTTTTCATTAGGGCAAAGAGGGCCAAGACCTCGTTAAGAATGCCCTCCTAATGGCCACAAGTTCGAACTTGAAGCTACCGGTGAGTATTATTTGCACCTATCATTATATTTTATAAGACACTAAAACACCTATCATTATATTTTATAAGACACTAAAACGTAGTATAACATCTAATGATTACATTGCTGCCATATGCCATATCTAAGATTTACAAAGAAATACTAAATGAACATCCTTTTTTGCCAACCTTCTGGATTAGCTAAGTGTTTTGTTCAATATTGTCATGGTATTTAAATTATCATCACCAAATTATGTTCTGGAGCCACTTTAAAATATATAAAATGTATGTTTCACATGGCTGTAGGATCTATTGTATAGATATGCCAAAAAGATGAATCTTGAAAGAGTTAAGAGGATAACAACTCTTATGGTGATGGATGTTGGTCATCATCTCCTGTTCCTTTCAATAAACTATTATTCCTGTTAATGGTGTACGTGACTTTGCAGGAAAACTGGTTCATCCCCTGTTAGCTTGGAGGATGGTGCTATGGGCGACCACGTCGGCAATGGCAACACTGGAGTCTACAATGATGGTGAGAACATGGCGGTAGCATAGGTGACTTAGAAACTTATGAAGATGTAGGTGATGCTCCAGATCGTGAACCAGTTGACTTAGAAACATGAATCTCTTGTTGTCATTGCATTGCTTTGTACAATGCCATGGATGCGTATTTTGAGTAGTGGTGGCGGCGTGTATGCGTACAACTGTCCTGTTCCTGCTTTTGAGCAAGTAAAAATTTTAGATGTCAACTACGATATGTTCAATCATTCATGGATTAATGGATAGACATGTGCTATGCTTATACTGTTTCTGGATGCTTGTATGAAGATATGATGTGGATTTAGGTTTATTGGGATTATGTGTGGACCATCGATATCTGCTAATAAATTTGTAATTATAGAAGGGTACGGATTTGTCAGTTACATGCTGAATATGGATCCCCTGAAATAAGTTACAGGCTCAACATAATTTGTTTTCCTTTGTGCCAGTTTTCCTGTAGGTTGGCCGTCACAACAAGGGGACCTGTAAACCTGACGGCATCAAGATTTCCCTGAGGGTGGCCGACAGGAACAACCATCAGGAAAATAATTCCTGTCGGCCGGCCGTCAGGCATTACACAATTTCCCTGTCATTGTATTCCTGGCGGGATTTTCCTGTCGGGTAACCGCCAGGAATTATTTTCCTGGCGGGATTTGGCATTTTCCTGTTGGTTCCTGGCCGTGGGGAAAAGTCTGTTTTCTGGTAGTGACGTTGGGCTGAAAAATACCCACCTGGCCCATATTTTACCGTGATCTAGCCCTATTTGACGGCCACATTTACTTTTTCTTTTCTTTTTTAATAACGTTAAAAAAAGGGTACGTGAGAAGTGAGAATTTGAGCCTTCGGCCTCCTGGTTTATTTCAACCCGCTTTGTCTACTTCGACATCTTTCACTTCTTGTTGTGAGTCACATGTAACGCTAAAAAAACACAACGCCCTCCAAACTCTGGTTTTCTTTTTTCTGGATTTGTTTGGCCTGTTTCCCTTCGTTTTTTCTGTTTTATAGTTTTCCTTTTCTTCTTTTAGATTCTTAAAAGAATCAAAAACTTTTTTAAAATTTGTGAACATTTAAAACACGTGAAGTTTTACAAATTTACAAATTTATTTTCTAATTTGTGAGCCTTTTTCAAAACATGTGAACTTTTTTCAAACTCCTGAGCTTTTTTTCAAACTCCTGGACTTTTTTCAAATGCATGAACATATTTGAGATCTACCTACTTTTTCAACCTTTTGTACTTCTTTCAAATTGAGGAACATTTTCCAAATCCGTGATTTTTTTATGAAAATCCACCAACTTATTTCAAATTTGTGAAGTTTTTTTTCAAAAATGATGATTTTTGTTCGAATCTGAAATTTTTATTTAAAATTTCTAATCTTTTTAAAATTCATGAGGCTTTCCAAATTCATAAATAAAACAAATTCACGAAATTTCTTTGTTCATAAATAAAACAAATTCATGAACCTTTTTCCAAATTCATAAACTTTGTTCAAATTCACATTATTCTTTCCCTAATTGATGACCATTTTTTCATATCTGCACTTCTTAAAAATTGGTAAACGTTTTTCGAGTTCATGAAAATTTTTAATTAATAGGGAAAACTGAACCCCCTTATTTTAACCAGCTGGTTTATTTCACAGGTGTTAGTACCAAAAAACTAGCAACCAAAGACACCTAGCAAAGCAACATCGACTCTTGCGATCGAAACGCAGCGGTGGGGTGAGCTATGGGCCACGGCACGCGAGTAGCGTGCGCGAGCGCCTGTGCACCGAGAGCAACTAATCAATGGGTACTCCTTTGGGAGCCCCCCCCCTCCAGGGTCACTTTGGGTGGACTGGATGGCGCACTCTCAACCGTCGCCACGTATCATGCTCTGAACACTCTCATCAAATTTTATTTTATTTTATTTTCTATAATCTTTTCGGCTTTTAGATGACTTTTTGGTTTTTTTGGCTTTTCAGGTTTCCCGTCTATTCTTAGGTTTAGGACAAAAGAATTGAATAGAAAATGCAGGACAAAACGTGTTTTTTTTCTTTCCGCGAGAGGCACGAATCTAGTTCTCGTGGAGGCACAGATTTGCTTCCACATTCATGCCTCTTGGAAAGGAAAAAAAATATTTTTCTTTTTCTTTTCCTTCCGTAAGAGGCAAGGATTTACTTCTCGTGAAGGTACGGATTTGCTTTCACGAGAGGCACAGTCCTGCCTCTTGGAAAAGGAAAAAAACATGTTTTCTTTTTCGTTTTCTTCCGCGAGAGGCACGGGTTTAGTTCTTGTGGAGGCACGGATTGGCTTCCGCTATAGGCATAGTCATGCCTCTCCAAAAAGGGGAAAATGCGTTTTTCTTTTTTCCTTCCGCGAGAGGCACGAATTTAGTTCTCATGGAAGCATGGGTGATGCGGAGCATCCCTCGCTCATCCCCATGGACGTGCCTGCATCTCCCTCAACACCACTTGGACCCATGACAACAACCCGAGCTAAGGCTATCGAAGATAAGGTGAACTCGCTCCTCTCCGAAATCTTTCTTTCTACTCACGAGACATGGCTGCTACCTCAGACGGAAACTCTATGTGTGATCAGGTACATCGCCGAAGAAGAAGCGACCGGCGTCAACGCTCTGCTCAGCCCGGAACCTGGCCGGAACCTGGCCCGGAACTTCCGGCCCCTGGAACGTCCGGCCTGCCCAGAACTTCCGGCCTCCTTCGACATCGACCACCCCGGGCATGCCAACTTTCTGCTTAGCCCGGAACCTGCCCGGAATCTGGCCCGGAATCTCCGGCCCCCGGAACCTCCGGCCTGTCCCGGAACTTCCGGCCCCCGGAAGCCATCCCTGCTCCACCTGTGCCAACTCTCGGCTTAGGCCGGACCCTGCCCGAAACCTCCGGCGCCCGGAACTTCCGGCCTGGCCCGGAACTTCCGGCCCTGCCTGCGCGCAGCCACTTGGGCCGAGGCCCGTGTACCCTTTCGCCCCGTAGACTATATATACTCTCTCATCCCGTACGTTTTAGGGTTAGCATTGGATAGCTCATATTTGTGTGAGAGCCTTGCTCATCCACTTGGATACTTCTCCTCGGAGTTCAGGACCTCTTCGGAGAAGATCCCCCAAGCGGATTCAAGACCCCTTTCTAGGGAAGACCATCAAGACCTCCGTACGGAGAAGAACGGTGCCTTTTTGTATCCTTGCCTTTGTTGATTGTGGATCATGTGTATCTCTTTGTGTTCGGTGATCTAGCACTCGTGTGATTGATTCTATGTCGGTGTCGTGATTCTCTCTCATTCTCCCCGTGTTTTCCCCTTTGTGCTTCCGTGTGTTCTTCATGAATCTCCGTAGGATCCTCTCCAAACGTGAAAGATCATCCAACTAGGGTTCTGCCCTACATCATCTTGGTATCATGAGCCACGTTGATCACGTTTTGGAGCCCCTACCCTTTGTTTTCTAGATTGATTTTGTTGTTTTCGTCCTAATTCCGAAAATTCCCCACCAAAAATAGCCCCAAATTTTTTTTGTGATTTGTTGGTGAGTTGAGATTTTGTTGGATTTGATCCATGGATTTGCTTTGTTTCGAGTGGATCTAGCTTCCCTGCCCTTCCTCCCTTCTAATTTCTTCTTTTTCCCCTCGGATTTGGGTTTTTCCCAAGTTTTTCCGCCCAAATCCGCGATCCCAAAGTTCTCTGTTCTTGACAGATTCCCGACCCCCGGAACTTCCGGCCTTGCCCGGAACTTCCGGCCCCCGGACCTTCTGGCCATCCCCGGAACTTCCGGCCCCCGAAACTTCCGTCTGGCCCGGAACTTCCGGCCTTGACAGAACAGTTGCCCTCTGCTTTTCAACACTTTCACTAATTCGGAAACTTCAATCACGGTGCAGCGCCATCTTCGCCAACGTACTGAAGACCGTGCACTGCGTCCCCATCTAATTTGGCATACGGTTCAACCTTCAACCGAAACAAGGACGGTAACTTCGACGACATCTTTGTCATACCTTGCATTTGCATTGATAACCCACATAGCCTCATTTTGCGTAGCTTACCCATCGAGACTAGCCATTGAGTATTGCCGGCAACGTGACTTGTGCACATTTAGTGATCATACTCCATAGCATACATACCATACCATAGTGGTGCATATCTTGGGAACCACTTGTGTGTCACAAAGTTGTCATAGCATACACAATTGCTATCTTGGTTCATGAAGTTTTGCATGAGAAAAGAGTTCAAAAGTGAAAGAGCCACCCAAGCTTTTAGGCAAAGAGGAAAGATAAGCAAAGAGCTTATGAGTAAGAACCATAGCATCATACTACATTAAGATTGTCATATTGGATCATCTTGGATCATTGCACCAAAATACCATACATATAGCATACTTGGGATAGAGATAGTTGCATTTTTGCATAGTAGGTTGTGCACAAGTTTGCGTATCCGCCTATTGTGCAATCGTGCTAGCGTCTCCCTAGTATTGTGCAACAAGAGCATTTTCGTGGTTTCCACATTTTGGCTCACTTTTGGATTGCACAATCCCACTTATCTATTTGCGTGTGTGTTTCCGTGTACCCATACTTGCTTGGTCTACTTGTTGCATTTGCAAATTTGTGAATCTTTTCCAACATTATTGAAGCTCACTTACTATTGCATCAAATTTTGTGCCACCATCCTAACCAAGCTCCACCAAAAGCTTGTACGTGTGTAGGTGTGCGAACCGACAAGAATTGGTACCAAAAGTGCTATTTCATTATCCGCATTGGAGTGAACTTGATTCATTTTCAACTTCGGTCAAGGTACATTTGGTACACGTTCTTTTCCTTCTTCCACTCACATTTTGCTTGAAATGATGGATAGGCCAAGTACTTCTACAAATCCACTTTTCATCGAGCAAGACGATGACATGTCATCATTCGTCACAAAGAGCCACCTCTTTGGTGCTCAAAGGGCGTTACACCAAGAGCAACAAGCTATGAGCGACTGCATCGACAACCTCGCCACCGACTTGCGACTCTCCGAGCAACGTACAAGAGACTACTTCGACAACAAGCTCGACGCGCACAAGCAAGAGAACGATGCAAGAATGGACGAGATCCGCGCCTTGTTGGTGAACCGGCCTCATTCTACATCGTCATACTCAAGACGAAGCCACTCAAGTCGACACTCCGATGACTCCTTCTCCGACTTGAGTACACCGTCATCGAACACTCTACGATGAGCCGCACGTCAAGACCGTCATGCATCTCGCAACCCTCTACACGACAAGCATTCACAAGAGCAAGTCGATGAACAAGTACCTCGTCCTCAATCAAACCAAGTCGCTTTTGCTCAAGCTCAAGAACGGCAACGTCTTCGTCGCCAACAAGAACAAGAACGAGTGCGTCTACACCAAGAGCAACAAGACGCCGAGGCTCAACGTCTTCAACAACAACAACGAGAAGCACAAGCTCTTGAGGCGGAACGTGCCCTTCAAGCATCAAGTCGAGCTATCGCCAACCGCAATCGCGAACGGCGCAATCAAGAGGAATCTCTTCGAGAAGAAATCTAAGAGAGGAACTACCAACCGAGTATGCAACGTCAAGCTCCACAAGCTCCTCCACAAGCTCGTCAAGCTCAACTTCAACCTCAAGGTCAACAAGAGCAAGTTGATCATGGACTTCCTCCACGCCAAGGGCAACATGAGGATGATTACCCTCCACGTCAAGGGCGTCATCATCACCATCGCCAACAACACAATGAAGAGCAACGCTATGGAAAGCTCAAATTCACAATGCCCAAGTTCAATGGAAGCAATGATCCCGAAGAGTACCTCTCATGGGCATTGAAGGTCGACAAAATTTTCCGTTTGCACAACTATAAGGAAAAGAATAAGATCGCTATGGCATCACTTGAGTTCCAAGACTATGTGCTCATATGGTGGGGACAAGTCCTTGAGCGCCGTGAAGCAAGAGGTGAACCACCCATCACCACTTGGGCTCAAATGAAGGATGTCATGCGAGCACGTTTTGTGCCAACCTACTACAACCGCGATCTCTTCAAGAAGCTACAACTCCTCAAGCAAGGAACAAAGAGTGTTGAAGAATACTACAAGGAAATGGAGATTGCCAATTCGAGCCAATGTCACGGAGGATGATGAGCAAACAATGGCACGATTCTTGAATGGACTCAATCATCCCATCAAGAAGATCGCCGACTTCCAACCCTACTCCAACCTCATTGAGCTCGTGCATCAAGCTACAAAGGCGGAACGTCAAGTGCAAGATGACTTCAAGTACGCCAAGTACTCATCCAAGACATATGGCTTCTCCAACATCCAAGCTTCATCGACTCCTCCAACATCTACATCGACCAAGCCTTCTCCAAGCAACGACGACAAGTCAAGTTTCAAGAAACCTTCATCAAGTTCAAGTCATCTTACTCCTACTACAAGCAACTTCAAGCCACGTGCTTCATCATCTACTCCAACCGATGAGACCGTCAAGACAAGCTCCTTCAAGTGTTTCACTTGCGGCGGCCGAGGCCACAAGTCCTATGAATGCATGAACAAGCGCACCATGATCCTCAACGAAGACGGCACATATGACTCCATGAGTGAAGAGGAGATGGAAGCACTTGAGCAAGTGGCCATGCACCGGCGCGTGAACGAGGATGAAGATGATCAAGTCTTTTGCGATGAGGATTCGAGCCCCGCTCTCGTTGTCTCTAAGGTCTTGACTCTTCAACATCAACAAGAAGAAGACCAACGATGCCACATCTTCCACACAAAGGCCGGCATCAATGGACGGTCCGTCAAGGTCATCATCAATGGAGGTAGTTGTCACAACTTGGCAAGTGAAGAACTATTCTCCAAGCTCCAATTGGTCAAGAAGAAGCACCCGCACCCTACAAGGTTCAATGGCTAAGTGACTCCGGCACTATACGAGTTGAGCATACGGTCCAAGTCTCTTTCAAAATCGGTGCATATGAAGACACTTTGGAGTGTGATGTGGTCCCAATGACCGTTTGCCACCTCCTTCTTGGTCGACCATGGCAATTCGACCGTGGTGTCTTCCACAATGGGCGTACCAACCACTATAGCTTCAAGATGAAAGGGAAGGAATATGTGCTACGACCTATGTCTCCTAGTCAAGTGATAGCCGACAAGCAAGCCACCCACCATAGAGAGAAGAGTGAGAAAGAGAGCCACCAAAACATGAGTGAGAGCAACAACTCACACTTGAGCGCCTCTTCGCCTAGAGAGAAAAACCTCATCCTATTTGCCACCAAAAGTGAGATGAGAGAAGTGTGTGAGAACCCAGCGAGTGTGATGCACTTTGTCCTTGTGTAAGAATGGAGAACCAAAAACTAACACCATTCACGAGCTACCTTTGGTGTTTCAATCTCTTTTGCAGGAATTCCAAGATGTTTTTCCCGATGAGCTACCTCCGGGTCTACCTCCTCTACGAGGCATTGAGCATCGAATCGACCTCATCCCCGGAGCGCCACTTCCAAACAAAGCCCCATACCATGTCAATCCCGGAGAAACCAAGGAGATTCAAAGGCAAGTACAACAACTGATCGACAACGGTCATGTACGTGAAAGCTTAAGCCCTTGTGCCGTTCCCGTTATACTTGTGCCTAAGCCCGATGGAAGTTTCCACTTGTGTTCCGATTGTAGACCTATTAATGCTATCACCGTTCGCTATAGGCATCCCATTCCTCGCTTAGATGATATGCTTGATGAACTTAGTGGAGCCAACTTTTTCTCAAAAATTGATCTTAAAAGTGGCTATTACCAAATATGCATTCATGAGGGTGATGAATGGAAAACCGCTTTCAAAACAAAATTTGGCTTATATGAGTGGTTAGTGATGCCTATGGGTTTATCGGAGGCACCCGGTACTTTCGTGCGTCTTATGCATCATGTGCTTAGACCTTACATTGGAATCTTCATTGTGGTTTACTTCGATGACATTCTTGTGTTTAGCAAAACCATGAAAGAACATATTAATCATGTTAAATCTGTTTTGCAAACTCTTCGCAAGGAAAGCCTTTATGCAAACTTGAAAAAATGCACTTTTAGCGTTGACAAAGTGGTTTTCTTGGGTTTCGTTGTTTCTTCCAAGGGTGTTCATGTTGATGAAACTAAAATTGAAGCAATTAAAACTTGGCCCCAACCCACGAATTTGCAACAAGTATGAAGTTTCCTTGGTCTTGCAGGTTTTTATCGTCGCTTTGTGAAAAACTTTAGCACTATTGCAGCCCCTTTGCATGCTTTGAGTAAGAAGAATACTCCTTTTGTTTGGGGAACTTTGCAATCAACCGCTTTTGATGAGCTCAAGTCTTTGCTTACACATGCTCCGATTCTTGCTTTGCCTAACTTTGACAAAACTTTTGAGGTTCATTGTGATGCAAGTGGTACCGGAATTGGCGGAGTTTTATTGCAAGAAAAACGAGCCATTGCATATTTTAGTGAGAAACTCTCCGGTGCTCAACTTAACTATCCCACATATGACAAAGAATTGTATGCTTTAGTGCATGTCCTACATGTTTGGGAACATTATCTTATACCTCATGAGTTTGTCATCCATACCGATCACGAAACGCTTAAGTACTTAAAAGGTCAAACTAAGTTGAACAAGCGACATGCAAAATGGAGTGAATTTATAGAATCTTTTCCCTATGTGATCAAGTACATTAAGGGTAAGGAAAATGTAGTTGCCGATGCACTTTCTCGCATATGCACACTAGTGACTAAACTTGAGTTGAATGTCATTGACTTTGAGCACATAAAAGACTTGTATGCTAGTGATCCATCTTTTGCACCTCATTATGCTAAATGTTTGACGCATACATCTTGGGAACATTACTACATCAAGGATGGTTATCTTATGAGAGCTAACAAACTATGCATTCCCGAGTCTTCTCTTCGTTTGCTACTTTTGCAAGAGGCTCATGGAGGTGGACTCATGGGACACTTTGGACGCGACAAGACTTTCGCCACGCTCTCCAAGAACTACTTTTGGCCAAAGATGTTCCGCGACGTCTCACGCTTCACCACCCGATGCTCTACATGTCGCAAAGCTAAGTCTAAAGCTCAATCTCATGGTCTTTACATGCCTCTTCCTATTCCTTATCAACCATGGGAAGACATTAGTATGGATTTTGTACTTGGTTTTCCTAGAACCCAAAATGGAAAGGATTCCGTGTTTGTCGTTGTGGACCGATTTTCTAAGATGGCACATTTCATTCCTTGAAACAAGATAGACGATGCTTCACATATTGCAAATCTCTTTTGTAGGGAAATCTTGCGCCTCCATGGAGTACCAAAGACAATCGTCTCCGACCGCGACGTCAAGTTCTTGAGTTACTTTTGGAAGACTCTATGCGCCAAGCTCGGAATCAAGCTCTTGTTCTCTTCGGCATACCATCCTCAAACCGACGGCCAAACGGAGGTGACGAACCGTACACTCTCCACTCTACTTCGCGTGTTGATCAAGAGGAACATCAAGGAGTGGGAGGCGTGTCTACCCATCGCCGAGTACGCCTACAACCGTGCAAGACATTCGACGACCGGCAAGTCTCCCTTCGAGGTCGTCTACGGCTTCAACCCATTGTCCCCATTGGACATCCTACCTCTTCCTCTACAAGAGCGAACCAACCTCGACGCAAGTGCCCGTGCAAGCTACATCAAGAAGATGCATGAGGATACAAGGCACACCATCGAGCGACAAGTACAACGACTAGCGACCAAGCTCAACATCAACAAGCAACCCATGGTCTTCAACATTGGCGATCTAGTGTGGCTACACCTTCGCAAGGACCGCTTCCCCAACGAACGCAAGTCCAAGCTTCTCCCTCGAGCCGATGGACCTTTCAAGGTGCTAGCATGCTACAACGACAACGCCTACAAGATCGACATACCTCGAGACAAGTACAATGTGAGCGACATCTTAAATGTCAAGGACCTCGCACCTTACCATGGAGATGAAGTTTTTGATCCGAGGTCGGATCTCTCACAAGGGGGGGGGGGGGAGATGATGCGGAGCATCCCTCGCTCATCCCCATGGACGTGCCTGCATCTCCCTCAACACCACTTGGACCCATGACAAGAGCCCGAGCTAAGGCTATCGAAGATAAGGTGAACTCGCTCCTCTCCGAAATCCCTCTTTCTACTCACGAGACATGGCTACTACCTCAGACGGAAACTCTGTGTGTGATCAGGTACATCGCCGATGAAGAAGCGACCGGCGTCAACGCTCTGCTCAGCCCGGAACCTGGCCCGGAACTTCCGGCCCCCGGAACGCCCGGCCTGCCCGGAACTTCCGACCTCCTTCGACATCGACCACCCCGGGCATGCCAACTTTCTGCTTAGCCCGGAACCTGCCCGAAACCTGGCCCGGAACTTCCGGCCCCCTGAAGCCAGCCCTGCTCCACCTGTGCCAACTCTCGGCTTAGGCCGGACCCTGCCCGGAACCTCCGACGCCCGGAACTTCCGGCCCTGCCTGCGCGCAGCCACTTGGGCCGAGGCTCGTGTACCCTTTCGCCCCGTAGACTATATATACTCTCTCATCCCGTACGTTTTAGGGTTAGCATTGGATAGCTCATATTTGTGTGAGAGCCTTGCTCATCCACTTGGATACTTCTCCTCGGAGTTCAGGACCTCTTCGGAGAAGATCCCCCAAGAGGATTCAAGACCCCTTTCTAGGGAAGACCATCAAGACCTCCGTACGGAGAAGAACGGTGCCTTTTTGTATCCTTGCCTTTGTTGATTGTGGATCATGTGTATCTCTTTGTGTTCGGTGATCTAGCACTCGTGTGATTGATTCTATGTCGGTGTCGTGATTCTCTCTTGTTCTCCCCGTGTTTTCCCCGTTGTGCTTCCGTGTGTTCTTCATGAATCTCCGTAGGATCCTCTCCAAACGTGAAAGATCGTCCAACTAGGGTTCTGCCCTACATCAATGGGAAAGGGGGAAAAACTTGTTTTTTTTCTTCAATGAGTGGCACGGATTTAGTTCTCATGGAGGCGCGGACTTGCTTCCATGAGAGTCATGCCTCTCCGGAAAGGGAAAAAACGTGCTCCTAGTTCGGTTTTTTCATGAAAAAGGTATTTTTCTAGAGCTCCAAAAAGGCTGAATTCTTTTCCTCAAAGAAAGGGAGCCAGGAGCAAGGAGCGAGAAGATTGGCCAGAGGCAAATAAATTTGTATAGTGTAGGCTAGTGTAGGTTATTTTGTCATCGTGTGGCGAAAGAGAGAAAATAGAGAAAGAGAGAAGAGAGAAAAGGCGAAGAGAAAAAAGAGACAAGAGAGAAAAGAGAGAAAGAGTGAAGAGAGAAGAGAGAAAATAGAGAGGGAAGAGAGAAGAGAGAAAAGGGAGGAAAAGATTGTTTGAGTTAAATTCTTTTTATAATTTATCTAACATTCTAACAATTGTGAACGCAGCAATGGACCCAATGTGCCCCAGGTGTGGCGACAACCGTCACGGAAGGTGCGACAGGGTGGTTGAATTGGGGCTGGGATGCCCGAAGCCTGACTCAAGCAACGGTTTCCTCGGGTCCAAATGTTCGCTAGAACGAATCATTCCAAGCTGTGTACGACTGACATAATTAAACACTAACAAATAATGCTCTATAAGAACAGAACTTTAGAGCTTTGCATATGCTGCAGTTCCCAAGAGAGGCTCTTGTTTCATAGATGAACTCATCATTATCAGGCAGACAATCAGTGAGCCTAATCTATTCCATTGTGTAAGGTTGCATGCTTTATGCAGCAAGGTGATGATGTTGAAGAGGGGACTGTGTTGTGTCATGCAGAGACTTCAGCTTTCACTTGGGATGTCGCATTACAAGGAGATCGAGTCCGTTGTTGGCTGTCAGTCGGGTTGGTTAGCAAAGACCGTAGCTGGCTGGACATTAAGTTTCTCCATATACACACAAGTCCACGTCAACAGAAGAAAAGAAAAAAGAGTGTCAAAGCTAATAAGATAACTAACAAGCCAATATCACTATTAGAAGGAAGGAATGCAGAGTTAACAAGACAGCATTGTAGCCACCGCATTGGTCGCAATGATGGAGAAACATTCACAATGAACCCAACACGCCGTTTTAGGTCCAGCCCACATCTTCATCCTCAGAGTCGATGTAGCTAGATTGCTTTCGCCTTCCTCTCCCTAGTTTTTCTTCTCGGTGCGAGGAACTGGCTCAGCAGAGCTGCCCGGACGGAGGAGCCTCGGGATCTTCAGCTCCTGTTGATCTCGCTCGCAACTCGCAGCAGGTCTCTTTCTGCTTGGCTCGTTCCTCCCTTTCTGCTGCCCATCTCTAGTCTGTGTTTCCATGGCTGCACTAGTGGTCACTCCTTCAGCTTCAGCTTTCACAAGATATGGAGATTTTTCATGCACGCAAAGCCAAAAAACACAACATTGTACGTGGGCATTATACCATTATGTTCTCGGTACGAGTCCTGATCATATGCAGCCAGAGAATCTTTCGGTTCGAGCGCTTCCACCTCATCATTTCTCACAAGTGCATTTGCCTATGAAATTGTTAAATTAACCTTTAACGAAAGCAGCAAATAAACTATGGCACGCACAAATAATACTGCCTAGTCCTCCTCAACTTGTGTACTCTACACTACCTTCTGAGATTTTGCTGCATTCTTCCTATTAGGCTGTCTCTTGGGCGCTGCTTTAGCCACCTTGCATTCCTGCCAACGTCTTCTTCGCTCCTGTTCGGCTTCGAATTTTGCGTCAAGCACCTGTATCAAAATCACTGAGTGACAAGAAGTGAAACACGTAATTAACATCGAGCACAACATTAATTAGAGAGAAAACTGCTTAATTATGTTGAGTTCCTTTTCTAGCGCATTAAGGTCTCTCAGCCAAAGATGTTTTGCATCTGATCCTCCCAGACTTTTAAGTTCGGCATGTAATTTATACTCTTGTGCGATGAGCTCCTGTACCTTCTCCTGAGTCAAGGTAGAAATTGCCATTGCGAGAAGGTACTCATAATCACTCCTATCAACTCCTGCTGCAGCTTCAACATTTTCTTTTTATTTTTAGAAAAGGAGGATGACCCCCGGCCTCTGCATTTGGGAGATACATGCAACCACTTTATTGATTATTCTCGAGGACCTTACAAAGTATTACAGCAATATGCCTGAACCCGCCATCTTGGCAACATATGCCGCTACTCTTATCCAAATGATGAAGGCGTGCTAGCTGGGCACTACCCACCACTCAGCTAAGCCTAACATCAAAATGATGAAGGGGTGCTAGCTGGGCTACTACCCAGACCACTCACCTAAGCCTAACATCAAAAGACGGAAGCCCCAGCCGAGCCACATACCGGGTCTGGGGTACAAACCGGTCTGACGCACTCGTGTGTCGTCGCCACCATCTTCCACAGGCCCGTCGTCAGAGCAAATATTGAGGCTTCTACCTTGTCTGGCCACTCAGCCATCGACGTCACCACGACACCAGACAGCTTCGTCCTCCTGCGCGAGTCCATTGTCACACATCGAACGCCGAATCTCCACTGCGCCACGCCGCCGAGATACGCCGCCATCAATGAGTAGGATGAAGCACCGCTCCGCCGAGTCCGGCAGGGCTGCTGAAGACCGAGCACCGTGGAAGAAGGACTCCGAGGCTGAGCACATAGGCAGCAGAGCGCCAACGCACCGCCACCAGACGAACTCCGACCATGCCACCAACCGCCGCCAAGCAACCAAAGCATCACATCCACCCCAAACTCACCACGAACGACACCCCCAAGAGGGTGACGACGCCCGAAGCGCCGTTGTCGCTCGATCTAGCAAGGATTTGGGCTTTCGCCCGGCATACGAGCTGGGTGGAAGGAAGAGGGGAAGGAGGCAACCTGGACGACGCCTTCAAGAAGGGTACGACGCCCTCGGGCGTCGCCGCCGTCGTGGCCAGCACTGCTGGCCTCGTATTTCTCCGGAGCCACCCCCACCTCCAGCCGCCAAACAGGTACAACTCCGGCGACAAAGGCCGCCCAAAGCAGGACCATCGGAGGCAACCCTGGTTGAAGTAGACGGCGGCCTTCAGATCTGGATCGGGCGCCGCCAACCACGCCGAAGCCCAGACCAAGGCCGCTGCCCCGGCATCCCATCCGCCGCCCGCAGCCGACGCAACCAGAATGGTGACGGAGATCCAGGAGGTAGGAGGGGGGACCGCAACCCCGCCCAAACTCGTCGGGCAGAAACCACCAGGCCGCAGCCCCGGGGCCTGCCGACGACGCTCCCGCGGCCGCCACCCGCCGGAGGCGCAACCTCAGATCCATCACACGCCGCCTGCACCGCGCCACAGGGAGCCGAGCGTCCCCCACCGCGATTCCCGACCTAGCGTCCGATCTACGCTGCCGAAAACCGAACGCGCCCGTGTCGCACCTTGCGCGCCCTCGCCACACCGTCCCGAACACGGCAACCCTCGCTGGTGCGCGCACCCGCGCGAGCACCGCGCCGAGTCCCCGCTCGAACGAACGGCCCGCGCCGCCCTTGCTCGAGCTGGAGGAGGGAAGGGCCCCGCCGCCGCCGAGCCGCGCGGGCTTCGCCCGGCGACGTCCGCCAGCGGCGGCGAGGGGAGGAGGGGCCGGAGGGATCTGCGCTGGCGGCGGCTAGGGTTCGCTTCCGGGCCGCCCGCGGGAGCGACATGGGGAGCTGGGAGCCACTAGTGCAAAACCGGGCAATAGCACCGGTTCGTAAGGCCCTTTAGTGCCGATTCCATAACCGGCACTAAAGTGTGGTCATTAAAGGCCCCCCCTTTAGTACCGGTTCAGCACGAACCGGTGCTAAAGGGCAACCACGTGGCACGAGCCAGCTCTGGGGGCCTGGAGCCCTTTAGTACCAGTTGGTAAGACCAACCGGTACTATAAGGTTTGGGGGGTTTTAGTTTTATGATTTCTTTTTCATTTAATTTTGTGTTTCCATTTTAATTCTTTTTCGTTTGCTGGTATTTTACGATACTACACATTGTATATATATATATATATATATATATATATATATATATATATATATATATATATATATATATATATATATATATATAGGACTAATTTTCTATACTCCCGAGAGTATGTACTCCCATCTTCAATATACCCTGTAGACGCATTAATTATACCTCTTTATCATTCTCAATATACTTCATTAAATATTTTAGGATACCCCAATACAAATTTTGTGGAAAAAAAATATCATTTTTGATGTACTTTTTGCAATATATCTTGTTCACATACGAACAAATCAGTATATATGTAAACCTTTAAAAATATATAGACTCACATAACTTCTTTCATGAAAATCATTTTAAGGTATCTAGTAGTTAATAATAAAGTATATTAAAAATAATAAAGAGGTATAAAAGATTCATCTATGTGGTATATGAGGAGCGGGAGTACGTACTCTCAGGAGCATACAACCATTTTCCTATATATATATATATATATATATATATATATATATATATATATATATATATATATATAGGGATTGACTATTCGTCACCCTGGGTGAGGAATAGTTATTCTTCACCCCCCTCTATTTTACTATCAATGGACCGTAATTTTACGTTCCGTAAATTTTGCCTTATTTCTGAAGTAAAAAGAGACCGTAAGAAAATATAAAATCGTCGGAAAAAATATTTTATGTTATGTAAAATTACAAATTTAAAAACATAGTGTAAAATACACATAAAATGTAAATTTTCTTGTCTTATGACCTATATTTTTATTTTCTTATGTCAAATTTTACGTCATGAATCGATAGGAATGTAACTATTTGAATTACAAACGTAATTTAATTATGAAATGATCGTAAGATTACCTCGGGTGAAGAATAACTTATTCTGCACCCTGGGTGATGAATAGTAACACTATATATATATATATATATATATATATATATATATATATATATATATGACAAATTTTTCCTACTACCGGGTGTAGTTACACCCATTTTTATTTTGTATGTTTTAGGTAGTATCTACCATACCGCAGTGTATGTATGCGTAGTATGTAGTATGTAAGAATATTTAGGTAGTATATATACTATTTTTTAGGTAGTATATAGTATATTTTTAGCATACTTCTTTTTACGTACAAATATGTACGTATTTTCACAAATATGATAAAAACATGGGCTCACATGCAATTTTTTCACATAACTCGCTTTGGAGTATCTTAGATATAGTATATGAACATAATAAAAATGATAAAATAGTATATATACTACCACATAGTAGTATATGAGAAATGGGTGTAGCTACACCCGGTAGTAGGATGCATTTTCCCTATATATATATATATATATATATATATATATATATATATATATATATATATAGAATTTCTAGTAGAACCAATCATCGAGTTCAACATGATTGTCATGATATTATAAGCGTTCATATATAACACCACAAAAACAAATCACTTAAGTTCAGAACGAAGAACACGGACATGAAAGGACAAGTACTAATTAAGAGCAACATAAAGAACTAGCTAAATCACTCCTGCTAGCTACTCTCTCTCTGGTAAAATAGCATAGAACATGTATAGCTCTCCTGATTGATCATACTGGAGCATGCCGATGAACCTGTCTCCTAATCGTGGGCCGCGCTTCTCAAAGCTGTCAATAGAAATTAGTTATTTTTGAAATAAGCAATATCAAAGACAAAAATATATTTGAGAAGAACTCACATAATGGTAGAACTGGAGGCGTCTGCACATCGACCCATACTCTATTACCTTCAATATCATCTTCCGGACGAATATCAAAGGTGATAACCATACCAGGCTCAAATGCATAAGCCTTGCATAGCGCTTGCCAAGTTTTGCATTCAAAATAGGTGTACATGTGTGCATTGTATACTTTGACGTTGAAAGTATAACCATCATGCTCAGTTTTCAGGTAAGCTCTCTTTACCTCCATAGTTTCCATATCTTTGAAACCTATCTTATCCAAGACAAAAATTTTTGCATGGCATGAGATGCGCTAGTAGAATAGTGAAAATTAAAAATTATAAGTCAGGCAAATGAAGCATATATAAGTCATGCTTAATTACGAAAACAGACTTGTCGTTGTGACTTACTGTATCGAATTCGAAAGTCTCATCCATCTTGATGCTGAATCGCCTACCATCAACAAGGAAATTTCTGTCGCACTGGCCGCGCTCGTCTTTACAGTATGTGCACATACCGAAATTTTTTCCGTCGTCAGACGACATTTCCTATGTTTATATTAGGCGAAACATTAAACACTTACTAATTCAATTAATTCAACTACTTCTATTAATTTAACTAAGCATTTATTAAAAATAAACTAGTTATATTAATTCAATTAGTTCAAGTAAGCATTTACTAAAAATAAACTAGTTATATTAATTCAATTAGTTCAACTAAGCATTTACTAAAAATAAACTAGTTCTATATATTAATTCAACTAGTTCAACTAAGCATTTACTAAAAATAAACTAGTTCTATATATTAATTCAACAAGTTCAACTAAGTATTTACTAAAAATAAATATATATCTAACTATATTCATCTATAACAATTGACATTACTATATATTTAATTTTTCTATCTAATTCATCTAACATTTGACATTAATCTAACATTTATATAAACTTAAAATATATAAAAACATTAAATAAACAGAAAAACTCATTAACAAATAATATTTTAATTAGATAAGCAAATCTCAGATACGACAATTTTCTTACTAAAAATAAACTAGTTATATTAATTATTCAACTAGTTCAAACCTTATATACCTAAATAAACTAGTTCGACAATTTTCTTACTAAAAATAAACTAGTTATATTAATTATTCAACTAGTTCAAATCTCACATACCTAGCTAATTAATATCTAATTAAATTTTCTAAAAAACAGAAAACAGAAAACAGAAAATAAGTAAAAAATGTGTGTGTGTGTGTGTGTGTATGTGTGTAGTGTGTGTATATGTGTGTATGTGTGTGTACGCCGCCGCGCCGTACGTACGAGCGAGGGCGCCGGTGTACGGGGCGGGGCGGCGGCGTACGGGGCGGGGGCGCCGGCGCGCGGGTGCGAGAGACGTACGGGACCGCGGCGACGATGACGGACGGCAGCGGCGTTCGGGGCGGCGGCGCGAGACGACGACGACGACGGGCGGCGGCAGGGACAGCGACGACGACGACGGACGACGGGCGACGGGCGGCGACGACGGGATCGAGCGGCGCGCGGCGATGTCGAGAGGTTGGAGACGAAAGTGGGGAGATGTAACTGAAATTTTCGTAAGTGCTATATATATAGGATGGGCCTTTAGTACCGGCTGGAGCCACCAACCGGTACTAAAGGCCAACTTTGGCCAGGCCAAGAGGCGGGAAGAATAGGCCTTTAGTACCGGTTGGTGGCTCCAACCGGTACTAAAGTTAGTACCGGTTGGTGGCTCCAACCAATACTAAAGTGTGATCTTTAGTACCGGTTGGAGCCACCAACCGATACTAAAGGCCTCGCGCTGCCACCCCAAAGTTTAGCCCCACCTCGCCGGGCGAAGGGCAGCCGCACTGGTTTATAAACCCAGCCGCGGCTACCTCTTTGAACTCCTCTATATAGCAGGCTTGTGGGCCTAAATTCTGCGCGCTGCCCTATGAGTCTGCTGGGCCTTTAAGGCCTGTAATTGCACGCCCGTGGCCTAGCAGGCCCACAGGGCAGCGCCCCAATTTTTTTATAGTTTTTTTCTTTTCTGCTTTATTTTCTTCTATTTATTTCTGCGTAGTTTTTTGTATAGTTTTTTTCTTTTCTGTTATATTTATTTTCTTCTATTTATTTCTGAGTAGTTTTTCATCTAGTTTGCCAAAATTTAACATTTTCAGAGTTCATTTTGTAGTGATTTTCAATTTCACGGTCATTTTATGTAGTTTTTTTCTTTTCAGCTATAGTTTTTTTTCTGCTATTTTTTCTTTTCTGCAAAACTTGATGGTCAAAGTCTGGAGTTATAACCAAAGTTTAAAAAAAAGAAATGCCAACGTGCAATTAAGCAACATGAGCATTGAGCCTCTTCTTCATCGTCTCTGCACTCAGGGCTTATAAACCGCTCCTAGTCCCTCTCTCTTCGCGAGGTGGGACTAAAAAACAGCTTACTAAGAAACTGTAGTACTGGTTCATCCATGAACCGGTACTAAAGGTGCTCGTGGGGCCCCAGCCTTACCTGACACAACCTCATTAGTACCAGTTCGTGGCACGAACCGGTGCTAAAGGTTCGCCACGAACCGGTACTAAACAGCTCCTCCCGCCTAGCAGTTGGTGCATACTGAACGCAAAAAATATAAGAGCATTTAGATCATGATCTTATATTTCTTTACAGTCTAAATTGTCAATATGATCTTATAACATCAAAAATACTTTGATCATCAATGATCTTTGTGTGTACAATCTGAATTGTCAATATGAGTCATCAACGATTTATAAACCGATGAAGACTCATATTGCGGCCACAAATTCTATACATAGAGTTCAATGAAGACCAAGTGCTTGTGATAGTTTGAGAAATAACATATTTAAGGTGGTAAAAGGCTTGTTAGGGGAGCGAGGTGGGACTAAAAACAGCTTGCCATAATCTCATTAGTACCGGTTCGTGGTACGAACCGTCACTAAATGGTGATGGTGGGGCCATAGCCTAACCGCAGGCTGACACAACCTCTTTAGTACCGGTTCGTGGCAAGAACCGGTACTAAAGGTTCGCCACGAACCGGTGCTATTGATCGCCGCCACGAACCGGCACTAATGTACACATTAGTGCCGGCTGAAATTCAAACCGGCACTATTGTGCTTCACATTTGACCCTTTTTCTACTAGTGAGCTGAATTTCACTGTCTTAAAGCAACTGGCTCGGCCGTAATGTTTTTCTTAGGGAAAGGACAATAATGCTTCTTCTTAAGCTCCAGGATTAGCTCCTCCATCTTCCTATTAACGACTACTAGATCATTGATGGCGCGCGTTGCTGCGCCCGTCTATTGTAATGTTATGTTAGTGCTTAGTACAAATAGGTGGAGGCATCAAATATTTTTGATGGTGACTGTGCGTTGCCTGAAGATTGGATAGATCATAGAATGGAAAAATATGAGAGAAGTCTGACCTAATAGAGATAAACACCAGGGCTGAATGATGGAATATGTTTTCTCATTGGTACTTTGTAGGTAAAGAAGAGACATCATGAAATAAACAATATATCATTTCACTTTATGTATATAATTATCTACGATGTCATACCTTAAGTATTGATTTAGTATTACATTCTGCTGGCACATTTTCCTGTGCGTAAACTTGTTACCAAGTGTGGAATTTAGGAATAGAAAGATTTATAATTTTTGCGGTCTCTTCCATCTAGGTCAGTCTGACATTCATGTGCATTACCCTTAACACACAAACATCTGGCCTGAAAGATTACACTTTTACTGAGCTAAATAATATGCATACTACTTGGAGAAATAAAACAATGTGTAACCTTTCATGTACGAAAATATTGAAGGATTTCATTAGTCATATATTGGAGAAGATATCTTGAATATCAGTCAAGAACGCTCCAAGTGGCCACATTCAATATTGTTCCTGGAAAAGTTTCCAACTGAAGTAGTTTGTAGTGTGAAAACCGATTCCCAAAGCTATGTAGTATGATGTTGTGCACTTGCATGTTCTGGTTTGGTCGACAAAATACCAGCAATAAGTTCCATCGATGCTAAATCTGCAAGTGCGACAAGAAGCTCTCCTTGTTGTTCTGTAGCTAGAACAAGTCCACTTTACTGCATTTTAATATTGCGTGATTGTTTTTTCGAAGCTATATACATCAACACAACATCTATGTAATTTTCTATGGGGAGCAGTAACTTGACTGTAATTTCTGTCATCAACCTCAACATTACATTGTGTCATCAGCTGTGTGATAGCATCTTGGCATCCCTTGTGACCATGAGGTCATGGGTTCAAGTCCTGGAAACAGCCTCTTACAGAAATGTAGGGAAAGGCTGCGTACTATAGACCCAAAGTGGTCGGACCCTTCCCTGGACCCTGCGCAAGCGGGAGCTACATGCACCAGGTTGCCCTTTTTAGATTACCCTTACTTGGAAGTTCTTATATATCAACACAACATCTTATATCGAGTCTGACACATGGATAGAACCAGTAGAGTAGAAAGTCAATCAAAGTGTTCATGTGATATTGTGTTAACAACAAATGTCTAGGAACATAGGCTTTTGCTGCTACCAAATTATGGAATCAAAAGCTGTATGGTGTCAGAAAAGGATGACTAAACATATGGGTACATGAGCGAGATTGCAGTAGTTAGTAAGCATTCAATTTAGAATTGGCAACTACAAAATACACGTATATTGATTTGTGGCGATATATGCAGCAGATTTGTTGGAAGTGATTCCTTACTCGTTCCAAGTGATGAACTTGCAGGCAGTTTTGCAAAAGGAATGGGATGTGGAAGGTTATTTTTTCAGCTTGTAGTTCATTTCCATCGGTACTCATACCTGAAAACTGGAGCACATGATGAGCAAAAGTAAACTTTCTACTGTCAGAAAAAGTAGCCATGGATTTGGTTTTAGTTGCTTAAAGTTAGTCTGCAGAGGAGAGGAGACAAAATACATGAACATACCAAACAACCATAAAATAGGTCCTGGGAGTTTACTGGAGTAATTTTCTTTCGATGAAAAATAATACAGTAAAGAGAACATAAATAACAGCAAGCACAATAGTACTGGCACGCAACAATACTTTTTTCTAAGTATGAAACATGATTTTCAGAAGAGATTCTAGGCAGCCTGAACATTTCAGTACACCACACGCAATGGATCAATCTGAATGAACATGTTTTAATAATCCAATCATAATATACTAAAAATCAGCATATGTCAGTCGCACACAATATATTGAGCATCATATAGCATTTTTGTGTTTTTATTCCCTCGATTAGCTGTAATTCAAAGATATGGCTGTATGTGCAGTGTTCACCTTCACTAAAAATATGAGATTTGTAGACTAACTATGAGCTTGCTGATCTATTCCTAGTGTCTTTAGTGTAGGATGTTGGTTAGGCACAAGAATTGAGTATAAACAAAAATGAGCAGGGAGGAAATAGCCAAGCAGATTATCTCAGACTGAAGGATGGCGCAGTGGTGGTCTAATGTCTCCGGCAACACGTTCAACTCGAAGCCGACGCCGAAGAGTTGGTCCACCTCGAGGTAGTTCATCTCTGGTAGGCTGATCTCGCCCACCTTGGCAAGTAGGCGTTGTCGTAGCATCCGAGTCAACAACAAGGCAAGACATGTTAACATGTTATACGCATCAGGACCAGTTCATGTGTTATTATAGCAGTCAAGTTTTTTTTCTTGAGAAATCAAGACTGTCAGTGGCAGTAGGCTACCAAACATGTGTGCAGTACAGAGAAAATTAAACTGGCCGAAGAGGCACACATCAAATCAGTTATCCAGAATCCACCTTAAAAATAATCAAATCAGAATGTCAATCGTCCAAACTAAAAATAACCATAGTGCTTGTGTCCAGGAAGAAATTTGCAACCAAAAACATGAAAGGATAAGGTGTAGTGTACTTACCTGTCCAAAAGCTATCTCAGGTTATGAACTGGTGAGCAAAAAAATCCCACAAAGCTCCAGAATCTGCCCAAAACAATCGACCAGATGCACCATGAACATCACCTGTACATAAATTTCTTGGTATGAGAGGATATGAGGATATTTTCTATGAGAGGATATGAGGACAATGTAAATGTTTGATGCAATTAACAGGAAAAACATACGCTAGCATGATGCTGAAAGATGTGGCTGCAGGAGTGTAGAGGATGGGCAAACACTGGCAGGGGAGGAAGCATTATATAGTATCATCGGGTATAGGAAAGGATCGTGACATTACCAGCCATGAATGCCATGATTGCGAGCTTCAAGAGTGAACGAAGCAGTTTCTAGCAGACGAGGGGTCTGCCATTATCGCCGTCGCCCCCACCTTTCACCCGCGCGCCTCCGCTGATCCCGCTGCGCACCTCTCATCCAATGGCGCAATGGAGTGCAGCGGCCTGAGCAGGATGCCGCTCGTCCGGTCGATCCGAGCGCACCCATCGACTTGCCTCGATCCCGCACTGGATCCCGCACTTCCGGTAGATCGAACTGACCGACGCACACCGACTACTCCTGTGCGCGCCTTGCATCGGGAGTCGATGGACGCGGTCGCTCCTCTGTGAGCCTGCATCGGGACTCTGTTGCTCCTCGACGCGCGCGTCACATCAGGCGTCGATGGATGCGGTCGCTCCTCTGTGCGCCTCCATCGGGAGTCGATGTAGCCGGCGGCTCCTCACATCGCATCGGCAGTTTTTTTAGCGACTCCTCGCATCGGTAGATGGACACGGTCCCTTCGATGGATCCCTCGAAAGCCCAGGGGATAGTATGGGCTGCCGGACGGCCCAGTTTACCGTAGGCCTTCGTTTTGGTCTCTGGAGCAGCAGTCCATAAGACAGCTGGGCCAGATTTCACACAGTGCCTCTACAGAGAAGATCCGACGGCCAAAAATGATTAGATCGTGAAAATGGACGGCCTAAAACACAAATCGTTGTGAGGGCAGGGATTAGGTGCGGTTATACTGTCCTTAATAATGATGTCCCCGGAAATAACTGACCTAATAAACCTCACTTTGTTATTAACCTTCAACAACTCAAACCCAATATTTTCCAGCATTACTTTCTGCACATCATAAATCAGTTAATGTGGCAGTTTGTACTTGAGCATCACAGAGCAAAAATTCAGCACTGTACCTTTCTTCTGTAATAACTAGATGATACCCCGCGCGTTGCTGCGGCAAGGAATGCGAATATACCTATTTACAGAATTACATGCAGAAAGTTATAAAAAAATTAGTAACATGGAAATAATATAAAGAAAAACATTTGTAGCTGACCGGCGGATTGCCACTCGCGCAAAATGATTCTCATGTGTAAGAAGTCTCTAATAGAAAGGAAATAACACTGAAGCATCCAGATTAAAAAAATGGTTCCAATACTTGTAAAATTTAGCCCAAAATTTGATATTTATCTTGTATGAAAAATCATCTTCATCAGTGTGACAAAAAATCATTACATATAAGAGAGTAAACTTTCCAATTATAAATTTTGAATTGATACAACCAATCACCAGAATTAATTTGGAACTATATTAACCACAAAATGGCTATCTTTAAGTTTACAACTATCATATTATAAAAAAAATGGACCAACAATAATATATATTACATGGAAGTATTATAACAGAACTAAGTGAAACAGTATATCCTAAAACATCGAGCGGCTGCATTGAACACTAAATTTACATACAACATCTTCCAACAAAAGAGTGGAACAAAGTCTCGCCAAATTTTCATTTAGCATTCCAACAAATTCGTGGGAAACAAAATTATCACCTCAATTATGGGGTCTTACAAACAAATAATGAATGGGCCACCTTTGACACAAAAGAGACGATGACTAACTTTGGCCATAAATTTTAATTGTGTCTACTTGTGAAATATGCCCTCTTCGCGGATGCAAACTAATCTTATATTCCAAAACCAATAACATATCAAAGTATTATAAGGTGCAAACATTAAACTTAAACCACAATATAAAGATGAAATAATTTATTTTTAATTCAAAGCACTGACCTCGGCTTCTTGATCTGAGCAACAAAACAATGTATCTATTGATATTTTGCCATACTCTGCTATGAACAAATAACAGTAAGAAAAACAGCAGGGAAGAACAGGGTGCATTTTGCCAATGCATGAAGTGAGCAAAGAATACAAAATCACACAGAGAAAAAGTCATAACATAGATGTACAAAATCACATAGATAAAAAGTCATAACATAGATGTGCATGATAATAAGTTAATAACTTAGCATCCCTTCGAATTTCAGTTGGTATATAATGACCTATTGGGAAGAGCACTTGTATCTAAGAGAATACTCCAAGTGAATGCACGGACATGTGCCTGGACGTGCAGCGTGGTAGCATAAGATGGTGCAAAGTGCAGGGTGGGTAGTGGGAATTAACTGCAAAGGCAGAATCTAAACAACATGCCACAGAGAAGCATGTCAAGAGTGGTATTTCATCATCTCAAAGATGAATGTAAGCACAACGATGCTCACCTGATAAGCTGATGTGACCGTCCAGAAGGTGGACTCCCTATGGAAGTGGCCTTTGCTGATTTAGTCGGGCTTCTCGCTGCCCCTGACGGCTTCGGAGCAGAGCAACGACACGCAAAAGAACTCAGCGGCTCTGCCTTGCTCGACGATCTAGGAGGTTCGGCCAAGGAACGGCTCCCCGGCCCGCGTACCGACACTCATAGAAACATCAAGAGGCGAGACGTACTGGCAAGCATGCCGGAGGAGGTTCGGAGGAGAGCGGCGGCGGGTGGCTGGCAATGGAACGGCGGACCAGAAGCCAGCTTCCCATCAGTCAGAGAAAAATTGGGGGCGAGGCGGACTCGACAATTGAACCGCGGCCCGACCTATGATCCAACAACCAGGGTGGCGTCGGAGGCGAGGCATACCGACGGTCTTACGGGAGGAAGGCAGCACTTAAACGCAAAGGCGGTGTCCGCTCAGTTAAATTTAGCGATTCTTCAGCAGTTGTAGTGTAACCGAGGGATGGTAATGTGGGAGATTAATGCTGCAGTTTCATCTGCATTTGTAGCTATATTTGTGGAGGCGGAAGAGATAACGACGGGGATGAGAGTCGCATCGTGGGGAAGACGACTGTACGTGGGAACCTAATACGCATGGGCTACAGCCCAAGTACCATATGTTGGCTTCAGGAGCCACCCCAGCAGCGACAGGTCAGGTTCACAGTTCGTGTCAACGGCGAGCTATTACCATATTTCACCCCTTCGAGGGGTTTTCGGCAAGGGGACCCGGTGTCGCCCTTTCTGTTTCTACTCTGCGCTGAAGGTCTCACATCTCTACTCAAGTTTTATGGAGGGGCACATGTTGATAGAGGGATCCGTGTTTCCTTTCGAGCGCCATGGGTAAATCATTTATTGTTCGCTGATGATTGCCTCATCTTTATCAGTGCAACAACAGAGAGTGCAGAAAGACTGAACCAAATTTTGCTCATTTATGCCTCTTGCTCTGGGCAGGCAGTCAATCGTGCAAAAAGTGCAATTTTCTTCTCCCCCAACACCCCATCAGCCAGGAGGGCGGCGGTTAAACAAGTTCTACAGATTGTGGTGGAAGCGTTCACAGAGAGATATTTGGGCCTCCCTACTGCAGTTGGGAGGATCACCAGCGGAACTTTTGAACACATGGGGGAGAGAGCAAGGAGTAAGATGTATGGTTGGGCGGAGCGCTTGCTAGCTTGTGCTGGGAGAGAGACACTTTTGAAATCTGTCATTCAGGCCATCCCCACATTTAGCATGAGTTGTTTTCGTCTGACTAAGAAGGTTTGTAAGAATCTGACGTCTTCTATGGCGAGATTTTGGTGGAGTGGATCTC